>OY821517.1:160346855-160946855 GCA_963682025.1 Cordilura impudica
CCTTGCTGTTCTTTTCCTAAAATCAATATCACTTTTTTTAAATAAATTTTCTTGTTAATTCACGGTAACAATTTGTAATTCCCAATATTAATTTGGATAATCTCCAAATCTATTTCATATTGTACAGATCTGAAACTCCATTTTTTATGACAGATTTATCGAATATAAAGATTTTATTATAGTAAAAATTATCTTCAATAATAGTTATTACGATCTGATAGCTCAAAAATTTATTCAGAATCTAGGAGCGTTATTACAATATTTGTTATCACGATTTTCCTTATAATACGAAGAAGTCTCAAAAGCTTTTCTCTTATAATAAAGTAGCCCGTATCTAAAGTTTTATCATTATTATTAAATTCTTTCTACAACAAAATATCCATTAAACAAGCCTTCCAAATCTAGCCGAAATCACATTGTTGTTGTTAATAATTTAAACTATTTGTTTAAAACATTCCTTGATTTCTTAATTTTTCTTATTTCTTTTTTTTGCTAAAATCTTTTTTTATTTTCTTTTTCTGTTTTATTTTGTAATCAGCAGTTATTTATTAAATTAAAAACGTTTTACAAAGAATTCCTTTTATTCTACAAATAATGTATACTTAAAACTTTTCTTTTCTACTTGGAATTTAGCTTGGTTTGTTGTTATTGTTTTGCAAACTACAACACTTTAAGTTAGCAAAAGCCAACAAATAAATTATTGTGTAGGAGCCGATCCGTACATAGAGAGAAGTGACAAGAGGATGGAAATTCTATAATGTCAACACAAGAAATCTACTTTAAGGACACTTAGAGTGTAAATAGGGTTGTGTTTGTATTTGTAATTTCTCTATATTAAACATGTAGTTGTTGTTGCTGTCGTGTACATTAAGTTAATTATGTACGAGTATAGAATGATTGTTTTCATGCAAACACTTTGTTAAAACTAGTCGTATTATCAACAACATCTGTCGGTCTTCTGGTAAAAGATTGTTGTTGTTATTGTTATTAGAGGTTGATGCATATAATAACAAACGTATCATTTGCTATACCATCAGTGTAACTAAGAACATTTTAGTTTTGTTCATTTAGTTATTCTATAGAAAAGTAGTCAATGATTGAATAAGATTTAGTTACAAACAATAAATATTATCACAACTAATTCAATTATTGTTTAAATGGATTTGTATTAATTGATTAACTCGTAATACCTTCCACACCACTGTGCAGGGGGCTATATAATATATATGTACATGTGTTTGTAATTAAATAATAATTAAGAATATCGAAAAAAAATGAGTTAACTCTGACAACAGGTTTTTATTTTTTGAAGTGGTTTAAGTATTAATATTTATTAAAATTTTATTATTGTCCATATTCGATAGGCTACAAAGAAAATATTTCACCTTGGGCCTTGAATAATTTCTAATTCAATCTTTTGTGATCACTATTTAATTGTAAATCATCTAAATCGCCCATTCAGAAATCATGAAAATACTTTTCTTTAGAAAATGCTATTTTTCAAGTAAATTTCCTTTTTATGAAAAGTAACTTTTTAGGAAAAGATAATTTTTTAAAAGGGATATTTTGTAAGGTTTTAAAAAAGGTGTTTTTATAAGAAAATTCACTTTTTTAGTTGCATTTTATGAAAAGGAACTTTTTTTTAAGACAATAAACTTGTTTATGAATAAATTTCTATGAAGTTAGCATCTCAAACGTTAGCAGCTCACTAAAAACATGAAAATTTACTTGCATCCAGCATAGTTCTATAGTTCCTGTTTAAGTTAAGTTTGACCTTAAAATCGCGATTTAAAGGTATGAGATGCCAACTTCGCAAAAAAATGTCAGCGTCTCATCAGATTTCGAATATATGACCTTAGAGAAGTTGCATCCAGCATAGTTCTATAGTCCCCGATGGTTTGAACAATAGGTCTGCTGATTCTGCCTTAAAATCGCGATCTAAAGGTATGTTATGCTAACTTCGTAAAAGATATATCAGCATCTTATCAGATTTTGAGCATTTGGCCATGAAGAAGTACTACTCAGTCCCCGAAGCTTTTACCAAAAGTGCTGGTAATTTATCTTGAAAATAACTTCTTCGCATGAGATTGCATCTTATACCGCACGGTTTTTGACGGCGTTAAAAACGTGCTTAAAGAAAAAAGAAGACTAAAACTATCGTTTTCAGCTCCGAAAAAGTCGACAACTGGTCTCCCGGTATCAGCATCTCACCATTCTTTACCTGAGATGCTGATTAAATATTTTGATTATTTTTTGAAGACGTCTTGAAGCCGAAACTCTTTTCGACGTAATGCGACAATCTTTTTCGGAGCAACAAAAGATAGTAGTAGTTTCCCCGCATTAATCTCCAAGAGTTTCCGCATCTAGGCATTCTCAAAAAAATAATAAAAAATTTTAATTTTGAATTTTAATTTTAATTTCAATAACAACGACAAAGATGCATGTATTATATATCATTTTGTTCGTCTCTTCATAAAGAATCTATTGATATATGATTTCAACTCATCGTGGTTGGTACCGAATTTGAATTTTATTTAATGAAAAGGGCCAAAATTCCGAAACCCAATTATATGGATACTATTCCCAAGGCTATAGATGGACTCCAGGCAAAATGTGTCGCATGTATCATTTTGGATCCATTTTTTTTGTATTTTTTTTTTTATTTTTTGTTTTATGTATTTTGTCGTTACACCGTACGGAATGAAAGCCTTCGCCACACCCTCGATTCGATATCGCAAACCGTAGAAATCGGGGATAATATCTATCGACTGGCTGGTTTCGCAGACTTTATTACGAATCATTATGTGGCTTACTTCAAATCGGGTACGTATTGGCACGAGTTTGACAAGATAGCTGGATCTAGAGGAACCGTTAGGTCGAGCAAGGAAGTTCCGCCTCATTTGGTGATGTACACGTACGCAGGTAATGAGGATTAATCCGATATTGCCAACAAACTATATTTTTTATTTTGTTTTTTTCGCGCGCTGAGAACGAAATGTCCGGCAATTGTCGCAAGACCCTCACAAAAAATCAAAAAAAAAAATACATAAAAAAATAAAAAAAAAAAAATGGATCCACGTCCTCGTAGTTTGGGTCCGAAATTATTTTCAAGATAAATTATCAGGACTTTTGATAAAAGCTTCGGGGGCTATAGAACCATGCTGAGTAGTACTTTTTTATGGTCAAATGCTCAAAATCTGATGAGATGCTGATATATCTTTTGCAAAGTTAGCATCACATACCTTCAAATCGCGATTTTAAGGCAGAATCAGCAGAACTATTGTTCAAACCATCGGAGACTATAGAACTATGCTGGATGCAACTTCTCTAAGGTCATATATTCAAAATCTGATGAGATGCTGAGATTTTTTTGCGAAGTTGGCATCTGGTACCTTTAAATCGCGATTTTAAGATCAAATCAGTAGATCTATTGCCGAAACTTATCAGGAACTATAGAACTCTGCTGGATGCAAGTAAATTTAGTGTGATGCTAACTTCACAGATATTAAGAATAGGTAATTAAAAAAAAAGAGTACCTTTTGTTTTCAGAAAATGTACTTTTTTAAAAATTTACTTTTATAAAAGGTACATTTTTAAAGATGGTACTTTTTATAAGGTACTTTTTCAAAAATAAATAATTTTTTTAACAAAATTTTATTTTTATTTTTTAAGAAAATGTATTTTTTAAGAAAAGGTATTTTAAAAAAAAAATTACCTTTTTAAGAAAAGGTATCTGTATAAGAAAAGGTAACTTTTTTAGAAAATGTACCCTTGTAAGAAAAGACCACTTTTCACGAAAATGTACTTGATTAAGTAAAGGTACTTTTTATTAAAACGTACTTTTTTAAAAAATTAACTTTTTTATGAAAACATGCTGTTTTTAATTTTACTTTTTTAAGAGAAGGAAGCTTTTCAAGTAAAAATACTTTTTAAGAAAATATATTTTATGAAAAAATTTTACTTTTTAAAGGTATTTAAAAAAACAATTTTCTAAAAAAAAAAATCACTTTTCAAAAAAATTAATTTATTTTAGAAAAATTTACTTTTTAAGTAAAGCTTTTTTAAGTTCTTTAAAAAAATATGACCTATTTTGAGAAAATTTACTATTTTAAGAAGACGTACTTTTTTATAAAATTTGCTATATTAGCAAAAGGTTTTTTTTTTTTAAAGGTTTATCCTTTAAGATGTACTTTTTAAGAAAGGGAATTTTTTATGATTTTACTTATACAAAACGTATTTTTTAAAAAAATTTTGTATTTTAAGAAGAGGAACTTTTTAAAAAAAAGTTGCTATATTAACAAATGGTTTATTTAAGAAAGTGTATTGTTTAAGATGTACTTTTTAAGAAAATTAATTTTTTTAAGAAATGATACTTTTTAAACAAAGGTTCTTTTTAAAGAAAAGGTACTTCTTTTTTCAGAAAAGGTAGTTTTTCATTAGAGGTACTTATATAAGAAACGGTCCTTTGTTTGATAAGGAACTTTTTAAACAAAAGGTACTTTTTAAACAAATGGTACTTTTTAAACAAAAGGTACTTTTTAAACAAAAGGTAGCTTTTATACAAAAGGTACTTTTTAAACAAAAGGTACTTTTTAAGCAATAGGCACGTTTTAAACAAAAGGTTATTTTTAAGCAAAACGAGATTTTTAAACGAAATGTACTTTTTAAAGAAAATGTACTTTTTAAATGAAATGTACTTTTTAAAGAAAATGTACTTTTTAAACAAACGGAACTTTTTTTTATAAAATTTACTTTTTTAAGAAAAGGTACTTTTTATAGAAAATTTTCCTTTTTAGGAAAATGTAATATTTTGGGAAAAGGTACACTCTAGTAAAAGTATTTTTCTAAAAAAAAATATCGAATGATCGGTAAACTTTTTCAGGAAAGGTAATCTTTTAAGAAACAGTACTTTTTTTAATGTAGTTTTTAAACAAAACGTACTTTTAAACAAAACGTACTTTTCAAACAAATGGTACTTTTTAAACCAAAGAAACTTTTTAAAGGAAATATACTTTTTGTAAAGAAATGGTGCTCTTTAAGAAAATCTACTTTTTAAAGAAAAGTTACTCTTCTAAGAAATGCAGTATTTAAGAAAAGGTACTTAATTAAGAAACTGTACTTTTTTTTAGAAAAGTATCTTTTAGAGAAAAGTAACCTTTTTAAGCAAAGTTTTTTGTTAAGAAACGAAATACACTTTATAAGAAAAGGTACTTTTTTAAGAAAATATACTTTTTTATGAGAAGATTGCTTTTAAGCAAATGTATTTTTTAAAGAAAAAGTAGTTTTTAAAGTAAAGTTACTCTTTTAAGAAAAAGTCCTATTTAAGAAAAAGTTCGTTTTGACAAATATTAGTAATGTTCTGCGTTTTGTAACTAAAGGCACTTATTTAATAACTAGTATTTGCACAAGATAAATAGCCTGGAACCATGGATCGAAACTCAGGACAATAAAAATTTACAATGAGATATATAATTTAGTTTTCTAAGGTACTGTTCTTATTTATTAAGATTTCTTATAAATAATTTTGGACGGACCATTTTTTAAAGCCAAATATTGCTCCATGCATCCGTCGCATAGTGGCGCCATTTGAGTTTTTCGATGCATTGAGATAATCAAATACGCTAAAAGGCATGTGATATGAAAAAGTATTCGAACAAGGTATTACGTCTTCTAGATGCTTACTTATGGGTTATCAAAGTTGAAATTTTTTAACGGCGCACAGTGGCGCCATTTGAGTTTTTTCGTTGCAAAAATCATATCTTTTGAACCGAATAACATAATTGAACAGTTAAAACAGCATATGATAGGTAACTGTTCAGCCTATGAAATGAGCGTTTGAAAAGGGTGCTACGCTTTGTAGGGGCCTACTTATGGGTTATCAAAGTTAAAATTTTTTAACGGCGCATAGTGGCGCCATTTGAGTTTTTCGTTGCAAAAATCATATCTTTTGAACCGAATAACATAATTGAACAGTTAAAACAGCATATGATAGGTAACTGTTCAGCCTATGAAATGAGCGTTTGAAAAGGGTGCTACGCTTTGTAGGGGCCTACTTATGGGTTATCAAAGTTAAAATTTGTAGAAAAATCAATTTTATGGTAACTAAAAAAAATTATTTTTACATTTTTAGATTGTTTTTATTTTTTTTCTTTAGGGTTTTAAGTTCTAAATTATTACCCACCAAATTAAAAAAAATTACTTCTTTTTTAAATTTATTTTTTCAATTTTCTGTAAAATATTCATCACAATTCTTAAGAGAAGGTATATCTAAAAGACTAAACTATAATTATTTTCTAACTCTATTCGTGACTTCACATGCCGCAGGGAAGAAATAAGTGGATCGGAAGATGCTGCCAACATGTTGAAGAGGTCCTCATTTTGCCTTACCCTTGATGCTTTGAATGTGTTCTGCAATCTATATTTTTTATAAAATTTGTTAAGAGACTCCTGTGCTTCTTCAGAAAGCTCTCCAATTGGCAAAGACTGGTACTCAATTATATCTTTGCCATGCGCCAATATTTTATGGACGGTCGGGGTCAACTTCTTCTGTGGATACATTTCTGCTAAAAGAGATGCAGTTTTCGATGCATATTCTCCATATTTTGTAGAATTGACATTTTCTTTGCAGTTTAAAACATTCAAGATCGTTCCCAATCTTTTCACGATTTGATTGTCAATTCCAGTGATTCTAGTTACTGCCTCATCATTTTCAAAATATTTCCTAGAAGTGTTTCCATCGTTTGAGTTACCGTATCCGTGCTTGGGACAGTCTACTTTTAGTCCAACTTGTTTAAAAAAAGCATCCTGTATTTGCTTCTTTCTGATCTTTTCCTTATCCTTTATTGATGTATTTTCATCGAAGTTTTCCTCCTCTTGTGGTAGGGTATACGCCAGTTTAAGCAAGAACTCCATACACCTTATCCTTGCGTGCAATGGTGACATTCCACACACAGAAAAAAGATTGGTTGGAATTCGGTTAAGACTAGAAAAATGTATTAAGGTAATAAGAATTTTTATTATAATTCCTCAATATTTAATAATACAATATATTAACTTTAATAACTACTGTATAAACATAATTGTTCTGAAATAAAAGTATCTGCAACAACAAAAATAGTTCCATATACTAATAAAATTCTTTATAAAAAATATTCAACTAATTTAATTGAGGCAACCTTATAAATCCAAGAATTACATACTTCAATCCCAAATATTGGCAACTGCAATTTCTTATTCGGTTATAACAATATATTTTAAACGAAAAATGTTTTAACAGATATTGTAACAAATTATTGGTTACATTCCTACGAATTAAATTTGTATTAAGAATTATTTTTCGGTTATAACAAAACAAACCAAAAGTATTAAACTATTTTGGTATTTCTAACCAACAGAAATTTGCATGAATCAAATTCTGTTGTAAATACCGAATAAATATAAAAATATGTTTAGTCATACTAAGTTTTCGAATTAAATTGTCATTTTTTAAAACAAAATGTAAAAAACAACATTTAAATTTTCAAATCAATATCACAACGTTTACAAAAACTTCAATGTAATTTATGTATACTAAAAAAATGGATCATAGAAGTATGTAAATTAAATACGAATCCTGAAAGTGTATTTAAGCGCGTCTGGGAAGAAGCTTTTGTGTGACATTTATGCTTATGGTTTCGAAAAACAATCTGCCATTAAACTGCGCGCTACCAATAGTCGTGTCAAAGATAGAGAGATATGGTCTGAACTCTGTGGAATACCTGTAAAAGTTATGTATTATCATATTACAATAAATCAATACGTCCAGGATTTGATTTCAGCAACAACTCCTGACTTGTCAACGCAAATATGATAGTTCGTTTCCACGCCTGTGTTGACGGAAAAAATATTTCTAAGGACGTACGTAACCAGGAAGTTGGTTGTCACGATGTGGTCATCTTATCAGACCTTATTTAGAAATGACTAACCGCATGTCTATACACACGAACAATATGAAATGTTTCGTGTTGGATGAGGTCGATCAAATGTTTTGTGATTTCACCAAAGACCAAAAATATATCGCGATGTATTGGAACACAATGTGTTTTATCCAATCAATTCTTTTCTGTAACAGAATGTCGATCAATTGACTCAGAAGCAAGTTACATATATGTGATCATAATTTGTGTTTATTGCATTTATTTTACTCTGTGGTCAAGTTGAGTTTCTTCAAAAAAAAAATTTTTCCCAATTAATACCAGCTTATTATTTCAGGAAATAAGTGGAACAGAAAAATATTTTTCTCAAAATTGTAAAATCTATAAAGTATGTATGGACTACGTAAAGATTAATGATTACTATTTTATTGCAAGCTATTGTCTTATATCGCTTAAATAAAAATAAATTATTAATAAAAATTATTAATAAAAGTTATTATTAAAAAAGTGTTATAAATATTTTATATCAGCAAAAACATAGATAAATGGTAAATAAAATTTATAAATCCATTCATTGTACCAACTATATACCACAGTTCTAACAATCGTATTTATATTTATATACAATTGCCCTTACCATTCTACGTTTATATAGATTATATAATTCAGTTATCACAAAAGAATATTGTGATAGTACATGGGACTACAAAAATTCGGTTGGCAACAAATTTGGTTGCGACAACGAATCCGTTTTCTGTGTGCATATTCGTAATTCTCCTCGTTTGTAGAATCGTTTAATTTACCAAAGTTCTTCTGACCTTTTTGCAAATCGGGCATGAAAATATTGAGGTTGTTCCTGTCAGTTCGTTTACGACTTTTCCGTCAACCATGGTCAGGTGGAACTCGTAATTGCATTCAATATATTTTCCTTCTCCAATTTGCAGCTTTGTAGGCTTAATCTTGCTTATTTGTTTTTCAATGTCCTTCACCGTGGTCCTTATGAGTTCTGCCGATTCCCTTGCGAACTGAAACATTATTGGTCGGCAATAATGCACTGATGACGGACGTGGATTTTTCCAGTGTAGGGAAACATCAAATTTTAGCCGCAAAGGAACAACAGATGCCATAAACATATTTCCGTCCGATATTGTAGCGTCATCGGAAGATATCCTTTGCTTATAAACGCTTTGTTCGGATGATCCATCGCATCCCCATTTGCTGATCAATGTCAGTTTCTCAGGAAGAATTTTCACCTCATTTTCAGGAAGACTCTCCAACAACCGTTTTGCTGTATGGCCCATGAGATCCTGCAGATTGGCTTTCACAGAGACTTCCGTAAACTCCGTATGCCGTGGTCGTGAATTTATTTTGGCTTGCGTAATATGCTTGTATCGTGGTAAAACGTCAGCCCCGTGTCGCATCAAGGATGCCCGTAGTATCTCATATTTTCCTTTGGAAAGTTGTAAGTCCATACACAAGGGCAAGGCTTCTTCGAACCCATACTTTTTAATGTATGCGTTTGTGGGCGTGGGAATGCTTTCCTTAATCCTTTTTAGTCGCAGTGGGCTTGCATCAGCAACAGATTTTGTAATCTGCGACCTAACTCTTTCACTATCCTTTGTATATTTAATAGACAGCGCGTCCGATAAATGCTTCGTGGTCAAGTCATTGGTGGCATCGGCAAGTTTCCTTTTTCTTGTGAAAATTGAACACTCCTCAATATTTTTTTTGGCCTTCCTTTTGCTCCTCTGGTTAATGTGGTGGGTTTATCTACTGCCAATATATCCAGGATGGTGTCTTCATGAAGCCAGTCCTCGTATTTGGAGTTGAAGTTCTGAATGGTTCGATTAGATTTCACCCATTTTGCCTTAATATTTGCATATATCAGATAAAAATTATTTTTTATAATTTCGCTTCTCTCAATATTTCCGTATAAGCTATCAAATTCTTCTAAAGCAGCTTCCATGAAAAACTTTGGTGTGGTTGACCTACTAAACAGTTCAAATAATTTTAAATTGTTTAACGCCATGGTTTCAGTACTTGTTGCGCCAACTTTCAGTCGTAGAGTAATCCAGGCATTATGCTTATTTTGCAATATATAGGCTTATGCTACCATGCGTAAAAATTTACCTGTTCCCTGCATACATATGGATTTAGGCTGAATTATGTAATTTTGATATTATGCTCATGTCTAAATAAGATTTGTGCCTACCTGGAGAGACCATAAGTCAATATTGTTCTTGACCATTTGTACTCCAAAGTAATTTTTAAGTGAGGTGCGTACCTGCGAATTTCAAAGAGTAGTTTTTTGTGCATCCTGTGTCTGTAACAGAATATTGGGAGTAGACTTTGGCGAGGCTCACAGGTAGACAACCGACTTAAAATGCAATTTTCAAATATTAGATCAAACTACTGTCAGTCAAAACATGTAAGGGATGCACGCCATACAATTTCTGCAACCATGTCTTTTTAACCTTTTTTACCTCTAGAAGCCAAACGGGCATGTATGGGCAGATAAAACCTTTTGAATTATGTAAAGAAATAATCAAAGAACATGTTTTGCAAATATGGCAAATATAGAAAAATATAGATTTTTTTTTTTCCGTCAAAGTTGAAAAATAGTGAAAAAACGGATAGTTTTTAAATAGTGATTTACCAGGAGAAACACAAAGCAAACAGTTTAATTTTTTTTTATCATTATACATTTAATAAATACATCAATCAATACAAATAAAAAATAAGGCGATTCGTTACCTATTTTTCATGATATTACACCTGAAATCGCAACAAATTGACTAAAAATTGTGTTTTTTTTAAAACCGAAAGTCGGTCAACTTTGAACGGTTATATCTTCTAAACTAAAAATGTGATATTATTAAGAGTAGCATATTTGAAATCGTTGAAAAGTTTCCTATAACATGGGTTTATTCAAAACTTCATCGGCGCACATGAAAATTTTGATTTTTGCAACCTCGTTTGCTCTACGGGCGCCACTGTGCGGCGTGAAAAAATCATGTTTGTGTTAACTAAAAAACGTGATTTTTAATCATTTCATACTTTTTATGTGTCTTTTTCAAGGTTTTTAATGTTTTAAAATTATTATCCATAGATAAAAAAAATTTTAAAATATTAAGTCCAATTTCTTTGAAGAACACATACTGTATTCAGTTTTTTCTGCTTATGCTTATCTAATGTACTTTCTTCAAAGTATTCCTCCTTTTACGAAAGGGTATCCTTGCGTGCAATGATTATATTCCATATTCATAATTACTCTCCTCGTTTGCAGAATCGTTCAAGGTTTCCGAAATTCTTTTCGTCATTTTGCAAATCGCCACGGGCGTAATTTTGTCAATTTGTTCTTGAATGTCCTTCACCGTGGTCATTATGAGGTCCGGCGATTCCCTTGCAAACTGAAACATTATTGGGCACCGATGACGGCCGTAGATTTTTTCAGGGTACGGAAACATCAGATTTAAGCCGCAAATGAATAACAGATGCCATAAACGTATTTCCGTCTGATATCGTAGCGTCGTTGGATCTTTTGCTTATAAACTCTTTGTCCGTATGATCCATTGCAGCCCCATTTACTGATTAATGTCAGTTTCTCAGGAAGATTTTCCAACTCATTTTCAGGAAGACTCTCCAAGAGCCGCGTTACTGTATGGTCAATAAGAACCTTTACGTTGACTTTCACAGAAACTTTCGTAACCTCCGTATGCAGTGGTGCTTCATTTTTTTTTTTGTTTGGCTGTCGAAATGTGCTTGTATCCGGGTAGAATGTCAGCTCCGTGTCGCACTAAAGATGCCCTTAGTATCTCATATTTGTCCTTGGAAAGTCCATAAACTTTCTTCGGAACCATACTTTTGAAGGTGTGCGTTTGGGGGCGTGGGAATGCTCTCTGTAATTAGAAACAGATTTTATAATCTGTGACCTAACTTTATCATTGTCCTTCCTATATGTAATAGGAGGCGCTTGCGATAAATCAGTGCTTCTCAAACTTTTTCATATTGCGGCTCCCTAAATTCCGAAACAAAAGTCGCCTTATCCAAAATTCTGTACAACTTTTTTCGTTAAACTCTAATTCAAAAGAATTATCTGATCTAATTTCAATCAATTCTTCTTGAGCTACCCAAGAAATATGATCATATTTCAATGTTTTAGCAAATGGCATCCTTATCCAGTCGTATTTTCGTTCCTCGTTCATGTTTGGGAAATATTTAGCAAAAATCTTTTAGATTCATCAATATGATTCAGTATTGTTTTTTTAATTGAATTCGATATTGATATTTCATTGGTACAAACAAACTCATTCAGACATGGGAACATTTCCATATTTCCTTCGTTAATAGAGTTTGACCATGAACAAAGTTTTTGTTGAAAAGCAATAAGTTTTGTATTCAAAACTAAAATATTGGTTTCTTTTCCCTGCAGAGAAAGATTTAATTCATTTATTTTAGCAAAAAAAAATTTGCTAAATATGATGCTAAACTTTCATCACTAAAGTGCGTAGCAAGATCTAGTTTTTTATCTAAAAGAAATAATCGTAACTCATCTTTAAGTTCTAAAATTCTATTTAAAACTTTTTCACGTGAAAGCCACCTTACTTCAGTATGATATAACAAAACCTAATGCACTGATCCCATCTCCTTACATAAAATATTAAACAATCTCGAGTTTACAGCACGATTTTTTACAAAATTAACAATAGTTGTAATGTCACTCAAAATTTCAAAAAAAAAAAAAAAATTTCGGAACACATTCGTCGAAAAACTAAATGTTCTCTTTGTATTACGCAGTGAATATGTTGCGCATCTGGTGATACTTTTTGTACTTCTGCTTTGAATCCAGAAATTCTCCCAGTCATCGCTGCTGCACCATCTGTACACACTCCTACACATTTTGACCATTCAAGTTTATTCTCTGAAAAGAACTCATCTACTTTTACAAAAATATCAATACCTCTTGTTGAAGTTAATAGCTCCCGACAAAAAAGTAAATCGTCATGAATTTGGAAGTTATACTGATATCTTACAAAAACCATTAACTGTGCGTAATTTGTTATATCAGTAGATTCATCAATTTGTATCGCGAAGAAGTTGCTCTGTTTAATACGAGATATTAATTGGGTTTTAATATTATATCCCATGCTATCAATTCTTCTTTTCATAGTATCGTTTGAGATAGGAATAGACTTCAAAGGATTAGCAATTTTTTCACTGTATATAGTTTCACAAATTTTAATTGCTGCTGGTAATATAAGATCTTCTCCTATCGTATAAGGTTTTTTGTTTTTTGCAATTAATAGGGCAACTTCGAAAGATGCTTTTAGCAGGTCATCATTAAGTTTTGTATATTTTGTAAGAGAACCAGTTTGTTCCTTTTTATCTGCTGCCTTTCTTTGAAAAAATTCGAGTGGCTTACTTTGATATTCTGGGTGCAAAGTAGTTAAATGACGCAGTAGTTTTCCTGGCCTTATACTATCGTTTGATAGTTGGGTGAAACAAATTACACACATAGGTCTTTCTTGATTATTAAATGTTGACGAAATAAATCAATATTTCAAATAATCAGTATCATATTTACGATTTTTCAATTGAGGTGTATTATCTGCGGCGACTTTTCTCTTATTACCAGTTGTTAATCTCGATGTTGAAGTAGAAGTTCCTGGTAAAGATGATTATTCTACTAGTTCTTGTAGATGTTCAGATGTAAGTTCTATTAATTCATGTACACTTTCATAATTTTCTCGCTCTTTTGGTATATTTATTAGCCACTTATCCATTTTTAAACCCGTACTTAAATCGTTAAAATCGTTAATAAAAAGAAATAATAATAATTACCTTGAATATAGAAAGAAATATAATTATTTTATAATATTTAATTATACTTTTTTTTTGCTTTAATATATTCACTTTTTTAACTTTTTTAATATTACATAAAAAAAAAACTACAAAAATCGTCAATGTTGAAAGCACATCACTAAATGAAGATAAAATTTAAAAATGTGCTTCTTTTTGCAAACTAACTAAGCCTACTGCGGAAATAAATTTGTCAATTTAATAAAATTCTAGGAAGTTAAAAAATATGCTTCTGTGTAGCTAAGCCTACTACGAAATCTAATTTTATAAAATTTAACAAAGTTTAAAAACATGCTTCTGTGTAACTAAGCCTACTGTGAAATTTAATTTGAACAAATTTTACGATTTTAAATTTAGGAATACACCATTTTCAAAGAAATTTATGAAATAAAAAAAAATATTTTAAAGACTAAATACATAAATGTAGAAATACTTAAATGTTTTGCGGCTCCTTTAAAAAAGTTCTACGGCCCCCTAGGGGGCCGCGGCTCACAGTTTGAGAAGCACTGCGATAAATAGTGTGCATGACTATGTGTGACTGTGCGTGACTATGTCAAGTCTATCGACCAAGTTTCAGATCGATCGTATAAGGAAAAATGTGTTTTAAATCACTCCGTGACTGTGCGTGACTATGTCGAAGTTAATGATTATTTACAGCAAGTATATCGACCAAGTTTTAGGCCGATCGAATGAGGGAAAATGACATATAGAACGCTCCGTGACTACCCCAAAATTAATCTGTAGTCACAACAAGACTATGGGCCAAGTTGCAATCCAATTGGATAAAGGAGAATGGAGTCCCCACGACAAACAGATAGAGAGTATGAGTTAAAAGAAAGGGTTAAGGAAAAACAACACTTATGATAATTTACTATTTATTTACTAGCTGTTTTTACCCGGTCTTGCCCGGGATGAAAAGGCCTTTGACTTGAAAAATGGTTCACTATGCTTACCAGGCGCTGAGTACTTAGTCCCCAATTAAAAAATCCCCAATAAAATGAACTTTCTCCCCAAAAATTTGTATGGGCAATAAATTCATTTTTTATTTCAATTAAAAAGTTTTTGGTTTTTTAATTTAGAAGTTTTTTATAAGATGCTGCAGCAAAAATGCTTCAAAAATAAGGTGCGAAACCGCTTTAAGTTTTTTTTTTTTTCAGTTTATTTATAAACATCAAATATAACGGAATGGTTCGCATATTAAAGGAATCAGAACTTTGCTTATAGTATATGTGTGGCCTATTTTGATCAACAGGTAATTATTTGACATACGTAAATAAAATTTATCATACGACATTTCACTAAGCTGTGTTCCGCGAGCGAGTCGAGTCGGCTTCCACGCTTTTGGCAACTTATTTTAATCGCCAAAATATATTTTTCAGATCATCACAGCGCCTCGCGCCGCTTCCTCGCAGCTACTACCCGTGCTGCCGCTTAGTTCTCGTTAACTTATTTTAATTCCTAAAACATATTTTTTAGAGCATTGCGATATTTTAGCTGAGCTGTGTTCCGAGAGCGCGTCGCGTCCGCACCCGTCGCGTCCGAGTCCGCGGTCGCACACCGCGCGCCGCTTCCGCGCGTTTGGCAACCACACCTTTGCTGCCGCGCAGCTGTTGCCAACTTATTTTGAAAAGAATAGTCATTTTAAATGCATTTATTGTTGGGCAAATATTGAGAGCAGTATGCAAATGTTTACTAAAATAAATATTTAACAAAATTCATTAAATAAAAATATGTACAAATTTAAGAATTAATTTGGGGAGTAAGTTCATTTTTTATTTCGATTAAAAATAAATGGGGAATTTGTTCATTTCTTTTGGGTACCTTTTTTTAAGTTTGGTAAATTTGTGCACCGTGTAGTTATTTCCGTGTAACCCAAATTTCAGAGAAATCCATTGAAAAGTACAAATTTGTTAGGGAAGAAATATACCACACAACACAATATGAATTTTATAAGAAAATTGGGCGTAAAAGTAGGCGTGGTCGGTAAAAATCAAATAGCGACCTTCCCTGGAATATGTACTAAATTTCGAAGAAAGCCATTGAAAAATAAAAGTTTTTATAGCAATCAAATAAAGAAACAAATAAAAGAAAAAAATAAGTTTTATATACATAGAAGTTGGCGCAAAGTAGGCGTGGCCAGTAAGAAGCATATGGTGACCTTCCCTATAGTATAGAGATCGTGACATCCTTTGAAAAATAAAAATTTCTATAGTGAACAAATATACAAAAAACAGAAAATTAATTTTGTATAAAATGCGGGCGTAGAAGTAGGCGTGACCGGCAAGAAACATATGGCGACCTCTCTGGAGTACAGAGATCGTGTGTAGCAAATTTCAGAGAAATCCGTTAAAAAAAATTTTGTAGCGAACAAATGTACCAAAAAACAGAATATGAATTGTATACAAAAAGTGGGCGTAATAGTAGGCGTGACCGGTACGAAGAATATGTCGACTTTCCCTGGAGGAGAGAGATCGTGTGTACCAAATTTCAGAGAAATCGGTTGAAAAATAAAAATTTGTATAGCGGACAACTATACCAAAAAACAAAATGAATTGTATACAAAAAGTGGGCGTTAAAGTAGGCGTGGCCGGTACGAACCATATGGCGACCTTAGGTGGAGCACAGAGGTCGTGTGTACCAAATTTCAGAGAGTTCCGTTGAAAAACAAAAATTTGTACAGCGAACAAATATACCAAAAAGGAGAAAATGAATTGTATATAAAAAGTGGGCGTAAAAGTAGGCGTGGTCGATAAAAAGTATATGGCGACCTTAGCTGGAGTACAGGGATCGTGTGTACCGAATTTCAGAGAAATTTGTTAACAAATAAAAATTTGTATAGTGAACAAATATGAATAAAACAGAAAATGAATTTTACATAAAAAGTGGGCGTAAAAGTAGGCGTGGCCGGTAAAAAGTATATGGCGACCTTTCCTGCGGTATAGAGATCGTGTGTACAAAATTTCAGGAAAATCCATTGAAAAATAAAAATTTGTATAGCGGTCAAACAAACAAACAAATAAACTAACAAACAAACAAACGGAAAATGAATTTTATATATATAGATGTGTATGTCGTAACTGAGGGGGCTTAAAGTTTTAATTAACTTCGAATAATATTAAAACTAAAGTTCTAATAATATTGAAAATAAATTTAAAAATTTTAATTTAAAAAACTAATATAAAACAGAAATGTCATTAAGGGACATGATGTTTGAAAATGTTTTAAAGCAATAAATTATAAAAAAAAAAAAAACAATTACTTGAAGTTTTGGTTAATTATAGTAAATATGTATTGTTTTGTTGCAATTGCTTGTATGAAAATCGAAGAAAAAAAAACAAAATTCATCGCAATGTTTCTTCTTGGTTTAACAACAAGTTTTGAGGCAAACTAAATATGAAACAAGTTGACAAATGAAAACAACAACCTAACCACAAATATCCAAAACATATGCTTAAACCAAATATTGTTGGTGGTAATTGAAATGCATTTGCTGGCATTAAAAATGCAACAAGTGACAAATGCCATGACAATTTGAAATATCTGTTTATATTCTGTTGATGCAGTTACAATGTTGGCTGTTGTTGATGTTTGTTAGTACAAATAAATAACTGAACTTCTAAGCTCTTGTGAATTGTCGACTAATGCATTTTTTGAAATAACTTGAAAAACTTGTTAACAAATTCAATTGCAGGTTGTTATTAGATTGTGAGAAGTCAGAGAAGCTTAAGTATATACTTAAGTATGTGTGTATAACTAACTGCCGTACAGATGAGTTTATACAAATTTTTTATTTGCAATTGAATTAGAAGTTTTTCATTTATTTGCTAAGTTATCTAGAAAATATATATTATTAAAATTTAGGTGTACCAAATTTTTTCGAAGTTAATTTTAACCTTCATAAGGTCCTCAAAGTTACTGACGTTAACGGTCTTCGGGTCAAATTTGACCCAAGTAGTAAATTTCTTATTTGGACAATAATTTGCGTTACTAAAGTGAATTAATAGAGCTTAAAAGTAATTTTCTACAATATCCAGTAAAAATTGTACTTTTTATAGGCATTTATTTAAAATTTATATCAATTTTACAAAGGGTTATGTACATGAGATAATTAAATTCAATTTTATTATAATAGAAAAATTTATTACTGCGTTACTTATCATTGCATTGGGTACATAAAATAATCGTTTTAGAATGCTGCTTACATACAAATTTTTTACAAGTAAGACAGACTAATGGTGTTTTGTTATCAGTTTTGGGACATAATTGACATCGACTTCTCTTGGTTGCCTTTTCGATTGGTCCACTATTTCTTTCTTCGGATTGGGTTGAAGTAGGCGGTTCTTGATCTCGTTGAGTCAAATCGCGTATTTTCTTTGCAATTTCTCGTGAAAATGGTGCTCTTGGTAATGTTTTTCGTTTTTTATATAAGGAGTAGTAAGCTGCATACCTAAATTCTCTAAAAAGTATCGTCGTTTAGCTAAGCAGCCTTCATTCCAGCCGTTATTAGCGGATGTAAATAAAATAAAAGCATTGTACGCTGATATATCTAATATATTACTAAATACCACTTGAGGCCATCGATTTGTCTTCCTTTTGCTAGTATAACAAGACACAACTTTATCCAATGTATCTACACCACCTTTGCATTTGTTGTAATCTAATATTATTTGTGGCTTTTTGTCTGCGCGATTACTAACTTCTGAGGTATGATGCAAAGTACTGAGAAGATTCACTGACTTGTTTTTTTTAGGGATATAAGACAAGAGGGTGGTGTCTTTGGTAAAACAGAAAAATGAAGAATTTATTGGTCTGCCTTTCGTTGCCAATATTTGTGGTGGTAATTCCGGCTTGTTTTTACGTACAGTTCCTACTAAGGTCATTTGTTTTTCTAGTAGTTTCTGCCCAAGTTGATATGATGTGAAAAAATTATCTGTCGTTACGTTATGACCTTTTAGACCAGCTGTCAAATCGAGAACCACACGCATACCTTGGCCTTTTTCAGGCATGCCTCCTATTTCTTTGCCTGTATAAGGTTGAATATTCCAGGCATAACTTGTAACAGAATCACAAAGAACCCAAAATTTTATTCCATATTTAGCTGGTTTGGATGGTATGTATTGCCGAAATGGACATCTTCCTCTGAATGCTACCAGCTGTTCATCTATAGTTACATCTTGAGAAGGATTATAAAGTTGAGGCAATATATAAACCCATTGATTCCACAATTCACGAATCGGTGCAAATTTGTCTAGTAATCGTCGTTCGCTTCGTGTGTCTCTATTATCAAATCTTATTACTCTCGATAATTTTTTGAATCTTTTTATTGACATGACTGCTCCAAATATCGGTCTACCTTTCTCAGAATCCCATAAACTTTCTGTACTTTCATTACTTGATCGAAACACTCCAGCTAATAAAAGTAATCCAATAAATGCGAACATTTCGTCATCGTCAACGTCACTCCAATCATTACCAAAGACACGTTTGCCCTCAATATTGGTATATTTCATAATAGTGTTCATTACGGGAGGTGGAAAAAATAATTGAAAGCTAGATATCTCTTCCTCTGTAATTCTTGAACACGAATAACGTGTCAAACCTGGCATCATGTTGATAACATTCTCCCTCGAAGCTCTTCCATATGCACTTGTACATGGTTCTTTGTAGTATCTTATTTGACCATTTTTTGATGTCATTGTCGGAGCAGCCGCAACTTCACCATCACTTTCAGAAGAACTATCAGATGGTTCAGCATATTCTACATGATCCTCATTTTCTGAACAAGGTTCATCACCGTCTGATAATTCATTCAGCATGATTTCTATTTCACTATCCCTCATTTTTCGATAAAAAAAATATTTAGCACTAATTTCAAACTTAGACACGTCTTATTCGTTCTTTGTTTACTCTACGACTGACTGTAGCAGTGTTGCGTAGGCAAAAAAAAGTAATTTGATAGCATTGTTTTTTACATACAAACCAAAAGCACGGGTATTCCCCTTTTTCAAACAAATGTATTGACATCAAAGAATAAAGAAAGGTCTGTGTGATGAAATGAAAAGCGACAGATATGTAGCTATAAACTTTTATTTACTGATGTCAAAGTTATCTCAAAAATCGATTTACGATCAATGAAGCATCACAAAAACTAACTTCTTTACTCCGGGTCAAATTTGACCCGAAGACCTTGTGTGTAAAAAAACTTGTAACTGAAATATTTTTAAACATATTCATTCAAAAACTTTAAATTTCTATTTAGTTTTAAAATTAAATAAAAGTCATAAAATATAAAAATGAAAATCACTTATTCGTGGAAAAAAATCAACTTTTCTCCTAAAATGGGTCAAATTTGACCCGAAGTCCTTATGAAGGTTAAAAATATTTTTACCATTATAAAATTTTCATTATTTAACTTTAAATTTAAATTAGCAGAGCCCACCACTCGAAATTCGAGTGCAAATTCTAGGAAATTTTATTTTATCATAAAATTTTTTTCTTCCCATGTTTTTTTTTTAATCTATATATGTGACCTTCTCCGAGAAAAGGGACCTAGTGTGTGAAAATTAAGTTTTGAGAAAAAAAAACGCATATAAAGTTTCTACACCTTTTTAGGTACCAGAATCCACCGTTTTTGACACAACCCGTTTTTTGACACACATAATGTATGGGGCGTTTCATATCAAGTGACCCAACTTTTTAAACCGATGTCTTCCGATCGGGATGAAATTTGCACTAAGGATAGTCCGATTGGATAGTAGTTTAGACACAATTTTTCAAGAACAAGATCGGTCAAGAACAATCTGACTCAGGTGTTTTTTTTTTTTTTTTCTTACCAATGTAAGTTTTTACCTATTGTTCTTAGCAAAATTTGTCCCAAATAGTTTAGATAGCTATTTCTTCAATCTTTCGGAAAAAACATTTTAAAAAAATTTTTGGATTTTTGTTGCAAAATCAAAAATTTTTTTTACTTATTTTTCAAAAAACGTTTTTTTTTTTTTGCTCAAAAGAAAGCTTACGTTTTTCCTTTAAAAGCTTTTTGGTCGCTTAGTGGAATGCGATGTTTTGTAACTGAAGACTTCGGTTTTTTAATTTTTAGCATATGCACTAATTTGAATATTTTGCTATTAGTGTGTAAGTGTTTCCAAAACCTTAAAAATAAAACGTATACTGAGAAACTAGAGAAATTAACCTTTCCGACTGTATATAACAGGGCACGTAAATGACTTGTTGGGCCAAATTTGTAATTTCAGCTACTAACGGTGGGCCACACTAATTTATTTCTGTACAAATATTCATTTTCAAACTAAAAGGAAAAAAAAAATACAATTTTTAAACAAACATAAAATTTATTAATTCATTTCATACACATTTTTTATATTATTTTAAATTTTATACTGAAATATTATTAGTATTTATAAAAATAATGTTATATTTTAAAATTTTTTGAGATTAAAGAATTTCATTTTAAATAAAATAAAAAAAGGAATTATATAAAAATAAAATAAAAATATGGGTAACAGAAAAAAAAAGAAATTGGGAAGAGTTTTTGATTATTTCTTTAAAGTCAGGTGTGTAGTTTGTCAAAGTTGTCCGAATGAGTTCCGTAAGATGTTGATTTGTTAAACGTGAAAAATTTTTTTTTAACATTTAACATGGTGGAGTATAGAGACTCACAACAATATGTTGTGCCAAACATTGAAAATAAACGAGCAGCACCTTTTTTCAATTGTGGATATTGGGTTTCGTTAAAAAGTTTCCAAAATCCAACTAGAGAAGTTGATTTGCGATGCATTTTCAATACAATATCATCCTTCATTTCTAACAACTACAATTTTCCAACATCTGGTTTTGCAAGAATTATATCGGATAATAAAAATTCATCATTTAGGACATCACACAAAAATGGGTTAACAAAAACTGAGAATGTTGCTTGAAGTTGTTTGAGATTCTCAAATCTACATTTAAAATCTTCATGAAATTGTTTTAAGTCATTTATGTATTCTTCCAGCTTATCGTCTTGTATATTATTTACGTTCAATTTTAAAACAGGAAAAACTTTAAATTTTTTTGCATTCGAGGTCTTTTATAAACAAAAGAGATTTAGCTTCGAAGCCTAACAATGATCGTGATAAATCAACCACTGTAAACTCAGATTAAGCGATTTAAGATGGTTCATTGTGTCAGTAAAAAACATTAAATCTGAAATCCAAATTTCATTCCCCAGATCTGGATATATTTTTCCTTTTTCTTTTATAAACTTGATAACTTATTGTTTTCGTCAACTTCTTGTAACTCCATAATAAAATTTTTAAACTGACGATGAGTTTTACCGTTTGTTCTGATAAAATTTACAATTTCTACCACAACTTTCCAAACGTTTTCATATTTAAAAAATTTTGAAACAAGATACTCCCTATGAATAATACAGTGAATTGGTAGATAATGTGGAATATCTGGATCTTTATTTAAAAGACCAATCAAATCTTGATTTTTACCCACCATTGCAGGTGCTCCATCCGTGGCAACATTAGTATTTATCTCGTGGCAATTCAAATTTGTTAATTACTCCGAAAAGCCCATTTTTTACATCAATGCCTCGCGTTGTTTCAGAAAGAGCTACGAGGTCTAACAATTCTTCAGTGATATTAAATTCAACTGATACAGACCTAATGAAGATCGCCAGTAGTAAATGCTGCAGAATTTTTATACCCTATACCACTATGTGGTTTGGGTATAATGACTTTGTGCTGCTGTTTGTAACAACCAAAAATATTTGACCTAGACCCATCTTTAATTATACCGATAGAATCAGAATCACTTTCTGAGTTGATTTAACAATGTCCGTCCGTCCGTCCGTCCGTCCGTCCGTCCGTCTGTGTGTCCATGTAAAGCTTGTAATCAAACTGCAGGTCGCAAATATAAATATATTTTGATGAAATTTGGTATAAAAGCTTTTATCGGCCATGGGATGAACGCTATTGAAATTGGTGAGAATCGGTCCATGTTCAGACCTAGCCCCCATACAAATTACCCATATGAAATCGACATAAATTGCCATAAGATCCAAATTGTCATATAGATCTTACTCAAATTAGGTTTGTATGCGTTGATTACATCCACTAATGAGTAGTCCAAAAATGATCCCTTTGACCCCATATAGAGCTGCTTCCCGATCTTCACATAAATCTATTAAAAAACAAAAATATTGCACTGATTCTTCTCAAATTTTGTTTGTACATATTTTTGCAAAATACAAGGTCTAGACCGACTATAATTTTCTTACTTGTTTAGATCGTTTTTAAATTTGTTTCAATAAAAGTGCTGATATCTCCAATCCGACGCTCGGTTATGCGCCGTGATAAAGAAAGCTGATCTATCGCTTTATGAAGCTTTTTGTTATCAGTGTCGAGAATGCTCATAACCTTCTTCATAGTGTGTTTTCTTAACTCTGCTTCCCATAAGAACGTTTATCACGGGCAATATCCCAAGCTCTTATGTAACTTGCTTCAAGTGATCTGTCTTTTCCATGGCTAAAAGACGAAATAATGTTCTGTTCTTTTTCAATATTTGACTGCTATGCCTTCAGTTTAGTCTCATTAAGATTAGTATTAAGGGGATTTTCTTTGGCAAATTGTGAGTGAAATTTTTCATGGTGTCTACTTAAATTGTAAAGTTTGTTATGTGGTACAGTAATTTTGCAAATGAGGCACATAGGTATGCCCTTATTTTCAACAAATCCGAATTTGTGTGTCCATTCGTACTGGAATTTTCTGTTTTCATCAACTATCTTACGTTTTTTATTGCACGTTGCCATTTTAATTCCTTAAAAGTAAAAAGCGGGACCGATATATGTTGAGTATTGCTAGTTAATTTCAATAAAATGAACATGAGATATAATTAAAAAATCGTCCAATTTGCTAATTTTAGTTTTTAAATTTTTTAAACAAAATTTTAAAGTTCAATTGTATTATTTTTCAAAACGGGCTTTTATGAAAAAATTTTTATGAAGTGGTTGGTACAATATGTATAAAAAATTTAATGGTAATTGAAGGTTTACATTTTAATTCTATTTCATGTTTTCAAATTAAAAAAAATAATATATAAAAGCTTTTCAACTAAAACTTTAAATTAATAATTTGTAAAATGTGGGGGGGCACAACTCACATAACACAATAACACTTTACACTGCAATGATCGATAAAACACTAAAGAATTTTTTCAGCAAATAAAATCTTAACAAAATCGTATCTAAATGCATAGTGTTCATGTTAATGCTTGGTTTTCACTATGTCATATAAGCTGAAAACAAACAATTGCCTCAACTGACATCTAGTAATTTTCTATTCATTACGTATTCATTACATCCTATAAACGAACAAAAAATCCGGCTGTCAAACACAAACAAATTGCCAACATGCTGGCAATTTCATATCAGATGTCAAATTTTGCCAGGGGTTGTAAATGACAAGACATTAAAACCCGTTTTCATACAACTGACAATAATTGACAACAATTGTCATTGAAAATGACATAATGAAAACCAGGCATAAGAAAGTAACCGTTATTGTTTTTGCAATTTTCATCTAATAAATTTGCTGCTAGCTTTACAATTTTTAAAAATACGCAGAAATCAAATACGCACAGTTCTCTTATCTCAACAAGGCAAATAAAAAAGTGAATAAAATAATCAGGGCTGTCAACTTAGAAAAAATGAAGCATGCTAACAGACGTTACATTCAAATAATTTGTATTATTTTTCTGGCCCTATTGAAAATTTATACTCGTATTAATGCTATTTTTGAACAATACTTTGAAATTTTGGTATTAATGTTTTGATTTTTTTTTTTAATCTATATATATAAAATTCATTTTCTGTTTGTTTGTTTGTTTGTTTGTTTGTTTGTTTGTTTGTTTATTTTTTTGTTTGTTTGTTTGTTTGACCGCTATACAAATTTATATTTTTCAACGGATTTTCCTGAAATTTTGCACACACGTTCTCCATACCCCAGGAAAGGTCGCCATATACTTTTTACCTGCCACGCCTACTTTTACGCCCACTTTTAATGTAAAATTCATTTTCTGTTTTATTCATATTTGTTCACTATACAAATTTTTATTTGTTAACTGATTTCTCTGAAATTCGCTACACACGATCCCTGTACTCCAGCTAAGGTCACCATATACTTTTTACCTGGCACGCCTACTTTTACGCCCACTTTTTATATACAATTCATTTTCTGCTTTTTGGTATATTTGTTCGCTATACAAATTATTATTTTTCAACGGATTTCTCTGAATTTTGCTACACACGATCTCCATACTTCAGGAAATGTCGCCATATGATTCTTACCCGCCACGCCTACTTCTGCGCCCACTTTTTGTATATAATTCATTTTCTGTGTTTGGTATATTTGTTCGCTATACAAAATTTTTATTTTTCAACACATTTCTCTGAAATTTGGTACACACGATCTTTGTACTCCAGAAAAGGTCGCCATATGCTTCGTACCGGCCACGGCTACTTTTACGCCCACTTTTTATATACATTTCATTTTCTCTTTTTTGGTATATTTGTTCCCTATACAAATTTTTATTTTTCAACCGATTTATCTGAAATTTGGTACACACGATCTCTCTGCTCCAGGGAGGGTCGACATATTCTTCGTACCGGTCACGCCTACTGTTACGCCCACTTTTTGTATACAATTCATATTCTGTTTTTTGGTACATTTGTTCGCTACACAATTATTTTTTTTTAACGGATTTCTCTGAAATTTGCTACACACGATCTCTGTACTCCAGAGAGCTCGCCATATAATTCTTGCCGGCCACGCCTACTTCTACGCCCACTTTTTATACAAAATTAATTTTCTATTTTTTGGTATATTTTTTCACTATAGAAATTTTTATTTTTCTAGGGATGTCTAAAATTTGGTCACACGACAGGGAAGGTCACCATATGCTTCTTACAGGCAACGCCTACTTTGCGCCAACTTCTATGTATATAAAACTTATTTTTTTCCTTTTATTTGTTTCTTTATTTGATTGCTATACAAACTTTTATTTTTCAATGGCTTTCTCCGAAATTTAGTACATATTCCAGGGAAGGTCGCCATATGATTTTTACCGACCACGCCTACTTTTACGCCCAATTTTCATATAAAATTCATATTTTGTTGTGTGGTATATTTCTTCCCTATACAAATTTTTACTTTTCAACGGATTTCTCTGAAATTTGGTTTACACGGAAATAACTACACGGTGAACAAATTCCCCAAGCTTAAAAAAAGGTACCCAAAAGCAATGAACAAATTTCCCATTTTTTTTTAATCGAAAGAAAAAATGAACTTACTCCCCAAATTCATTCTTAAATTTTTAAATATTTTTATTTAATGAATTTTGTTAAATATTTATTTTAGTAAACATTTGCATACTCCTCTCAATATTGTATGTCCTACAATAAACGCATTTAAAATGGGTATTCTTTTCAATAGCATTATTTCGGTGCGCGGAAGCTACGCGCACGGGGAATACAGCTTAGCTAGAATATCGGAATGATCTGAAAAATATATTTTGACAATTAAAATAAGTTGGCAACAGCTGCGCGGCAGCACAGGTGTGGATGCCAAACGCGCGGAACGCGATGGATGCGGACGCGACGCGGTCTCGGAATACAGCTCAGCTAAAATATCGCAATGGTCTAAAAAAATATGTTTTCGGAATTAAAATAAGTTAACGAGAACTAAGCGGAGGCACGGGTAGTAGCTGCGAGGAAGCGGCGCGTGGACGCGGACGCAACGGATGCGGACGCGACGCACTCGCGGAACACAGCTCAGCTAAAATATCGCAATGATCTGAAAAATATATTTTGGCGATTAAAATAAGTTGACAACTGCGCGGCAGCACGGGTATGGCTGCCAACGCGCGGAAGCGGCGCGCGACCGCGGACTCGGACGCGACGGATGCGGACGCGACGCGCTCTCGGAACACAACTCAGCTAAAATATCGCAATGCTCTAAAAAATATGTTTTAGGAATTAAAATAAGTTAACGAGAACTAAGCGGCAGCACGCGTAGTAGCTGCGAGGAAGCGGGACGAGGCGCGCGTACGCCAACGCGACGGAGGCGGACGCGACGCGCTCGCGGAACACAGCTCAGCAAAAATATCGCAATGGTCTGAAAAATATATTTTGGCGATTAAAATAAGTTAACAACTGCGTGGCAGCACGGGTCTGCCTGCAAAACGCGCGGAAGCGGACGCGACTCGCTCGCGGAACACAGCTTAGTGAAATGTCGTATGATAAATTTTATCTACGTATGTGAAATAATTACCTGTTGATCAAAATGGGCCACACATATACTATAAGCAGTTGCTTAAAAAGAAACCTTGCGACACAATATTAAACGTCGCATTAGTCTTTCATTTCTGAAACTTGAATTTAACGTAAGTAATTAAATTTTTAAAAGTTTTGATTCCTTTAATTTGCGTACCATTCCGTTATATTTGATGTTTATAAATAAACTGAAAAAAAAAAAAACTTAAAGCGGTTTCGCAGCTTATTTTTGAAGCATTTTTGCTGCAGCATCTTATAAAAAACTTCTAAATTAAAAAATCAAAAAATTTTTAATTGAAATAAAAAATGAATTTACTGCCCATACAAATTTTTTGGGAGAAAGTTCATTTTATTGGGGAATTTGTTAATTGGGGACTGAGTACTCAGTGCCTGGTAAGCATAGTGAACCATTTTTCAAGTCAAATGCCTTTTTATCCCGGGCAAGACCGGGTAAAAACAGCTAGTTTAATCTAAATTAAATTTTGTAATTTTTTTTAAATTTATATGGGGCCGGATAAAATTCGTTCGTGGCCGGATAAAATTCGTTGCCCATGCCTGGTATATAACATACCTAACTAAAATTTCATACCTTCGATACTGTAATACCCGCAATATGTTAACCTCAGGAAAAAAATCACTTTTTCTATAGAAATGTTGAAAAATTATTATTTTTTATTTATTTGTAATAATCATAAATTAATATATAATAATAATAAAAATAAAAAAAATAAATAATTTAATAAAATTTAATCTTAATCACATTAGGTAATGTAGTATTTAAGTTTTGTAAATTTTTAAATACCCAGTCTTTCATCCAGCTTATTTTTCGCCTTTGTTTGCTGCTTTTTTGGCAATCTTTTCTTGGCGTTATTCGGTTCAGCTGTTGACTAAACTGATGTTGAAGAAAATCAAGTTAAAGTACTTAACAGATGATTAGTCATCATCACATATGATGAAGACCACCACTACTAATCTATAATATTAATAGGCTAGGTGATTTCTTGTTACCGATGTTTTGCTCTACCAGGTATTTCTTTTTAGCTGTTCCCCAGATTTACAGATTTTTAAATTTTTTGGCTTTATTTTGAGTAAATTGCATTTAAAGTTGCTACTAACACATACATAAAATTATACATATGCTATTGCGTGTGTTTATTAAATTTGTTAATGTGTTTGTTAATGAGTTTGTTGTCTTCATTCACAATAATAATAAACCAAAAAAAGAATTTGGTTTGTGAATTGGCTAAGTTGAGAAATAAAGTTGCCTAGAAATTGCACTCGAATTTCGAGCGCTGGGATCTGCTTATATTTTATTGTTCAACTCTTCTACACTTAGCATTTAATTTGAGACTAAGTAATCAGCTACGAGTAATCAAATTAATAGTGGTGTGAAAATAACCATATGTTGTTGTTATTGCCTTTTTTTTTTTGTTTGAATACATACATATGTAAAGTTCAATAAAAGAATAACACACATTACGAATACATGTTTAAATAAAAATTGATGTAAATAATACATAAAAACCAGCCACTAACCAATTACTCAGAAGCTATTTAAATAATTAATAAAGCATTCCGAAATATGTGCATGCAAAAAATAATAAAACATGAATACGTATACAAATTTTTTTATTCATATTATGAATGCGAGAGTGAGTAAATAAATTGTTAAAAAATAAATGTATATAGAAAAATATTAATGAAATATTTTTTTGCAGAAATGTAATCAACCCAACACACCACAACCACTGATGCCACTGTTTGTAATATTTAAACTATTAAAAATGAATTATAGTTCTATTTGAACAGAATTTTTTTTTTTTATATTTATTTATTACAAATGTTATCTTCAATATAAATTTATTTCTAAAAATAAATTGAAAGGGACTTTTAAATTTACAAATAATAAGAGATGTGATAAAGAGAATTATTAAATTTAATTAATGTTAATACAAAAGTTTTCTGATTTAATTAAACGGCACTACTTAAACTGAATAGATTAGGTGAAAAATTAACAATTGAAGAGTATTTTTTTAAAGAAATTTCTTGTTCTTATAGTTTTTATTTTATATCATATTGCAGATTTTCTATAATAAAAACTTTTTAAAAATTTAAAGTTTCCAAGACGGTTCGGTTTTTATACCCTGCACAACACCGCGGTCGAGGTATTATGAGTTTCTGCTGATTTTGGGATATTCCAAAAATATTAGACCGATCATTCAGAATTTTTTAAATTTCTGAGTTGATTGTCCCTCCATCACTATATAAATGTGAGTTTGTAATCCAGGGGGATAATCGACACATTCGATATCGTGAAAAATCAATCGAAATTCCATATTTTGGTTAATTATTTAAAGAAGACGGACAAACGTAAGACCTCGTTTGACTTTTATTTTTAACTAGGGGCCAAAACTTGTAAACTTTGGTGGAGTAAAATTAGTGTTAGAAATTTATATTGGAAAATAAAGAAATAATTTCGAATAGACCCTTGTTCTTATAAACCTGCCACCAAAAACAAATTCAGAATGAATCACGTTTTCTTTGTTTCCGAAGTGACAACTTCATATGAAAATAGCCTAACCTTTTATTAAAACTCTTTGAATCTCTCCGTGACTGTCCAAAAAGTCTATGGACAAAGTTTTAGATCGATCTAATGAGGAGAAGTGAGATTTTAATCTCTCCGTGACTGTGCGTGACATGTCAAAGTTAATCACAGCGAGTCTGTCGACCAAGTTTCAGATCGATCGGATAAGGGGAAATGGGTGTTACGTCAATCCGTGACTGTGTGTGACTATGCGTGACTGTGCGTAACTATGTCACCTTTACGCACTGTTGCGAGGACGCTATAGAGAAGGTTATAAAAAGATTCCTTTGTGGAGTTTTCAGAGGTTCCAGGGGGGGCGTAACATTGGACAAACGTTATATTCCGGGCTTTGGCGCGCATACTGGCAGTAATGATTCTATCGGAGTGAGGTTTCCAATCTATTAGGGCACGTTTCACCTGTTTTGATAGGACGAAACCGCCGCCACTTGATCGAGGCAACTTGTTCGTTGGGTTTCCGGAGTAAAGAATCATAAGACCTTCTGCTGTTGTAAATTCTCCTGATTCGCACCATCGTACTTCGCATAGCCCAAGTAATGAGAGTTTATAGGCGGTGAATTTCTTTGCATAATTATATGGAAGAGATAAACAAATTAGATAAACGTTGGACAATATGTATTAAGCCAGAAGAGGTCTGTGTTCAGAAATACTTATATATATATATATATATATATATATTAGAACGGGTCGATTTGTAGGGAGGCAAAAAAAATCGCTCAAGTGACAAGGAAAATCATATTCTAGGGATCAAAATAATAAACTTTGCCCAAGGAACCATACCTCTAACACGAATTCTGATGTCCCGACCTTTGACATGTCTGTCTGTCTGTTTGTCTGCAATGGGACAACCCCATTCCCCCTCATGCAATTAATCTGAAACTTGGCCCTTAGTCTTGTTGTGACTACAGAATAATTTTGGGGTAGTCATGCAGAGTCACGCATAGTCACGGAGTGATCTAAAAGTTATTTACTCTTATCCGATCGATCTTTTTGAATAATATAACAAGTCAAGGCGTATGATTATTATTTATTAGCAGAGTAGAAGATACGTATACGTATGAATGTTATTTTTAATATTAAATCAAACATAGTCAGCCCAATCCTAAACAAAAAATGGTGATTTTTTAAATGTTTGTATGGGGAACCCCCAGGGGGTTCCAGGGGGTGTGCCACTGGCATGGGTGGGTTGGCCCTCCAAAGTTAGTGGGGGTCGATCATGCATTTGGACTCGATTGCGGCACTCTAAATGGGTCAAAGTGAGACAGACAGACAGACAGGTCCAAAGTCGGGACATCAGAATTCGTTTTAGAGGTATGGTTCCTCGGGCAAAGTTTCTTATTTTGATCCCTAGAATACAATTTTCCTTGTCACTTGGGCGATTTTTAAATCGACCCGCCCTAATATATATATATATATTTAAAAAAAATTGTATTTCATTCAAAACGTCACGGCTTTTTGAGCCACCCTGTGTTAATATTTTTGTGGTTTTCTGGAATAACCGCGTAAGTCCATTTTTGTCAGTTTTGAGTGTTAACTCCAAATTTTTAACGCTCTCTACATGTGCTTAATTTTTTTTTTTAATATTGACCATTTCTGAGTTTTTTCTTTAAATAACGACGTAATTTAAATGTTAATTAAATTAATTTCCAGCACTAACGACGTATGTGAACCTACGTTTGATCGCTGGCAAATTAGTTTCTCACAAAACGACACACAGCGACATACGTTGTTATTAATGAAAAAAAAAAAATAATTTTTGAATTAGTTTTCAGTTTATAACCACTTGTAAAAACTTGTGTGTTTATTTCTGTTCTTTTTTGTCACTATTATTCTTGATACATTGTTCTATTTTCATCCCAAGTCCCGTTAACTTGTTGTTGACGAACAAAAAAAATCAATTTTTCAAGCAACAACAACTTATGTTTACATGGGTGGTTGCATTGGTAGTTTTCTTTTTCAAGGAATACGACGTTTGTCGACATAAGTCGTTTTGTCTGCACACACTTTAAGTGTTATTTACATATTGTTTTTCGTCCTTCTCTAGGATCTATGCCTCTGAAGATTTTTGACTCAAAATTTTATATAAAGTATTTATTGCCCATATCTACAGGACTGTTAAATAAAAAGCTCTAAAAACTTTATATCGAGCCCATAATTTCAAATATAATGTTTTTTGGCTCTCCTGAGCATTTTGATTTTATGACGCGGTTATTCTAGAAAACCACAGATTGAGTTTTATATAAGAGGGCTCAAGAAAAGGGCCAACGAATCAATAAATTCATTCATACGATAGCTCTAAAATCAATGGATTTTCGCATAGTACAACGTTATTTATAACAATATTGCAACAGCCATTCTCTGGGGGTGGGGGAAATGCTATGTCAGAGTGAAAGTTCTAGACCAGTATAGTAAAAGCACCAAAGGGTTTGCGTTCTCAGGCCAAACTTTCTGCCATGACATTTTATAATATTTTTCCTTATCTTGATGATTGTTTGCTTAGTTTTTCAGCTATGACCCAAGAACTATTGATTAGTTCTCATTTCAACAGATTAAGTTTGACTAATTTTATCGAATAGAAGAATCTTTGAAAAAATTAAAAATTCGCCCTTTTTAAATAATTTTTTTGAATAACATAACATATTCAAGGCGTATGATTATTATTTATTTATAGAGTAGAAGAGATGTATATGTATGAGTGATATTTGTAATATTAAATCAGACATACAACCGTATTTTTTATTCTATGTTTTGCATGAATATATTAATAAATTTTATGTTTTTTAATTTACAATTTTGCTGAAGAATGAAATGAAAAATCACTAATGTTTCTTGAGTTATAGTTGAAAAACTAAGCAAACAAACATCAAGATAAAGAAAAAATAGAGAAGATCACAACAAAAAAAGTTTGGCATGACATGACATTTCTCACCCCCCCCCCCCCCCCCCCCCCAGATAATGACCTCGAAAATGTTCCACAGTGTGGTCTACTTTAGGAAAAACAACCTCTGACAATTTTTTTAAGTTAAATGTCAATTTATGTTTGTTTTACACAATAAATAAATTTAAGGGCCGAAAAAACACATTTAAATTAAAATACAAACGAAACATAAATACAAACAGATATTAAATAAAATAAATTATAAAATTGGCAGCGCAAAAAATGTCCGTCATACACAATCGAAAAACAGATGATAAAAAAAATACTCAAATGCCAGCGGCTCAACAGAAGATGGTAGTTAAATATTTAATTTATTCATGGACACAGGCGGCACTCAAATAGTAAAGAACAAAAAAAAAAGCGACACAGTTGTTGATTTCATATAAAAGCTTTTAGCTAACAATATCAATTTGGAATAATTTTATTTTATAACAAAAATATAAATAAAAAAAAAAAATAATGAAAAAAAAAATTAAACCATAAAATTATCTTTAGAATATTCTTCACATTTTCTGCATCATCACAGTTGTACTTAGCGATGATGACACTCATCTACGACAATAAAAACAAAGATAAAGAATTTCGCTTAATGCGTCTAAACATTCATCAATCTTCCACTTATTTAAGTGTTACACACTCCTTCTAATAACATTAAAAAAATTTAACTTTTTTTTCAGGCAGTTGTTCTTTTCCGCTACACATTAAACATTTATTTTATTTCCTTTTACGTTTCTTTCGTTTTTATAAATATTTTTCTTTTTTTCATTTGTCACAATGTCTCATAAACAGTTAGTGGCGTAGTATGGATTGTTAGTGACAGTTGGCAGCATTAGAGAATTTTTTTTGATTTTGAAACTTTTCGAAAGTTAAAGAAAGCCGACGGATTTTGTTTTTTTATTTTTTATTATTATATCAATAACTAATAATGATATTTTTAAATTTCTTAACACATAGTAGAAACATAATTCAATATTCTTTAGATATAAATTTAGATATACACTAAGACCTTGTTTTATGCGAATTTTTTTTAATGCGAATTCGAATTTATGCGGTTTCTAAATTTTATTATTTTTTTTGCGTCATTATTACACATTTTAATTTAAAGCAGTTGGCAACACTGATGCACGTCCTGGCCGGAAAAAAACAATTCTCAGAATTGTTTACACGTGTAAAGGTCTAGTTAGCCACACGTAACCGTAACCACACGTGTCAGCTGTTTTTTTCTGTTACATGAAAAGCATTCAGAGCAGTTACCGAACTCAACTGTGACATAACGGGAACGTCCCAATCTGTTGGGTTTTCGCTACGTTTATACGTGGCATTTGTGAACAGCTGATAAAGTTTGGGTAATTTTACACAGCAACATGCTGGTTCGTTTTTTACGTTCTATAACTGCACTAAATGCCAACGTTATATTTACGGTACGCATACATTTAACAACGTGTGGCTAAATAGGCCTTTATGTTATTGCACTGCTAGTTTCTACGTTGTAGTGAAATATGTACATACACACAATATTTAAAAGTGCATTTATTTTGTTTATCGTAAAAGTGAACAAGTACATATTAATAGAATATTTACCATTTAAAAGTTGTTAAGCTAAAAATATTTGCTTTTTCAGATAATAAAATTGACAAAAATAAATGAAATAATTTTTTTTTGTTAAAATTTTTTATGCGATTTTGTTTGATTTTTGATGTTTTAATTTGAATTTATACGAATTTTTCAAATTCAGGAACGAATTTTCGTTTTTATATAGAACTAGTGTATCATTTTATGCGAATTTGATTTATGCGGATTTTTCCGGAACGAATCAATCGCATAAAATGAGATTCAAGTGTATTATGATGACAGCCATTTTTTTTAAATTTCAAGACGTGCGGGTCGGATTATTGCGACACTGGATCTAAAACTTTAATGCACAAAATTTGAGCCAAATCGGACAATGCTTTCTGGGCGCGCATTGAGTTCAAAGTTCAAATATGAATTTATATGTAAAAATTATCAAAAAAAATAATTTGTCACAAAATGTTGATATTAATAATTGCGTTTCAAATAAATTAATTAATAAGCCATAATCTAGAGTAAATTATCTTTCCAATAAAGCAACAAAATCTATTATCGGTTGAAAAACAGCCAAGTTGTATCAAGTTCCCCAGGCAATAAATGCGTCGCAGACCACTTGATTAAGAAAATCGAGCTCACATTTTGAAAGATATTGAAATAATTTAGAACAACAATATTTTTGCATTTTCCTGATCCCAAAGTATTTTGCATCTCGTCTATTATTATGCCGTTCTAAATTAATGTCAAAACGGTAGGTATTTTTTAACGCTATTTCAAAATCTCCAAATTTATTTTTTCAAAAATGTTGTTTAAGAAATTTACCGAAATCAACGATCAACAAAATATATCTGATTAAAAATGCCAAATATTGTAGGTATCATGTTCTTAATTTCGCGAGGGTAGCATTTTTATTTCAACGGATTTGAAGAAAAATTAAATTTTTCATACTTTTAAACTGTTAGGCCACATCTTTTTTACATTTTTCACAAAAATTTTGATATTAATAATTGTGTTTCAATTATATTAATCAATAAACCATAATCTAGAATAAATTATCTTTTTAATAAAAAACAAAATCTATTATAGGTTGAAAAACAGCCAAGTTATATCAAGTTCCCCAGGCAATAAATGCGCCGTAGACCACTTGATTAAGAAAGTCGAGCTCATAGTTTTAAAGACATTGAAATAATTTACAACAACAACATTTTTGCATTTTCCAGATCCCAAAATAATCTTATGTAAAGTATTTTGCATCTCGTCTATTGTTAGGCCGTTCTAAATTAATGTCAAAACGGTAGGTATTTTTTAACGCTATTTCAAAATCTCCAAATTTATTTTTTCAAAAATGTTGTTTAAGAAATTTACCGAAATCAACGATTGTACTTTAAGGTCTTTTTAACAGAATATATGTAATTAAAAATGCAAATATTGTAGGTATCCTATTCTTACTTTGGCGAGGGCAGCGTTTTCATTTCAGCGGATTTGAAGAAAAATGTGATTTTTCATACTTTTTCAACTTTTAGGCTGCATCTTTTTGGTGTTTCCATATTTCAAATATCTTTTGTCAAAATATTATACTACTTGATATAAGTTCACAATCTTATAAATGAAGGTTAAATTGTCCCTCTTTAAGGTCAAAGGTCAAATTTAAGGAGATTTACATTTTTATACCCTATACCACTATGTGGTTTGGGTGTATAATGACTTTGTGCTGCTGCTTGTAACAACCAAAAATATTTGACCTACACCCATCTTTAATTATACCGATTGAATCAGAATCACTATCTGATTCGATTTAACGATGTGTGTGTCCATGTAAAGCTTGTAATCAAACTGCAGGTCGCAAATATGAATATATTTTGATAAAATTTGGTATTTGATCTTTTATCGGCCATGGGATGAACGCTATTGAAATTGGTGAGAATCGGTCCATGTTCAGACCTAGCCCCCATACAAATGACCCCTATGAAATCAACATATATTGCCATAAGATGCAAATTATCACACAAAATGGGTTTGCATGTATGTATTACATCCATTAATCAGCAGTCAAAAAATGATCCCTATTGGATAACTCTTAGTCATAGGCCCCATATAGAGCTGCTTCCCGATCTTCACTTAAATCTATCAAAAAACAAAAATATTGCACTGATTCTTCTCAAATTTTGTTTGTATATATTTCTGCAAAATACAAGAGACTTTACCAAATATGGTCAGGATCGGTCCATTTTTGGGCCTAGTCCCCATATAGATATAGCATCCGATATGAACTTTTTCATATCTGCAGCAAAAAAAAATTAATAAAAATCCCACTCAAATTTGGTTTATGCTTATTTTCTATATCCAGTTAGTTGGGCCTGAGAGATAGGGTCTCTAAACACATGGTATAGGGTATCGTATAGTCGGTCTAGACCGACTATAATTATACCCTATACAACTATGTGGCTTGGGTATAATGACTTTGTGCTGCTGTTTGTAACTACTAAAAATATTTGACCTAGACCCACCTTTAATTATACCGATCGAATTAGAATCACTAACTGATTCGATTTAACGATGTCCGTCCGTGTGTCCGTCCGTCTGTGTGTCCATGTAAACCTTGTAATCAAACTGCAGGTCGCAAATATGAATATATTTTGATGAAATTCGGTATGTAAGCTTTCATTGGCCATAGGATGAACGCTATTGAAATTGGTGAGAATCGGTCCATGTTCAGACCTAGCCCCCATACAAATGACCCCTATGAAATCGACATAAATTGCCATAAGATCCAAATTTTCATATAGATCTTACTCAAATTGGGTTTGTATGCGTTTATTACATCCATCAATAAGTAGTCTTAAAATGATCCCTGGGAAAACTCTTAGTCATAGGCCCCATATAGAGCTGCTTCCCGATCTTCACTTAAATCTATCAAAAAACAAAAATATTGCACTAATTCTTCTTAAATTTTATTTGTATATATTTTTCCAAAATACAAGAGACATTACCAAACATAGTCAGGATCGTTCCATTTTTGGGCCTAGTCCCCATATAGATATAGCATCCGATATGAAATTTTTCATATCTGCAGCCGAAAAAATTAATAAAAATCCCACTCAAATTTGGTTTATGCTTATTTTCTATATCCAGTTAGTTGGGCCTAAGAGATAGGGTCTCTAAACGCATGGTATAGGGTATCATATAGTCGGTCTAGACCGACTATAATTTTCTTACTTGTTTAAACCAATATATCGAAATCACAAATATATGTGGAAGGATTTCTATAAAACTTGTTGATAATATTTTAATAATTCTAGAAAATAATATTCTGCACTTATTTTCTGAAATTAACCCGTGGGGCACTCTTGATGTCAAAATTACTATATAAAATATATGATTGTGCAGGGATTGTGACAATACCTGTTCTCGTTTTTTTTTTAATTTTTTTAAATTACAGGCACCAGTATTCGAAAAATGCAAATTTACCATCTCTGAAAAAAGATTACGATTTATAAGAATATTTATTTTTTTTAATTAATTAATTTGTTTCTGAAATAAAAAGTTTTAACAATTTTCATATACAATTCGCGTGTCCCAAAGGTATGTCAAAGGTATATTCAAAAAGTGCTATCTACATTTGACAGCAATATTAGTTTTTAATGTCAAACTGTTCTCTAATATAACTGTCAAACATAATATTAATTTTGATATCATTCATGATTAGCACGACTATTTCTTAATAGATATTGTGGCAAATCAATCTACAGATACTTTCAGATGTTATTAATAAATTAGTTTTACACGCTCTCTTAAAAACAATTATTAATGCTGTATTAATTACAAAAACTAATTAATCTACACTAGCAGATTCCAGCCCTCGAAATTCGAGTGCAATTTCTAGGCAGCTTTATTTTTCAACTTAACCAATTCACAAACCAACACTTTTATGGTTTGTTATTATCGTGAATGAAGATAACAAACTCATTAACAAACACATTAACAAATTTAATAAAACACACATAGCATATGTATAATTTTATGTATGTGTTAGTAGCAACTTTAAATGCAATTTACTCAAAATAAAGGAAAAAATTATAAAATCTGTAAATCTGCAACCTGGCTAAAAAGAAATACCTTTCAAATAATATACGTTTGCTCAAAATCGGGATATAACGATAGAACAAAAATCGGTAACAAGAAATCGCCTAGCCTATTAATATTGTAGATATTTTCATAAAACGACGAATAAATTTGAGGAATTTTATGAATACATTAAATTTGCTTTATTTCAGAAAATAAGTTCAGAATATTATTTTTTAGAATTATTAAAATATCAACAAGTTTTTTCGAAATCCTTCCACAAATATATATTATTTCGATATTTTGTTCTAAAAAATGTAAATCTCTCTTTAAATTTGACCTTTGACCTTAAAGAGGGACAGTTTATAGTGTTTCAATTTAACCTTAATTTACAAGATTGAGAACTTATATCAAGTAGTATGATATTTTAACAAAAAAATTATTTGAAATATGAAAACACCAAATAGATGTAGCCTAACAGTTGAAAAAGTGTGAAAAATCAAATTTTTCTGCAAATCCGCTTAAATAAAAACACTGCCTGCCCTCTCCAAATTAAGAACAGGATACCTACAATATTTGGCATTTTTAATCACATATATTTTGCTCATAAGACCTTAGGAGTCCGATTGTTGTCGCTGTAAATTATTTCAATGTCTTTGAAACTGAGAGCTCGATTTTCTTAATCAAGTTGTCTGCGGCGCATTTATTGCCGGGGGAACTTGATATAACTTGGCTGTTTTTCAACGGATAATAGATTTTGTTGTTTTATTAGAAAGATAATTTACTCTAGATTATTTATTAATTAATTTAATTGAAACGCAGTTATTAATATCAAAACTTTTGTGAAAAATGATTTTTTTTTTTTTTTTGATAATTTTTACATATAAATGCATATTTGAACTTTGAAATCAATGCGTGTCCAGAAAGCATTATCCGATTTGGTTTAAATTTTGCGCACTAATAATCCGACCCGCACACCTCTGTTACAATAATCCGACCCGCACACCTCAAAATTCGACCAAACATTTTTTTCACCCTAATATATATATGGGGGGTTTCATGTCAAGTGAACCAACTTTTGAAACCGATGTCTTCCGATCGGGATGAAATTTGCACAGGGTTAGTCCTATTGGATAGTAGTTTAGACACAATTTTTCAATAAGATCGGTCAGATCTCTCTGAGTTAGAGGGGATCAAAATTTGACATTTTGGCCAAACAGGTGTTTTTTCTCATCCATTTAACTTATTACCTATTGTTCTTAGAAAATTTTCTCCCAAATAGTTTAGATAGCTATTTCTTCAATATTTCGGAAAAAATACTTTAAAAAAAATTTTTTTTGACTTTTTTTGCTAAATTAAAGCATTTTTTGCCTTTTTTTGCAAAAAGGGCATTTTTTTTTTTTTTTTTTTCATAAGAAAGCTTAGGATTTTTCCTTTAAGAGCTTTTTAGTCGCTTAGTGGGATGGGAGTGGGATATCTATCAAAATAAATGATTTGTAACTCAAGACAACGGTTTTTCAATTTTTCACAAATGCACTATTTTGAATTTTTTCCTATTTGTGTGTAAAACCTTACAAATAAAACTTGTACTGAGAAACTAAACGAATTAACCTTTCCGAAGGTATGTAACATACCTAACTAAAATTTCATACCCTCGATACTGTAATACCCAGAATATGTTAACCTCAGGAAAAAAATCACTTTTTTTCTATAGAAATGTTGAAAAATTATGTTTTATTTATTTGTAATAATAATTAAATTAATATACAATAATGATAATATTAAAAATAAAAAGATAAATAATTTAATAAAATTTAATCTTAATTACATTAGATCCATTTATATCATAACTATTTTTATACTTAATTTATTGTAGCTGATGAAGTATTTAAGTCTTGTAAATTTTTAAATACCCAGTCTTTCATCCAGCTTTTTTGTCGCCTTTATTTACTGCGTTTTTTTGTCAATCCTTTCTTAGCGTTACTAGGTTCAGCTGTTGATTTCGCTGCTGGTTTATTTATTGCCTTTGGAAAGAAATCGCATTGAATAGAGGCAGAAAAGTTTTTCAACTTGAGTCTTCCATCGACAAGTGGAATAAAAGCATGGTATTGAGCGTTGCCATCGATTGTTACCGCAGTATCGAATCTGCTCTTCAATGTTTTCAATGTTTCCTGATGATCCTCTTTGCTACTAAAAACTAATTTAGTTTCTTTACAATAATTCTTTGCCCAATGGAATAAAGCAGTCGCATCTAAAATGCGATCTTGATGACAGTACTGAAGGCTATACTTCCCTGCATTTCTTTTAAGGTTTGCTGCAATACCATCACATGCTCCTTTACCATGAGCAGTTGAATGAAAATGCCACTCAGCTGGCATTCCAAAATCTTTTTCATGGGCCATAAGATTTGCCAAGCTACTTTTGTTTTTAAAATGTTGACGAGCTCCGTCCGAAACGCAGTATACCTTCTTAACTGTAAATTTAGATTTTAGAAATTTTAGTATTCTCTTCTGGTACTCATAAACTGCAACGGTATCATGTTTTAAATCGTCGGATATGATTGCCATACTTTTGTGTTCCAGTTTTTCATCTTTCATGAAGTAAATAACTACTGTGAATATAGTTGATTGGTCGTTATTGAAGTGGGATGCTTGTATGGCATCCTGAAGAACATATTTATAGTTTTCTGCGAAATCATATGAAATAACGAATTCAACAGACTTCAAATGTATCTTCAAATCCTTGAAGAATGACCATTGCTCTTTGACTAAAAAGTCATGGTTTCTCAAGTTTAGCAATCCTGTACACATTTCTTCCACAAAATCATCCACATTTAAAATGATTGTTTTCAATGTGCATCTGTCAGTCTGAATCCAAGAATCAAATTTGACCTCCTCTATGTATTCTCGATCTAAAGAGTTGATTAAATTTTCTTTGATGAATGTGGTGTTCGGGCAAATGGTACATTCACCTAAGTGGCAAGAAGTTGTTACAATAGGACACATAGTCCATTTAAGGTAATCGCGGTAATCGTGTAAATCTTCTGCCGAATCATCTGTTAAATACTTTACGTTGATTTCCTTTAACATCAGTTTAACATTTTCATGGTAAATGCAAACGCGTACTGTGTGAGTTCCGCTGCTTTCTGCCAAAACGCAATGTTTTGGCCTCATTTGGGTTAATTTCGTGAAGCCAATTCTAACATCCTCGTGTTCAGGTTGAAATATTGCAAATAACTCCTTCAGGTTACAGATAACCATTTTCTTATGTTATGTTATGAAGTTATGTTACATACCTTCGGAAAGGTTACTTTGTCTAGTTTCTCAGTATAAGTTTTATTTGTAAGGTTTTAGACACAAATAGGAAAAATTCAAAATAGTGCATTTGTGAAAAATTGAAAAACCGTTGTCTTGAGTTACAAAACATTTATTTTGATAGATATCCCACTCCCATCCCACTAAGCGACCAAAAAGCTCTTAAAGGAAAAATCTTAAGCTTTCTTATGAAAAAAAAATGCCCTTTTTGGAAAAAAAGGCAAAAAATTCTTTAATTTAGCAAAAAAAAAGTCTACAAATTTTTTTTTTTTTTTTTTAAAGTATTTTTTTCCGAAAAATTGAAGAAATAGCTATCTAAACTGTTTGGGAGAAAATTTTCTAAGAAAAATAGGTAATTAGTTACATGGATGAGAATAGACACCTGTTTGGCCAAAATGTCAAATTTTGATCCCTCTAACTCAGAGAGATCCAGACCGATATTGTTGAAAAATTGTGTCTAAACTACTATCCAATAGGACTAACCTTGCTGTAAATTTCATCCCGATCGGAAGACATCGGTTTCAAAAGTTGGTGCACTTGACATGAAATCCCTCAAATGTATATTTGAACTTTGAAATCAATGCGTGTCCAGAAAGCATTGTCCGATTTGGTTTAAATTTTCCACTGTTACAATAATCCGACCCGCACACCTCAAAATTCGACCAAAAATTTTTTTCACCCTAATATATATATATATAATTTTCCAAAGCTAGCTGTTGAATTTTTTAATTTTGGTCTTTATATCTGTGGTCACAAACGATAACCGCCTTAGTCGGCCGAGAACGATTTGAGTTATGTATGCTATCATATTCTACAAACAATGCTTCATATTTACGTGCAATCTCTAACATTGCTTTTGTAAAAGTTATAAATGAAAACATACTGACCGAAGTCGTAATGAAGCCTCATTTCATATGTATAAAAAGTTATTTTTCTCGAAAGCATGATTTTCGACTTAGGCGGCTAATGCTTGTGACCACAGATACTATGGCTCAGATTTTATTCAACTAAAGTTTTAATTGTTTTCCACTGATGGCTACTGTCGATGGTTGTTGATGAATCTTTTTCACTTGGGCATAAAATTATTTGATGGACCTCAGATTGGGAGGTTTTGAGGATTGTTGCTTTTCGATACAGGCGGCGAATCGTCGAATTCATTATCGAAATTTTTCGATCGAAATCATTTTGTTTATTTTCCAAAATCAAATAGTAATGTATGAAACACATAGACGACTGCGGCTACATGACAACACGACTACAAATGCTGCTGGCAGCAAAAACGAAAACTACAGCAACATATAGCAATAATATTAACAGCTGTTTTTGTACACATGCATTTTTATTTCAATAATGCCAATTATATTTTTTTTTACTTTACTAAAATATAAGAACATGCATGATTCTGTATAAACTTGATTTAAATATACAATTACTTATTTCTAATGCATTATTATAACGTAAAAATAAATAACAAAACTATTTAACCACTTTTGATTATTAATGGAATTATAGTATTTCATTTGCGATTTTTTTTTTTTTTTTAACAAAATAAAATATTTCATAGCACTAATTTCTTTTACATATTTTGTTATATTATCAACACTATTTTTGTTTTACAGCGAACAAAAATAAAAACTATCATAAGTTGACTACAGCGACAAAAGTAGTCGTGTAGGTGTGCAGCTGTGTTGGTATCAAAATAATCGTTTTTATGTAAACGTGTATAATTTATTTTTGACAGGCTGTAATCGTGTAATTTTAATCTGTCACAGCTAAAGACTTATGATCAGAGTTCAGAAAAAAACACACACTGAATAAAAAACTCGTACACATATGTAAACAAACATAGCTCAGACCAACAAACACATACTTTTATTTTCATATCAATTAAGTGTGTTTCTAAATTTTGTACGGTGCCGAACACAATCATGACTGTGTTTCGTTTTAATATTTCGTTATCTACACGAATATTTTTCTATCACGTATTTTTTGTTTCAAACACACATAAACCTCGCAGATTCGAGTGTAGCTTTATTTTTAGTTCGTTTTCTTGCACGTGTACTGCTAATAAAAACAGAACATGTTCTTCAACGCGTACATCTAAAAATTAAAACATTATCCACTCGCGATCGGAAAAATCTGAAACACCCCTATAATAACGACAACAATTGTTTCAATCAAATTTATTAAAAAAAAATAATAAAAAAATAAAATAATAATAATTCTTTAACAGTTATAAAAAAATAAAAAAAATAATAAAAAAAAAAAAATATAAAAAAAATAGAAATTTTATATGCTGTTTATGACTTAATTTCAGTATGGGGTTGAGCGTTTCGTTTGTTGCGTTAGTATGATAAATATACATGTATTTGCATATGGATGAGTTGAGTGAGTTGCATCAATTGTGGGTACTATAAGTCTTTTCCTAAAATTGTAAACCAATATAATGTGGTTTATAAAACAAACAGGTTTGATTTCACTGTCGAATTCATATTTATTACAACTTGTACTTATAAATCAACATTGTTGTGAGTATGAGTACATTAGAGTAGTTGAATTTCAATGATGTCTACTCACTTATACTTAAAATTTCATGACAGACTATGAATCGCGAAAAAAAAGATTAATTGCCGATTTCTGATTTGTATATTCTAAAATAGTAAAAAATGCATTTTGAAAACAAATTCTTTTAATATTTTCAGAATATTTTTTTCAGTTTTTATAACTTATTTTTATAACTTTTTTTTTTTTTTAATTCCTTTATTTATAACCTTTTTTATTGCAATAGTAAAAAAAAAAAGTTAAATAAGACGTTCAATTTGAACTTAGGGCGCCAACTAATTCTTTCCATCTTGTTCGACCATTAGCTAATGATTTAACTTGGTTCCATGTCATTCCGATATCTTCATAATCGTTTTTTATGTTTCTTATCCACGTTAAGCGTGGTCGACCAGGACCTCGTTGACCTTGCGGGTTCCACTCCATCACTGCGCGTGATATTTCATGTGGAGGCTTTCTAAGTGTATGCCCAATCCACTTCCATTTACATTTTTTTTATTTCATTCTCGATCAAGTTGAGGTTTGCCAATTCAAGAAGCTGTTCGTTTGTGACCCAGTATGGCCAGAAAATTTGTAGGATTTGGCGTAGGCAGCGGTTTGTAAATGATTGTAGCTTTCTCAAGCTTTCCTGAGTAGTACAGCCATAGAGTAGTACACTTGTAACACTACTGTTGAAAATACGAATTTTGTTTTTCTAGTGATATTGCTTGATCTCCAAACTTTGTTAAGCGATTGGAAGGCTGATCGAGCTTTATTGATCCGGTCATTTATATCTTTATCCGACCCACCATCTACAGTTAATGTACTACCAAGGTAGCAAAATGACTCCACTTCGTTTATTATATCTCCATTAAGATGAATGGGGAGACTGTTTGCTGCTACAACACGCATGAGCTTTGTTTTCTTTATGACCTACTTTTTCGCCGTTCGTAGCCAAATGAAATAATTTGGCCTGCATGTCGCTGTGTCGGTGTGCAAGTAGGCAGATGTCATCAGCATAATCAATGTCGTTCAGACGCTCTAATAAGTTCCATTGGATACCAAATGGAGAATCCGAGTTTGTCTGTTCCATAACACAATCGAGAAGTATAAGAAAAAGCGTTGGAGACAGGACACAGCTTTGTCTTACGCCAGATTCAATCGAGAAAGGTTGGCTTTCCTTTCCATTGAAGCGAACAGCGCATACGTCATCGGTATATAGCTCGCGTATTAGGTTTACAATTTTTTCTGGAAATCCCCTACAGTTGAGTGAGGCCCAGAGAGCTTCTCTTGACACAGTGTCAAACGCTCGTTCGAAGTCCACAAAAAGTAGGTACAGAGGGCGGTTGAATTCAACGGATTGTTCTATTAGAATTCTTAGGGTCGTCACATGGTCTGCACACGAACGATTTGTCCTGAAGCCTGCTTGTTCTTTGCGTAAGATTGTCTCAACATAGGGTGTGATGCGTTGGAGAATTATAAGGGCAAGTACTTTGTTGATGGTGATGATTTATAACTTTGCTTTGTATTATTGTTTGAAAAAATCAAACACTTGTTTTCTCTTAATAATATTTGAGATAATTTAGTATAAGATAAAATACATAAAAAATGTGTCATTTGTATGTCCATAGCTGTATATAAAATCAGTGCTCTTTAAGGCCAGTTTACACTATCACACTTTGTAATACGACCTGTAAAAAAGTCGAGTATTATGAAAAAGTCGTATCATGTAAACGGCTTATGTTATGAAATTGGCAGTCTGTAGGATTTTATTTTCGAAGTCCGATGGTTTTAGAAAGATTTCTAAAAACTTGCCACGTTCATCGGACCAGGGTTGTTTTTTTGATGATCTATAATATTAGTAGGCTAGGCGATTTCTTGTGACCGATGTTTTGTTCTACCGTTTACCCGATTTTGACCAAACGTATATCATTTGAAAGGTATTTCTTGTTAGCCGTTTTGCAGATTTACAGATTTTTAAATTTTTTTCTTTTATTTTGAGTAAATTTCATTTAAAGTTGCTACTAACATACACATAAAATAATATATATGGTATGTGTGTTTTATTAAATTTGTTAATGTGTTTGTTAATGAGTTTGTTATCTTCATTCACTATAATAATAAACCATAAAAGTGTTGGTTTATGAATTGGCTAATTTGAAAAATAAAGCCGCCTAGAAATTGCACTCGATTTTCGAGCGCTGGAATCTGCTAGTATTTAAAAAAAGTAAACAAAAATAAAGTGGAAATATAATATAAATTTCAAAATAAATTTGCCTGTTATTCTAAACAGCTGTTTTCATAAGACTTGAGTGTGATGGTGTAAATGGCCTAAGTATGCAGAAATAATGTCGGTACGACTTCATGACAGTCCGATGAATTTCATCGAATTTTTATTTCGAAAAATCATACGACTGAGTGGTATCGTGTAAATGGGCCTTTAAAGATTTTCTTTAATTTTTGAAATTTTCCTTTTTTTGGAAAATCTTATAAAATTTCCTAATGGACCTAAAAGAAGTAAACCATTAAAGTATCATAGAAAAAGTCTAACGCCATCATGTAGTGTTAGGAAATTGGTTAAGTTTCAAAAAAAAGGCCCATTGTGATAAAATAAATACGATTCTAAAAATCATCGCTTTTTCGTGATACGGAATTCAACTTTTTGAATAAAAATTCTAGTTGGTCACGTTACTTATCTTTAAAATACTGATATATAAAATAAATTTTAAATGTTTTTCTGCGCAGATTAATGTTTTTTTATGTTTTAACGATTTTTTATCGTTTTATTATACAAACACAAAAATTGTTTACAGTTTTTTTTTACATTTTACAATTCGTATTCAACTGAAAACATATACAAACAAAGACTTGCATTAATGCGTAGACACACGTATGTACTTACAAACATATCGATATACGTATGTGCAGTTTATAAATATAAAACTTAAGAAACATTTGAAAATCAAATATTGACGTTGTTCTTCAGTGAATGTGTTCATGGTCGTTAGTTTTTTCTTTTTCGGTTTTCAAGGAAGAAATAAGAAAAATATTATTATTGTTAATTTCGAACAAATATTTTCTTTATATTTTACTATAGATTTCTTCTAAAGTGGTTGGAAACATAAAAGAAATGTTGACAATAAAAAAAAGTTCATGTTTTATCAACTGTATGTACTCACGGAGCAATACGTGCGTATAAGTAATATAAATACAAAGTATTTGCTGCTCATACGCCATGTTGGTCGTCTATTAGAAAGTTAAATAATTGTGATAGATTGTGTATAGAAATGCTTGGAAGTGTACTAATGTTATTATTTCTATTCTTAATGCTTTTGAAAAATACTTGCTAAAAAGTTGGAGTGTTTCCACTGAATTAATTTTATTTTGTTTAAAGTACAGCTCAACATCTTAAAATAATGATCACTTCGATATTTGATACAAAGCTAGTTTTTTTTATTTTTAGTATGAAAATAAGTAAAAATTACGAGCAATAATCTGGAAAATACATTTTCCAATTCACTAAATTGTAATCATTAAATTCCATGGCTGCATCACCTTTGCATAATTTTCTCTTAAGTAGTTTACATCGTCCAATAAGTTTTCTCTTAAGTAGTTTACATCGTCCAATAAGTTGGGGAAATTATACTCCAGCTGGCAACCAAATTCATTTTAATTAAATATAATCGAATTAAATTTTCTAATAAATTTCCTTAATCCATTATTATCATTTCCCATTTTACAACAGATGTTTTAAGTTTCACTTAAACTTAAGCTAAACTCTCATAGCCATTTCCAATAAACTAATTGTTATTAATTTCACAAATGGACATATTTTATTTAATTAAGTAATGAAATTTAACTTATTTACTACATCATATACACATTAAGATTTTTAATTAAATTTTTCTAAAGTAATAGTACACATAGAAAACAGATTCATTGTGGCTAACACATATATAGCCAACCGAATAACGATGAAGTTAATAATCGACTTTAGAGTTGATTGATTACAATTCCATTGTCTTAACTGTAAATAAGTCATCACAATACAAAATGTTTAGTTGCTACAGAAATTACTGTTGATACAATCGAAAATTCTGTTGTTAAACTTCAGAACAATCCGGTTGTTGATTTTTTATTCTGTGTGTAGTTGCAGCAGACCGAAAACAAATAGAAAGAACGACGTAGGCAATATTGTAATATCTGTTATGCGCATGTTATAATACATTTTTTACTGGCATTTTATAACAAAATGTATAACGATAACATATAAATATTATGTGTGGTGGATATGCACAATATACAGATAAAGATAAAATGCATATGTCCATATATGGTCACAAAAATAACACAGTAAAACATTTTTGAAGCCATCGAGAGCAATGTTCTACTTGTGTGCCGTTTTTCGAAGAACTTGTAGAAACCAACATAACCTAATTTAACCTAAACTTACATTTAGCGTTAACTGCGTGCCCTCCGTATTTTTAATTTTATTATTTTTTTTTTTTTTTATAAAAATAACAGATCGAAAAATAACAGACTGTGCACGCCGCACAGTGGACCATTTGACGAGAAGGCGGTCAAAAATCTATAATTTTTGAATGGATTGGAATATTGATATGCGGTTTTTTTTTGTTTGGTAGGTGAGACTTTAGCCTTTAAGTTTTGCTATAAAACGTAAAAAAAGTTACGGAGGGTTTAAAATACATTTTCATTTGTAGTTGAATTTTAGTACAAAAGTGAAGTATTAAAAGGTAAAAAAAGGTTTTTTTTAATAAATGTCTTATATTTTCAGTTAATTTTACAACTAATACTTTTTAACAATTTTTTGATTTAATTTTTTCAGAAAATGCCAAACTTTGGCCCCCGTAAACTTTTTAGTCCTAATGTGCGCAAGGGCCAAAGGTTGTTTTTTTTTTTTTTTTTTTTGAAAGATCCCGAGTTAAAACATAATTTATTAAGCAGCGAACGTAAAAGTTACCTTATATTGGTTCAAGATAGAGAAGTTTCAATGAAAAACTCGTATGTTTTTGCTTTAGTTAAATTTTTTTTATTGTCTTTCTAAATATTTCTATATCAATTTTTATGGTAAATTTATGAAATATAACAATTTTTATTGTAAATTTAAAAATATATAAATTTAGAAATCAAGAAAATTTTTTAACTATATAAAAAAAAAGTGTAACTTATTGTTAGTGTAACGAAAAAGTACTTTAAATCAACCAATTTTAGTAAAAATTTCTTCTTAAAGCCATGATTTTCATCTTCTAGAAGTTGTTTAGCTTCTTCGTCTAATTCAATAGAGGTAGTTTTCCATTTTTGACGAATGTTGGACATATATGGATCTGAAGTGCACAACCAAATAGTGATAAGGTCTTCATTAGTGCATCTGGACATTTTCCTTGTGTTGTGCTCACAAAAGAATCTAGTCTTTGTTCCTTTTTTCTTGCGCTTCTTCAGATAGATCTCCTATTGGTAGCATATTGTTTTGAATTATTTGTTCCCCATGGTACAAAATTTTATGAACTGTGGATGGCATATATCTCCAAGAGTATTTTTCATTATAAAGTATAGCTGTTTTATTGGCGTACTCTCCAAATTTTTTTGCATTTATCTTTCTGCTGCATGCTAGAACTTGTAATATGATTTTGAATCGTCTTATTAATTCATGATCTACACCTGTGATAGATGCTGCAGTTTCCGGATCGGAAAAAAAATCTTGCAGTATTTCCATCATTTGTGTTTCCCTCCCCTTGTTTTGGTTGGTCGATTACGAGGCCTAGCTGTAGATATTTTTGTTGAATTTGTTTTTTTTTTTTTTTGCTTTCTTTTTTCTTCATTTTCTTTGTTTTTTCTCACAGTTTCGCCTTACGGACCAAATTGCAAATCATAACCCAATTTAAGAATATGCTCCATGAAACGTATTCTAGCATGAAGAGGTATTATTCCAAATTCGTAGGCTTCCTTAAAATTATCGTCTTCTGGTGGGGGTTGGTTTAATTGACTTGATGTCTTTTGGCATATAATGCAGCTTGACGTAGACTTTCTTCCAGTTAAAGCTTGTGCAACTTTTCCATCAATCATTGTGAGACACATTTTAAAATGTACTTCAATGTCTTGGTCATCAAATTTAAATATTACTGGTTGAAGTTCCTTAATTTGATCTTTTATTTTTTGAACTTCTTCAGTTATGACATCTTTGGTGTCCTTTTTGAATACAAATTTTATTGGTCTGCAATACTTTGTTGAAGAAGGAATTTCATTTTTCCATATATCAATTTCTGTTGCTCTACTAGTTGACGGCTCTAAGACGCTATACCTTTTTGTTAAACGCAATGGAACGACAGATACCATAAATAAATTAGCTTCTGATGAATTTTCGGCATTAAATTGCTTGTATTGTTTCTGACCAGAGGATCCATCACATCCCCATTTAGAAATTAAAGTAATGCTGCCATTACCAATTTTTTTTAAATGATCAGTATCAAGCGTATTTAGCAATCGTTCTGCAGTATGTTCAAGGAGATCTTGCAATTTTTTTTCTGCTGATGTTGAAGTGACACTAATAGCAGATCTTTTTTGGCAGAAACTAAATCTCGATACTCTGGAGAAATCCCACAATTATTTTCATTGGTTCGCTTCCGCAATTCCTTATATTGATTTTTGGTCAATTTCAAATCCAAAAATAGGGCGAACGCTTCTTCCGGCGTAAATTTCTTATCTTCAATTGGTGTAGGAATGCTTTTCAAAATCCTCTTTTTGCGCCTTGGGCTCGCTTCTACTATTTTTTCAATTATTTCAATTTTATTTTTTTTATTTTGGGTTGGTTGCAAAAATGAATCCTTAATAATTCTTTGTGAAATTTCTTCATTGATATTCTCCAGCTTGCGCCTTCGAGATCTTTCACTACATCCGTCAATTGGTTTTGCTGGTCGACCCTTTTTTCCACTTTCGTTGGCACTTGTAGATGCACTCTCAAAAATAAGTTCCTTTATTAACCAGTCTTGTTAACGTTTGTACTTCTTTGCCTTGCTATGAGAGCATTCAATGTACCGTCTTTTCAAATTCAATGCAAAATTAGTAATTTTTCCTTTGTACATTTCAATGTCTTCTAGGTTGCAATTCTTAAAGAAGTCGTTGCTCACTATGTGCAAAATTACATCGTCTACATCATTTCGTTGAAAATAAATATCTGCCAGATCTCTGTAACAGTACTTAGCCATTGCAAAAATTGTAATGAATAATAATTGTGGAAACATTATTATAAATACTCTTTCTTGCAATTATGTAAAATAAAAATTTTTATCTTTTATTATCACTTTTAGAAGCATAAAAAAACCCACACCCTAACCCCTTTTAAAAGGTGAAGCATACCTGCTCATATCTTAAAGGGCTATGTCGCAATAGTTTTTTTTACCATTTACAAATTTTTATCTTTTCTTACCACTTTTAGAAGCATAAAAAACCCACACCCTAACCCTTTTTAAAAGCATACCTGCTCATATCTTAAAGGGCTATGTCGCAATAGGTTTTTTTTTATCAATTACCTGTTCTTTAAATTTTTTCCCATTTTGTCAGGTAACTCTAATTCAGGCTATTAATGTTTTTGAAAGATACCTATGTAAATGTACCTGTAACAATTAAGCGCATTATACCTCAACCCTTTTTTATAAGTATATAACAACTCCTGACAACTCTACCGACATGCAAAAAACACCGCGGTGCACCGGTACGACCAACTTTTGTATTCATAACACTCAGACGGACGGACGGACATCGTTTAATCGACGCAGAAAGAGTTTTTGAGTCGATCCGTATAATAAACGATGGATAAAGGTCTAATATTTTTGGCAGTTACAAACATCACCTCAAACTTAATATATCCTAACCACATAGTGGACAACTTTTGTATTCATAAATTTTGTAGAAAATATCTAACCTAGGGTCAGAAAAATTGTTCTGGTGCACACGGGCGGAAACTGGCGAGTGTATAATGGGGTATAGGAGTATAGGGGAGGGTTCGGACTATAGAAGAGTGCAAGATTTTTTCTGACTGCTTTTGACTGGCAGGAGTTATGATCTATTAAGTAGGAGATTTTCGGAAAATTTGGACCTTTTTTAAAAATTTTTTTTTTTAAATTTCGGAATGACTCAGTGATTTTACATTTTTAACATTAATAGTATGGAAGCCACAAAATTATAAAAAATTTATTTCACTTCAAAATCTTTTAAATCAAAAAAGTTACAGTCATTCAAAAATAAAAATTTACAAAGAAATTTTTAATTTTAGCAAAATACTGAGAAAGCCCATTTTCGAAGACCCTGTTCGCTGTGATATAGTTGAGTCGCAATTTTTTTGCTCCCGAGGTTTACTAGTATTTACTTTCAAATGAATAACATAACTTTAAAATCGGTAACAAAAAAAAAAATGATTTTTGGCCGCCTTCTCAAAATATGGTCCACTGTGCGCCGTTAACGCTAAATGTAAGTTTAGTAAAAACAAAATTTTTTTTTTTGTTTTTCAAGACAAAAACGAACATATTGTAGTATGCAATGTGTACTCGTATACAAACATATTTCTTTCAAAGTTGTTCTATATTTTAGTTTGTTATATTGGAAGAGGCTTAAATAGTATAAATTTTGCTTGATTTCTCATTTGTTTGTTTTCAGCAAATATATATGAATTTAACTTTTTACCAAACAAACTATCTACTGCTTTTGGTTACTGATGAGGGTTGGTGACTCTTCCCGAAACAGCTGTATAACCTGTCATGCAGAATATAGATCAATTTTTTGAAACAAGAACATTTGGTCTTGAGCCTGAATAATTTCAAACTCTATCTTATTTAATATTCATATTAGAATTAAGTATTTTAATATTATATTTTTTAAGAAATGACAATACATCAGATAAGTTAAAAAAATATTTAATTTTCATAGATCATAAGAAATATTGAGCATCATATCTTAACATTGTGTACCATGTATATTAGGGCGGGTCGATTTGTAAGGAGGCAAAAAAATCGCTCAAGTGACAAGGAAAATCATATTTTAGGGCTCAAAATAAGAAACTTTGCCCAAGGAACCATACCTCTAAAACGAATTCTGATGTCCCGACTTTTGACCTGTCTGTCTGTCTGTCTGCCATGGACAACCCCTTTCCCCTCATGCAATTGATCTGAAACTTGGCCCATAGTCTTGTTGTGACTACAGATTAATTTTAGGGTAGTCACACAGAGTCTCGCACAGTCACGGAGTGATCTCATCCGATCGATCTTTTTGAATAACACAACAATGTCAAGGCGTATGACTATTATTTATTTGCAGAGTAGAAGATACGTATACGTGAGAGTGTTAATTTAAATATTAAATCAAACACAGTCAGCCCAATTGTAAACAAAAAATGGTGATTTTTTGAAATGTTTGTATGGGGAACCCCCCAGGAGGTTCCAGGCGATGTGCCACTGGAATGGGTGGGTCGGCCCTCCAAAGTTAGTACGGGTCGATCATACATTTGACCTCGATTGGGGCACTCTAAATGGGTCAAAGTGAGACAGACAGACAGACAGGTCAAACGGCGGGACAGCAGAATTCGTTTTAGAGGTATGGTTGCTCGGGCAAAGTTTCTTATTTTGATCCCTAGAATACGATTTTCCTTGTCACTTGGGCGATTTTTAAATCGACCCGCCCTAATGTATATGCATTATACGCTAGTTTTTTTTTTTTTTTTGTAGATTTTTGCAAATGAAAACTGAATACAAAACGAACCAAACATTTTTAACAAGGTTTTATGCAAAGAAAAAGGTCAATGAATTAAATGAAACTCTCGCTTCTATTTTTTAAATTTTCAATAACTTAAGGTAAAAATTGTCTTCAGGCATAGATAAAATTTCAATATTATTTATGGAAATATTCCAGAAGCTATTGTTTTAGAATATTATGCGCTATTCAACAACATTCTGAATAACTCATAATTTTCTCATGCGTGGAAATTGCCTTTAGTTGTAGTTTTAACCAAAAAAGATTTGGGTAGAAGTGATCGATCTTGCAATACATTTATTACCAAATATATGGAGTGAGATCGAAAAAATCTTAACATGCATAAATTATAATAATAAGGAAACCATTGAACCATTGAAACTTTTTAAAACTTACAAAAAACGATAACTTAAGAATCTTTTACGGAAACCCTTTCATTAGGGATAGTCCATCTCCGTTTAAAATTTTCCATATATATGGACACCTCTTCTTTGCTCTCAACTCCCTTTTCACAGATTAGATGAGTTGCCTCCCTTGGTAAAAATCTACTTTATTGTTCTTGTACCTCTCAAGAGCTTTCTTACCGTGGTGACAAGATGTCAAATCGCGCCAAAACTATGTTGCGATATGAAAGGGAATAGTCCTTAATATCGGTATTTATAGAGCCCGTTGACTTGCTTCTTTTGCCGCAACTATATATTTGTAATTGATTAAAGCGATGTTAATGTAGAGAAAGCTATAAATTGGAAAAAACTCTGCTTGTTCGTTCTAACTCTCGTATGAAAAGAACGAAAAAACATTTCTCATGTTCTTTTCTTTCTAATGTTGAGTTAAATAGTTGATTAAGCATGAGTTGAAGCAATAGGCAGAAGGATGCTGAAGATGAACAAGTCGCTTTGTTCGAAAGTAGCTACTCCATCTAGCGCTGTCTTCAATTTTTTTTTCCAAATTTCTCTTACATTGCATAAAAGTATTATCTTTTCTAGTATTAGAAAATGTATACATGATCTCGAACCGAACTATAAATAACTAATTATTATTGCAACTATATATTGTTTGTGATACCAGTAACTTTTTTTGGAAATGTCGTCAGATTTGGGTCTTAAAATTATATTCGGCATTTCCACAAACATTAACAAATAAAAATTTTGACCCGGAAGCTACGAAAAATCTGCTAGTACATACGTTTTATCGTCCACTATGCAGCAGGAATATTTTTTTGTGAAACATGATTTCAGTACATACGTTTTATCGTCCACTATGCAGCAGGAATATTTTTATGTGGAACATGATTTTAATTTTCGTGCTCTGTTTTTGGCCTTTAAATTTTTTACAGTGTTCCTGCCTAAAACTTTTTGGATTGAGTTAACAGGGCTGCTTTTCTGCCGCAAGCTCTATTCAATGTGCTTTTTAGTTTCTTGGCCATACAAACATCATATGGACCTTTCTTTCTTCCCGAACCATGTTTCCAATCAACGGTCAAATTTTCCTGATAGTTATTAATAACATTGAAATAAGTTTAACGGCAGATCTTTGATTCTTTGGCCAATTTTTTGTAGGCCCAGTTTTGTTGAAAATATTTAATAATTTTAGCACGTACTTTTATTTTGTCACACATTTTAATTAAACTAACAACAAATGAATAGGGTTGCCATTAAGCATAATAACTGGCATATTTTTATACCCTATACCACTATGTGGTCAAGGTATACCATAGATATTTGACCTAGGACCATCAATTATTAAACCGATCGATTCAACATTATTTTCTGAGCTGATTTAGCGATGTCCATCCGTCCGTCTATTCGTCTGTTTGGGTGTACATGTAAACCTTGCAATCAAACTACAGGTCGCAACTATAAATATATTTTGATGAAATTTTGTATATAGCATGAATGCTATTGATGAGAATCGGTGCTCATTCAAGCCTAGCCCAAAAATAAATATCCCTATCCCTATGAAGCAAATTCTTGATCTTCAGATTGTTTTTTTGCAATCTGAAACTGCTAAATCAGCATTAATTATAGTTAAAAATAAATTAAAAGTCTTTTTAGTAAAAGGAATTATCATAGCCCAGCCCTCGAAATTCGAGTGCAAAGTCTAGTAAAATTTATTTTTTCCTTCAATTATAAATATTTAATGAACACACAGAAGATATATAACTGGGTTTGTTAATAAATAATTTTATAAGAGCTTAAAGGTATACTATTTAAAAACACACAAACAGCATTGTATATTAAATATGTGTTTTATGTATGTGTTAGTACCCACTTTAAATGCATTTTGCTCCAAAAAAAAATGTTTTAGACGGTGAAAATCTGTAAATATGGTGGACAGCTAAAATGAAATACCTTTCAAATGATATATTTTCATGAAAATCAGTTGGTAATTAAAGTTGTCAAATCGGTCACATGAAATCACCTTGCCTATTAATATTATAGGTACATTAATGCAGCGAAGTGTCTTATTTCCTACTTCTTTTACCTCTCATGTTGAGCATATGTATATAATATATGGATAAAAAAAAATAAAATTTTATATACAAATACCAGTAATCGCTTCCATTGATAATGTTTATTTCAAACATAACATTACAGATTGTACATGAAAGATAATATTTAACCCTTTATGGTCACTGATTGCTACTTTCGCTGATGAACGAGGATATACACAAATGTTTTTAAAGCTGACTTGATATTAAATCAAAATAAAATCAACAACAAAAAATCAGATTTGCGATTTGATTCGCAAAATAATACAAACAGACATCTCTTAATAGCTGTTTTTTAATTGATTGGTATGATAAATTACCCGAATTCTTGACAGTTACACACATAATAATACTGATTCTGAAATGATTAATGGTATGGAGCGTTATAGAATAGCGCGTAAACATTTGATGTTGTTTTATTGCAATACTGTAAGTGTGTGAATGAGGTCTTGTTTTGCTACGAGTAGTTTGCTTTTTTTTTTTGTGTGGGCGTCGTATTAAATTAAGTATATTAATACAAAGTTATTAAAACCAATACCATTGAATTATTTATATGTGTACGCGTATGTTGTTTATCATTTTTATGTTTATTGTAGCAGTTATAGTAGCATGATACTTACCTGCCTACTCTTAGTATGCATAGAGATAAATACTGGGTAGTTTGTATAAAATCGATATATTTTAATTGCTAATTAATATTGATTTATTACCTTAATCAAAGTGTTATTCATACATGTTGTATGAAATGCAATTTTTTTTATACCCTCCGCTCCAGTGTGCAGAGCGTATATATAAGTTTGTCATTCCGTTTGTAATAATTAGAAAAAAAATTTTGAACCCCATAATATATATATATTTGTGATCCTTATAACAACCGGAGTTGATATAGCGATGTCCGTCTGTCCGTCTGTCCGTCTGTGGAAATCACTCGTTGACATAAAAAATGATTCACTAACATCCTGAGAAGTTTGCTGTTTAAAATCGTCCAAATCGGTCGATTAGGGCCCGCGATTTGAATGAATAACTAAAAAAGACTTGAAAAAATGTAATTTTCTTTGTTGTTCTTGTCACGATCACGCCCTCAATAGGATAGCTAAGGTGATCATTTTTAGTGAGAATGATTCACCAAAGTCATGGGAAGATTTCTATTTCAAAAATCATTAAAATCGGTGGAACAGGTCCAGGGAAATCTCTGAAAAAGTAAAAAAAAAATGAAAAATATGATGTTTCTATATTGTTCTTGTTGTTATTCTAAATGTTGTATTGTTGTCATAGCTGGACTTGTTGTTTTTGTGGTCCTTGTGGTAATAATATAATAAAACCTAAACCTTTGTATATTTTTTTTATCAAATCTGGTAGAAAAATTTTAAAGTTTCCATTGTTTTGGCATCACTAAAAAACTTTACTAGATCATTTCATTTCAGTTTCAGATCGATTGGGTCACGGGAACGGGGATAAAATCGATCCAAAATATTTTCGACCAGCAGACACTACGAGTTAATATAAAGGGAGTAAAAATTCACCAGCATCTAAAGCAAATAATGCTAAAATATGTAGTTGTTATTAAAAAAAAAAACTGTAAATTTAGCGAAAAAAAAATTTATGTGTTAATTTATTTAAAGAGAAAAACACAAAAATAAGTGTCTGTGAAGTTGGCATCTCAAATTTTAGCATCTCACTAAAAACATGCAAATTTACTTGCATCCAGCATAGTTCTATAGTTCCTGCAATAGTTCTTCAATAGTTCTATTGATTTGACCTTAAAATCGCGATTTAAAGATTTAAGGGTATGAGATGCCAACTTCGCAAAAAAAAATCTCAGCATCTCATCAGATTTTGAATATATACCCTTAGAAAAGTTGCACCCAGCATAGTTCTATAGTCTCCGATGGTTTTAACGTGTCTGTGAAGTTAGCATCTCAAATGCTAGCATCTCACTAAAAACATGCAAATTTACTTGCATCCAGCATAGTTCTATAGTTCCTGATAAGTTTCGGCAATAGTTCTATTGATTTAACCTTAAAATCGCGATTTAAAGATTTAAAGGTATGAGATGCCAACTTCGCAAAAAAAATCTCAGCATCTCATCAGATTTTGAATATATACCCTTAGAAAAGTTGCACCCAGCATAGTTCTATAGTCTCCGATGGTTTTAACGTGTCTGTGAAGTTAGCATCTCAAATGCTAGCATCTCACTAAAAACATGCAAATTTACTTGCATCCAGCATAGTTCTATAGTTCCTGATAAGTTTCGGCAATAGTTCTATTGATTTAACCTTAAAATCGCGATTTAAAGATTTAAAGGTATGAGATGCCAACTTCGCAAAAAAAATCTCAGCATCTCATCAGATTTTGAATATATGACCTTAGAGAAGTTGCATCCGCATAGTTCTATAGTCTCCGATGGTTTTAACAATAGTTCTGCTGATTCTGCCTTAAAATCGCGATTTAAAGGTATGTGATGCTAACTTCGCAAAAGATATATCAGCATCTCATCAGATTTTGAGCACTTGACCATGAAGAAGTACTACTCAGCATAGTTCTATAGTTCCCGAAGCTTTTATCAAAAGTTCTGGTAGTTTATTTAGAAAATAATTTATTCGCATATATAAGATTGCATTTTATATCGCACGATTTTTGACGGTGTTAAAAACGTGTTTAAAGAAAAAAGAAGACTAAAACTATCGTTTTCAGCTCCGAAAAAGTCGACAACTGGTCTCCCGGTATCAGCAGCTCACCATTCTTTACCTGTAGCGCGATTCAGTAACTTTTATCCGACAATCGCAAAATATATCGACAGCTACTGTTGTTTGCATTAACGATTGAGTGATTCACTAAGTACAACTTAACGATAGTCGACAAGTCTATTTTTCTATTTATTTAAATTATAAACCAGTGGCATCTCTGGCAAAATAAGCGAAAAGCACAAAGAAGAATAGAAAAAAAAACAAATCAACACATGTTTGTCAGGTTGATTTTATCTATTATTGTGCAAGGTAAGTTAAGTAAAATGTTTATTTATTACTTTTAATTTTGATAACAATTTCTTTATATATTTTTTTAGAATGACAACTACCGAAAAAGAAGTCGCGCCTCAGTGGAACAAATTAATCAATTGGTGGATTTATTGGATTTTCTTTTAAACACAAGACATAAACTAAAATTTTTCAAACTTTCTTTTGCAGCGCACTAAACGCAAATTTGTGGATGTTGATAAACGCATGGAACGTCTTTATGATTGTTTAAGGGATGGACGTGTAAGTATTTTGTTTATTTTTCTTCTTTTTGTAATTTAAGCTAATTTCAGTTTTCCTCCATTTTTGTTTAGCTTAATTTTGCTACTATAGATGCTGTAAATCAAATGATACAATATATGCAAATTGGTGACTATGCCAATGCCTTACAGGCTCATACACAAGCCCATCATAACAATGGAGGATGCCATTAAAGCGGAATCGTTCCGTTTGGCTAAAGGCACCTGCTACAAACAACAAATGAAAGTTTAAATCAAATCGTATTGGTTGCTATGTGTTTTTGAAGCAAAAAAATATCAAACTAATTTTGATAAAATCAAAATAATCACATAAAAACAAAAACTATTGTTAATGTTTTAAAATCATTTCATTTAAAATATGTTTTCAAATTGAATTTTAGATTTCAATAAAAATTACAAATATGTATATATATAAAATTTAAAAAAATGTATTTTTAATTTTAATTTCTTAAAATGTTTATTACCAAAAAATTAATTAAATTTTTTTTAATCAAATATGTTTAATGTCCTTATTGAACCAATATGAATTTAGTAATCATATATTCAAAATCTGATGAGATGCTGAGATTTTTTTTGCGAAGTTAGCATCACATAGCTTCAAATCGCGATTTTAAGGCAGAATCAGCAGAACTATTGTTAAAACCATCGGAGACTATAGAACTATGCTGGATGCAACTTCTCTAAGGTCATATATTCAAAATCTGATGAGATGCTGAGATTTTTTTTGCGAAGTTGGCGTCTCATACCCTTAAATCTTTAAATCGCGATTTTAAGGTCAAATCAATAGAACTATTGAAGAACTATTGCAGGAACTATAGAACTATGCTGGATGCAAGTAAATATGCATGTTTTTAGTGAGATGCTAAAATTTGAGATGCCAACTTCACAGACACGGTTTTAACAATAGTTCTGCCGATTCTGCCTTAAAATCGCGATTTGTAGGTATGTGATGCTAACTTCGCAAAAGATATATCAGCATCTCATCAGATTTTGAATATATGACCTTAGAGAAGTTGCATCCAGCATAGTTCTATAGTCTCCGGTGGTTTTAACAATAGTTCTGCTGATTCTGCCTTAAAATCGCGATTTGAAGCTATGTGATGCTAACTTCGCAAAAAATATCTCGCATCAGTGGCGCCATTTGAGTTTTTTCGTTGCAAAAATCATATCTTTTGAACCGAATAACATAATTGAACAGTTTAAACAGCATATGATAGATAACTGTTCAGCCTATGAAATGAGCGTTTGGAAAGGGTGCTACGCTTTGTAGGGGCCTACTTATGGGTTATCAAAGTTAAAATTTGTAGAATAATCAATTTTATGGTAACTAAAAAAAATTATTTTTACATTTTTAGATTGTTTTTATTTTTTTTCTTTAGGGTTTTATGTTTTAAATTATTACCCAACAAATTAAAAAAAAATGCCTTCTTTTTTAAATTTATTTTTTCAATTTTCTGTAAAATATTCATCACAATTCGTAAGACTAAATTCGTAAAAGACTAATCATTTCTAAACTATAATTATTTTCTAACTCTATTCGTGACTTCACATGCCGCAGGGAAGAAATAAGTGGATCGGAAGATGCTGCCAACATGTTGAAGAGGTCCTCATTTTGCCTTACCCTTGATGCTTTGAATGTGTTCTGCAATCTATATTTTTTATAAAATTTGTTAAGAGACTCCTGTGCTTCTTCAGAAAGCTCTCCAATTGGCAAAGACTGGTACTCAATTATATCTTTGCCATGCGCCAATACTTTATGGACGGTCGGGGTCAACTTCTTCTGTGGATACATTTCTGCTAAAAGAGATGCAGTTTTCGATGCATATTCTCCATATTTTGTAGAATTGACATTTTCTTTGCAGCTTAAAACATTCAAGATCATTCCCAATCTTTTCACGATTTGATTGTCAATTCCAGTGATTCTAGTTACTGCCTCATCATTTTCAAAAAATCTCCTAGAAGTGTTTCCATCGTTTGAGTTACCGTATCCGTGCTTGGGACAGTCTACTTTTAGTCCAACTTGTTTAAAAAAGCATCCTGTATTTGCTTCTTTCTGATCTTTTCCTTATCCTTTATTGATGTATTTTCATCGAAGTTTTCCTCCTCCAGTTTTAGCAAGAACTCCATACACCTTATCCTTGCGTGCAATGGTGACATTCCATATTCGTAATTCTCGTCGTTTGTAGATTTACCAGGAGAAACACAAAGCAAACAGTTAATTTTTTTTTATCATTATACATTTAATAAATACATCAATCAATAAAAACAAAAAATAAGGCGATTCGTTACCTATTTTTCGTGATATTACACCTGAAATCGCAAAAAATTGACTAAAAATTGTGTGTTTTTTTGAAAACCGAAAGTTGGTCAACTTTGAACGGTTATATCTTCTAAACTAAAAATGTGATATTATTAAGAGTAGCATATTTGAAATCGTTGAAAAGTTTCCTATAACATGGGTTTATTCAAAACATCGTCGGCGCACATGAAAATTTTGATTTTTGCAACCTCGTTTGCTCTACGGGCGCCACTGTGCGGCGTCACAATTTTTGTTTGTTCTAATTAGCTTTGCAATAGTTATTTTTATTTTAACATGAATGTTAATATTTTCAACTAGATATCATACAGAACAATGTTAAGAGTATACACCGGCTGGTCTTTTATTTCATACGTTTTTTCATTCTTTTACAAATATGAACATAAGTTTGGCATATTAACTTTTTGTTGTCTTTACAAAATAGAGTTACCGAGTTCATCAATGAGTTTTTTGCTTTCAAAACAGTTCTATATAGTTATATAGAATTATTATTCTGCTTTACCTACAAAATATCTGATTGCGATTACATCTAATTTTTAAAAATTTTTTATAATTACTAAAGCAGTATTATTCACATAAATACAAAATTGCACTTATAAATTTTCCATTCAAATTTTAGAAAATATCAATTCTAAAAACTGGAACTAAAATTTCCAATTATAAATTAGAAAATATTAACTGAATTTCAGAAAATCATATCAAAACGTCGGAAATAATAATTTTAAATTTAGAAGACATCAATTGCATCAAATTCCAAAAAAAAGAAAAACACCAAATATGTTTACAATTAAAAAATGTTTACATTTAAAAAAAATATTGGCATTCAGGAGAAATTAATAGCTTTTCAGTAACTTCTTTTAAGGATAGTCGAATCGTTAAAAAAAGGAAATAGCAAAATTAGCAGTAAAATTTTTAAACGATATTCGCTATTGTTAAAGTCAGCTGTTGTTGTTATCTAAACGACAACCATTTTTGTGTTGTTTATGCAATCGATAAAAACTTTAATTTTTAGGTTGAAATGTCGTCATACATAAATAAAAATCATAAAATAGTGAAAATATTTTGTTTCTATTAAAAAACTTTTTTATATAAATAAAAAAATTAAATAGCATATTCAATTCATTATTTCATTTTCAAATAAATAAACAAAAATATTAGTAAACAAATAAAGATATTAAACATAAAGACAAAATCATCCTGTCAAACACGAAGTAATTTTTTTTTTCTATTCTTCTTTGTGTTTTTCGCTTATTTTGACAGAGATGCCATTCGTTTACAATTTGAATAAATAGGAAAATAGATTTGTCGACTGTTGTTAAGATGTATGTACTTAGTGAATCACTTAATCCTTAGTGCAAACAACAATAGCTGTCGATATATTTTGCGATTGTCGGATCGTTGAAATTCTGTCGGATCGTTGAATTCGCACTACAGAAAACATTAATTTAAATTCAGTGAATTTTAGAAAACCTCAAATGATATTTAAGAATTGCGAACATAAAAATTGTTACATAAATAAACGCAATTTGATGAGAATGTTATTTATATGGGGGATTTCATGTCAAGTGCACCAACCGATGTCTTCCGATCGGGATGAAATTTGCACCAAGGTCAGTCCTATTGGATAGTAGTTTAGACACAATTTTTTAATAAGATCCGTCCAGATCTCTCTGCGTTAGAGGGGGATCAAAATTTGACATTTTGGCCAAACAGGTGTTTTTTCTCATCCATGTAACTTATTACCTATTGTTCTTAGAAAATTTTCTCCCAAATAGTTTAGATAGCTATTTCTTCAATATTTCGGAAAAAATACTTAAAAAAAAATTTTTTTTTGACTTTTTTTTTGCTAAATTAAAACATTTTTTGCCTTTTTTTCAAAAAGGGCATTATTATTTTTTTTTTTTTTTCTTCTAAGAAAGCTTAGGATTTTTCCTTTAAGAGCCTTTTGGTCGCTTAGTGGGATGGGAGTGGGATATCTATCAAAATAAATTTTTTGTAACTCAAGACAACGGTTTTTCAATTTTTCACAAATGCACTATTTTGAATTTTTTCCTATTTGTGTGTAAAACCTTACAAATAAAACTTATACTGAGAAACTAGACAAATTAACCTTTCCGATGGTATATAACATACCTTCATAACATAACAGCAGAGAATGGTTATCTGTAACCTGAAGGAGTTATTTGCAACATTTCAATCTGAACACGAGGATGTTAGAATTGGCTTCACGAAATTAACCCAAATTTACCATGAAAATGTTAAACTGATGTTGAAGGAAATCAACTTAAAGTATTTAACAGATTGATAATATGTGTCCTAACGCAACAACTTCTTGCCGCTTAGGTGAATGTACCAATTGCCCGAAAACCACATTCATCAAAGAAAATTTAATCAACTCTTTAGATCGAGAATATATAGAGGAGGTCAAATTTGATTCTTGGATTCAGACTGACAGATGCACATTGAAAACAATCATTTTAAATGTGGATGATTTTGTGGAAGAAATGTGTACAGGATTGCTAAACTTGAGAAACCATGACTTTTTAGTCACAGAGCAATGGTCATTCTTCAAGGATTTGAAGATACATTTGAAGTCTGGTGAATTCGTTATTTCATATGATTTCGCAGAAAACTATAAATATGTTCTTCAGGATGCCATACAAGCATTCCACTTCAATAACGACTCAGCAACTATATTCACAGTAGTTATTTACTACATGAAAGATGACAAACTGGAACACAAAAGTATGGCAATCATATCCGACGATTTAAAACATGATACCGTTGCAGTTTATGAGTACCAGAAGATAATACTAAAATATCTAAAATCTAAATTTACAGTAAAGAAGGTACACTACGTTTCGGACGGAGCTTGTCAACATTTTAAAAACAAAAGTAGCTTCGCAAATCTTATGGCTCATGAAAAAGATTTTGGAATGCCAGCTGAGTGGCATTTTCATCCTACTGCTCATGGTAAAGGAGCATGTGATGGTATTGGAGCAAACCTTAAAAAGAAATGCAGCAAAGTATAGCCTCCAGTGCTCTCATGAAGATCGCATCTTAGATGCGACTGCTTTATTCCATTGGGCAAAGAGTTATTGTAAAGAAACTAAAATAGTTTTTAGTAGCAAAGAGGATCATCAGGAAATATTGAAAACACTGAAGAGCAGATTCGATGCTGCGGTAACAATCGATGGCACCGCTCAATGCTTTTATACCGCTTGTCGATGGAAGACTCAAGTTGAAAAAGTTTTCTGTCTCTATTCAATGCGATTTCTTTCCAAGGCAACAAATAAACCAGCAGCGAAATCAACAGCTGAACCTAGTAACGCTAAGAAAGGATTGACAAAAAAACGCTGTAAATAAAGGCGACAAAAAAGCTGGATGAAAGACTGGGTATTTAAAAATTTACAAGACTTAAATACTTCATCAGCTACAATAAATTAAGTATAAAAATAGTTATGATATAAATGGATCTAATGCAATTAAGATTAAATTTTAATAAATTATTTATCTTTTTATTTTTAATATTATTATTATTATTATACATTAATTTAATTATTATTAAAAATAAATAAAAAATAATAATTTTTCAACATATCTATAGAAAAAAGCGATTTTTTTTTCCTGTGGTTAACATATTCTGGGTATTACAGTATCGAGGGTATACAATTTTAGTTAGGTATGTTATATACCTTCGGAAAGTTTAGTTTGTCTTGTTTCTCAGTATAAGTTTTATTTGTAAGGTTTTACACACAAATAGGAAAAAATTCAAAATAGTGCATTTGTGAAAAATTGAAAAACCGTTGTCTTCAGTTACAAACCATTTATTTTGATAGATATCCCACTCCCATCCCACTAAGCGACCAAAAAGCTCTTAAAGGAAAAATCCTAAGCTTTCTTATGAAAAAAAAAAAATGCACTCTTTGAAAAAACGGCAAAAATGCTTTAATTTAGCAAAAAAAGTCAAAAAAAAATTTTTTTTTTAAGTATTTTTTGAAGAAATAGCTATCTAAACTATTTGGGAGAAAATTTTCTAAGAACAATAGGTAATAAGTTACATGGATGAGAAAAAACACCTGTTTGGCCAAAATGTCAAATTTTGATCCCCTCTAACTCAGAGAGATCTGAACCGATCTTGTTGAAAAATTGTGTCTAAACTAATATCCAATAGGACTAACCTTGGTGCAAATTTCATCCCGATCGGAACACATCGGTTTCAAAAGTTGGTGCACTTGAATCCCCCATATATAAATTTTCACAATTTTTTTTTTCAGAAAATAAAGATAACAAATTATTTTATTTAAAATGTTTGGGACATTTGTTTTTTGCGTTTGGCATCCCTAATTTGATTATTTACTATTATAAATTTATTCTCTATGTCTTCCAAATATGGCAATATTTTAATAAAAAAGTTGAGAGAGCTTTTTTTTGGTTATTATTTTGTTACTCCATCCGACCTATATGGCCGTAATGAAGAAATATTTGGCCAGTTAAAAGAAACTATACAGCCATCTCCAATTAGCACGATTTAATGCATATAGCCGCCCTACACAACCATTACCTTTGCAATGGAGGTTAGGGCGAGCTATTTAATTAGCAAAAACTAAATTAAACGAGAAGTTATGTCATATAACCGGAAACGCATGAATATTTTTCCAATATTTTGTTTACATTTACAGCTAAAGGGAAATACCTTTCAAATAAGATACGTTTGGTCAAAATCGGGAGAAAACTGTTTAACAAATCATCGGTCACAAGAAATCGCCATACCTATTAATATTATAGATAATAATAATATTCAAAAATTATTTCATATTTCTTACATTGAAAATAATAAGTACTTTTTTATGTAAAGATCTGGATGGTATCTTCAACTATAAATATGTCGGCAATAAGGGCAGTTGAAATTTTGTAAATCAGTTGAAATTGCGTCGGCAGACAATTTAAGAATGCATTTATTAAATATCTTGAGGTGTTTGCAAGGCAGAAGAACAATATTTGCAGTTTTGTCTTTACGAACTACACAATCATTTTTGTTATTTGAAGGCACTATATCAAGTTCTTCATCTGACATTTCGTCATCAGAAGAGATCTTCTTTGAATATACAAATCTCCTTATTTTCATAGACTATGCGGGAAAAAAATGACGCCACAGTTGTTTTTCCTTGGTCCAACAGAAGAGTTGCTCTTTAAAAGTGTTTACTTTTAAAAAACTCTTCGTCTCGCATAACACGTACGAATTTTAAAAAATTATGATTTTTGCTACAGACCTCCTAGACTCCAGTAACGCTTCAACAGCACTGTCGTTCTTGTCATCTGACATTCTTGCAGCTATTCTAAAAAGAGAAAAATTATTTTTTAAATTGTACTTTATGGAAAATACAAACATAAATATATTTATAGAAATGCATATGGGCAAGGCCACCGTCAGTAACGTCACGCTCGTATACATATTTTGGTCAATATCTTTACAAAATATAATTATTTCTCCCAACTTGAGAACGGCATATGAAAGTTGTCGTCATAACTGTTGTTCCACACACAGACAATTTTGCTGTATCTCGTTTTTGTTGTGAAGTTATGACCATTTTATGCCGTCAGTAACGTCACCGGCTTTTGGAAGTGTCTTTTTAAGTTACTGAACGTTTGTGTAAAAATGGGCGAATTGAAAAGAGTTCATGTTTATTATTGCCCAGTATTTTAAAAAAGGAAGGATGAAAGATGATCTTTATCTAAAAGGTGGGCTTAATATTTTATGTTTTAATCACGTAAATTACATAAAAGCAGTGTCAGTAACGTGACGCAAAATGTCAGTAACGTCACACGTACGAATTTCGTTAGGATTTTAGGGTCTTTTTATACCCTATACCACTATGTGGTTTGGGTATAATGACTTTGTGCTGCTGTTTGTAACAACCAAAAATATTTGACCTAGACCCATCTTTAATTATACCGATCGAATCAGAATCACTTTATGAGTTGATTTAACAATGTCCGTCCGTCCGTCCGTCCGTCCGTCCGTCTGTGTGTCCATGTAAAGCTTGTAATCAAACTGCAGGTCGCAAATATGAATATATTTTGATGAAATTTGGTATATAAGCTTTTATCGGCTATTGAAATTGGTGAGAATCGGTCCATGTTCAGACCTAGCCCCCATACAAATTACCCATATGAAATCGACATAAATTGCCATAAGATCCAAATTGTCATATAGATCTTACTCAAATTGGGTTTGTATGCGTTCATTACATCCACTAATGAGTAGTCCAAAAATGATCCCTTTGACCCCATATAGAGCTGCTTCCCGATCTTCACTTATATCTATTAAAAAACAAAAATATTGCACTGATTCTTCTCAAATTTTGTTTGTACATATTTTTGCAAAATACAAGAGACTTTACCAAACATGAACAGGATCGGTCCATTTTTGGACCTAGTCCCTTTATAGAAATAGCATCCGATATGAACTTTTTCATATCTGCAGCCAAAAAAATTAATAAAAATCCCACTCAAATTTGGTTTTTGCTTATTTTCTATGTCCAGTCTTAGGCCCAACTAAGAGATAGGGTTTCTAAACGCATGGTATAGGGTATCATATAGTCGGTCTAGACCGACTATAATTTTCTTACTTGTTTTTTCTTGGGTTAATAGAGGGACCCTAAACGGCCAAAAATCATAGTAGAGGAGTTTTAAGATGCAACCCTCTGGAGATATTAAGACAAAACCACTTTTCGCACTAATTTCATAAAAAAAAATTGTAGTAAATCGAGCTTGCCCTTTAGAGCAGATTTTTGTATGATACAGTGATAGTTAATTAAATTATCTCTTCAATGGTGTGTATAGCTTGAGGGTTGAAATTGGTTTTTGACCAGTTTTGCATCATTAAAATGAAAATTTTTAATTTTTCACTACTTTTCAGTTTTAGCAGCTATTTAGTACGAAAAATGTCGAATTGACTTCTGTTTTTCTTTTTTTTTTTTTGGCGAAATATTTGTGAAATTTCTTCCTAAATGGTGATAAAAATTTTGTGTCAGTATTTTGAACTAAAGCCAGGACACTCTGTAAAATAAAAACACATTATTATCGGAAAATAAAAAAGTCTTTATTAATTTCAGTCTTGCTAATTATTGCAAAAATAAATAAACATAAAATATCACCAAAAAAAAATGAAATTTTAATTGTATCCTTGCTGAGAAGTAGTATAAGCTACTATTTCGTCCCCAATGGTACGGATTTGGTGCGAAGACGAAATGTCACGAATGTTTTTTGCGTTTGCGAAAATTGTGGCTGTATCCAAAATGGTGTTAATTTTATTAAACTTTTCTTCAGCAACTTCCGCAACTAATATTTGCGATTGTGTATGTTGCAACGCCTCAACGAATTCCCGTGCACTGTTTACTATGCAGTGACGAGCTTTTATTTGATTGCGTACAACACACTTTACTGTGGCTCCGATTCCGTCTACGCACCCTTTTCGTGCGACGTTGCGAAATAGTTCCATATGATTTGCATACCAAATTTTTTTTCGAAATGAGGAATGATAGTGGCGATGAATTTGTTTTTAAACTGTGATGAGGGACCGTCGGTCCACAGTTTTAATATTTTCACTGAGCTCGAAATGCCTGACAGTAGCTTGTAAATGTATGGGACAATGACATCTTTAGTGTGAGACAAATTGTCGAATACAAATACTTTGGACTGAAAGATGTCGTTGTGATAAAATGCTGAGGTGAACAAAGCCAGTTGGCGCTGATTCCAATGAGCACTTTGAACTTCGTCTTGTGCTTCACATACGAAGTTTTCGGCGAAATCCATCTGCAGCAAAGCCTCAACGGCGTAGTCAGCATTGCTTGCGCGAGGAATGTCATGTATATTGAATGTAAGCGATTGTTCACGTTTTATATAGCTGCACTTAAGGAACTGCGGTGATAAAGCAGCTATATGTGCGATCAGACTTTCTAAAGTTCCTTTCTTTTTATGCTTTTCAATTCGCTTTGATTGTGCATTTTTTCCCATACAATCCATGACACAGGCGACTGAAGCGAAATATTGCCGACTGCGCTTTTCAACGACTCTGCAGATATTCCAGAGCATTTGTTGCATTTTGCAAACCAGCAATCCATGGATGCCTCCTGGCACAAAAACTGGCGAACAAAACCGTCATCATACCTGGGAACATTAGCAGCAACTTTTTGCAGCGCAGAAACACCTTCCATGAAATTAGAGTGATACGAACACATACATGTGTTATGGGGTAGCTCGTTAATGGGCTTCACGTGCTCTGGACGATGTTTTTTAAAAAAAGATAGTGAGCACCAGCCTGTAATTGAAAAATTTGATATTATTTTCTTTTTTTTTTACATAAAATGCTCTACGAAAGCTTGACTTACTTAGCTGTTTTTTATTTCTTTCTTCGGTGAATAATGCAAACGCTTCCCTAATAGAAAGGGTCATGTGTCTAGTCGGAATCAACATTTTCCCCCTGTTTCAGCGCATTTATATTTCTTTACATGTCGAGCTATTGGCGAAACTTGGGAGATATCGTCGCGTTCGAAAAAATTTCCAATTTCCTTTGGAAGCTGACTGGTGACTGGTTGGTTGTTGGGCTTAGCTTTTGTTACAACACTGACTAAATTTTGTTTTTCAACTTCGTCCAAATTCGCAACAATGTGCGTCAATACCGCTGTTTTCTTGCGTGGTGAAGCCGGAAAAGCACGCGATACCTTTTTCACAGCTTTTCCTAATGTTTGTGAGCACCTGTAGGTTTTCTGAATGATTTCGCTAAGGCTGCAGCTTAGATTCTTCTCAATTTGGGTGTCTTTAGCTGATTGTTTTAATTTCTATCGATATTTTTTGCTTCTTTCGCGGCCAGCAGCACGGCACATAGAAATCGCCTTTCCCAATTCACTTATTGACATTAGTTTTTCTTCCTCTTTTCTGTTAGACCTCAATTTTTCATTGCTTCGGCCTTTTTCTTTTTGTACTCGTCGTATTTGTTGCTTTCTTTTAGCTTTTCAACATAACGCTTGTCTCTTTGTGTACCAGGAATCGGAGTCTAGCAATTAAATACCAAATTATTAAGCAAAAAAGTAAAAAAAAAAATAAAAAAAAATTTCGTCAGTAACGCCACGCAATCTTTTTTTTGGAAAAATTCCCTGCTATATGGAAATAAGGCTTCATTTAAGCATTGATTATGAAAGGACTTCAAAAAAAAATCAGCTCATCCAACTTCTTTTCTAATTAGTTAATGCATAAAAAAAAAAACATTTTATAAAAATTTGTCAGTAACGTCACCATTTATTTGCGGCTGATTACATTAAGCCGTAATTGGTCCAAAAGCTAAGCTTTGTACACAAATTTGCTTGCTAATCAATAGTTTGATTTATATTCTATCCAAAAAAAAGTAATAATCTGCCTAAAGTACAAAAAAATAACAACAAAATTTACCTTTTTCGCCGACATTGGTATATTTTCCAACTACGCCTTGCACGTGCCACTTATGAAAAGAATGTAAAATGTCAAAGCAGACACAAATTTTGCACTGGCATACAGTGCTGCCATATTCTATATATATTTGACATTTGAAATGTAAAAAAATTTTGGGCTTTGTGACAGAAAAAAAAAATATGTGGTTTCATTTTTCGTGGCCTTGCCGAAATAATGACTTTCAATATATCCAACAAAAATATATTTGTTGTGATTTCCAAAAATATACTTCGTATTATTTCTGGCGGCAGCAATGCCAAAAATTTGTGATAAAACAATCAGGCATTCTTAGAAGATCTCATATCTTGTTGCAATAAATTCCTATTACACATATTTCGTTTAACTGCCTGATAAAAATGCAACCTAGCAATAAATGTATATTACGATGCAAAAATTTTTTGAAACTTTAAATTCGGTTACTTTAAATTGTTGAAGTAGAAAAAAAACATTTCTAGTGGAATTTATTTTCTATTTTGGAAGCGCAATTTTTATACAATAAAATTATCTAATATATTTTAATACTGACCACCATCCCAGAAATTTGCTCGCGGATAAAGCAAATTTTCAGCTTTTATCATTCCTTGTTCTTAATCAGTTATAAATGTACGTATATGGATTGAAGAAGAGAACAACAGTAAAGAATTGCCTGATTTTGCTTTGGTATTGGTTATTCCAAAACTTTTCCAAACGTTTTAATTTTTTGGTGACGCGACCAAACTTTTGCTTACAATAACTGTATTGTAATCTTATTTTTGAGAAAACAATATTTATACCCTATGCCACTATGTGGTCAGGGTATAATGACTTTGTGCTGATGTTTGTAACTACAAAAAATATTTGACATAGGCTCATCTTTTATTTTACCGATCGAATAAGAATCACTTTCTGAGTCGATTTAGCGATGTTCCTCCATCCGTCCCACTGTGGACCATATTTGGAGAAGGCGGCCAAAAATCATTTTTTTTTTTGTGGTTACCGATTTTAGAGTTATGTTATTCCTTTGAAAGTAAATACCACTGAACCTCGGGACCCAAAAAATTGCGACTCTATTTCAACTTTATCAGAGCGAACAGGGTCTTCGATAATAGACTTTCTCAGTATTTTATTTTAAAAGATTTTAAAGTAAAATAAATTTTGTATAATTTTGTAACTTCTAAGCTATTAATGTTGGAGATATAATGAGTCCTTTGGTAATTTAAAAAAATGTCCCGAAAAACTCCTACTTAATACAGCATAACTCGTGCCCATCAAAAGCCATCAAAAAAAAATCTTACACTGTTCTGTAGTCCGAACCCTCCTTTACACTCCTATATCCCATTGTATACCCGCTAGTTTCCGCCCGTATGCATCAGAAAAATTATTCTGACCCAAGGTCAAATATTTTGTGCAAAATTTATGAATACAAAAGTTTTCCACTATGTGGCCAGGGTATAATGTAGAGTTTGCCCGGATGTTTATAACTACCAACAATTTTGGACCTAGTTAGTACTATCCGCTTCGCCTTACAGAGAAACTTTGTTTATCAATCGAACTATGTTGTATGTGGAATAAACTCCCAAGTCTTTCCTGAAAGCTACAATTTAATAAAATTTAATTCAAATGCCACAAACACTACTCCCGCCTTCCTCCTTCCCATAACCTATGCCCCTGATATCAATGCAGTGCATTGTGTTAACAAAAATATACACTATGCGAAATATTAATAAGGCCACATGTAAATGGCATAATTTCCCGAATATAAAACAACAACAAATTTTTATTTTTTAAGATTTAATAAACTTAAACCAAATTTACTTAATTACGTAAAAAAAACAAAAACTTAAATCCATTATTTAATAAAAAAACAACAAAAACATATTTTCTTCATACGAAATAAATATAAATCCACTTATATTTACTTTATGAAAAGCAAACGAAAAAAACAAAAATAACTAAATTAATAGGAAGAAGTATGGCCACCGCCTTGATTGATCACCTCCTCTAAACGTCTTGGCATGGAATTTATAAGACTGTGGACATGTTCTGGTAAAATGTTACGCCATTCCTGCTGAACAGCATCTTTTAGGTTTTTTATTGTGGCAAATTGACGTCCATTGGCAAAAACTTTGGCGGATAAAAGTGCCCACATGTTCTCCACAGGGTTGAGATCTGGACTTATGGCTGGCCATTCCAGGGTTTTTATTCCACGGGAGTTCAAGAAGTATTTTGTCTTCCGAGATCTATGTATGGCAGCATTGTCTTGCTGAAATATAAACTCTGGGCCAGCAATTTCTCCTCCATAGTGGATTAAAACATTGTCCAATAAATATATATAAAATTCCGAGTCCATTTTAGTCGATACAAAACATATTGGAGTGGTTCCTCTATAGCAGCGCTGTCCAACTTTTCGGCACATGTGTGCCAATTTTATCTTTTTGTAGGTTTGGCGGGCCAGTATACTTTAAATTTTAATTAAAAGTCATTTATAATTTTTTTTAGTATTTTATTAGTTCATAGTTCAAGAAAATAAAGAAAAAAAAATATTAACATAATTATTATTAATGTGAAAACTGCTTATTTATATGGGCAGCTACAAGAACTTCGATATTTATATCAATTTTAGTTGAAGAAATTCTTAAAATTTCTTCTAGTGTTTTGTCGGCCATTGAATTTCTATATTTAGATTTGATATATTTCATGTCAGAAAATGCTCGTTCACATATATATGTACTACCAAACATAGAAATTAATTTTAAGCCCAAATCGCGCAATTTTGGATATTTGTCGTTTGGAAACATTTTGAATAAATTTACCCCAGTCTCCAGCCTTGATTTAAAAAATTCGTCAGCTTGCAATTCACATAATTCCATTTGATATTTAATATCGGTTTCTTCAACGTCGATGGTAGTCGGATTATTAAATAATTTTAGTTCTGGTTTAATTGCATCAAAATCAGAAAATCTGGCATCAAAATCTTCAACCAATTTGTCTAACATGAGGACATGATCCTTCAAGTTTAATTGTTGACCGATTTCTTGTATTTCGATAGCAAGTTCATTACAACACTAAATTGTTGTTGATCAAATGCGACCGAAGCAAACGTAACTTATTGCGGAATCCGATGATATGGCTTACCAGATGACTTATGTTTTGGTCTTTGCTTTGCAAGTTTTTGTTCAAAACATTCAAATATTCGGTAATATCTGCTAAAAATGCTAGTGAAATTAAAAATGTTTTTTCATTAAAACTGGCTATAAATGACGAATCCAATTCTGTTTCCATAAGAAAAAGTTTAATTTCTTTACGAAGTTGAAAAAATCTTTTAAGGCATTTCCCTGCACTTAACCAGCGAACTTGGCTATGCAAAAGTAGATCACCATATCCGGCATCAAGTTCTTCAAGAAATTGTTTAAATTTACGATGGGTGAGTGCACGGTTTCCGCCTCTTATTGCATTTGTTATTTTAATAACTGTACTCATCGTGCAACTTAATCCCATAATGTTTCCACATAAAGCTTGTTGGTGAATAATGCAATGCAACATTTGACAATTAATACCATTTTGTTTTAGCAGTCCAGCGAGTCCTATATTTTTTCCAACCATTGATTTTGCTCCATCAGTTACAATGGCAGTGCATTTTTCAAAACCACCATACATGGAAACAACATTTTTGAGTTCTTCATAAATATCTACACCTTTTGTTGTTGAATGTAGGGAAGCCAATTTCAGTAACTCCTCCGAAACATTAAAATCTACATCCACTGTTCGTACAAAAATCAGCATTTGACTGGTATGGGATATGTCGGTGCTTTCATCAAGCGCAATTGAAAAATATATACAATTTTTTACTATGTCAGCTAATTTTTCAACTAAGAAGGAGTCCATTTTTAAGATTCGTCTTGCAACAGTTTGGTGAGAAAGAGAAATTGACTCGAATTGTTTTGCCATTTTATCATCTCCAAATGCTTGAGCCATTTTGATTGCACACTTCTTAATAATTTCACCATCAGTAAATGGCTTTTTGGCTTTGGCAATTTCTTTTGCAACTGCATAAGAAGCATAAACAGATGCATCCTGAGCCTTACATGCGAAGGTGATAATTGATGTTTGCTGCTTAAATTGTTTTTTTAAATTTTCAAGTATGACGATTCTCGACTCACCATTATATTGCGAATATTTGTCTGCATGCTGTGATTGATAATGACGCTTCAAATTATATTCTTTACATATAGTAGTATTCATCCGGCATATCAAACACACATAACTTTCTTTCTTCTTCACAAACATATAATCAATTTCCCATCGTTCTTTAAATTCCCGATTCTCACTCGTAATTTTTCGTATTTTTTTTTGCACTCATTTTATGATTTTAATAAAATAAGTTCGCTTGAAATAATAAAAAACGAAAAAATTAAAAAAAAAAAATTAAATACCAAATTTTTTAAATGCACTTACCTAATTTTATGTGTATGTTAAGCAAAAATAATTTCACAAGAATAAAATTAAACAACGTTTACAATTTCAAATAAACTATAGCACTTGTGGGTATAGTTTCATGGCATACTAGACTGAAAAAAAAGTAATACAAAATAGTACAAAATAGTATTGGCTTTGCGTATGTCCTATAGTTGACAAAAACTAGATTAGAAAGAAAAATAAGACAAATAAATTACTGATAAATTGCTGGTCATTTTTAAAATTGCCAAAATTTAAAAAAAAACCATTATACAGATATTTTTATTTTGTTAATAGGCCACAGAATATGATTATTTTTATTTTGTTAATGGGCCACAGAATATGATGAGCTGGGCCGCCAGTTGGACAGCGCTGCTCTATAGGAAATACCGGCCCATACCATAAGTGAACCACCAGCAAAATTTCGACGATGTCTGTTTGCTTTTTCGGAATATTTATTGCGCCAGTATTTGTGGACCCCGTCTGGTCCGTCTAAATTAAATTTTTTCTCATCCGAAAACACGACTGTTTTCCATTCATGGTCCCAAAATCTATACTTTTCTGCAAAACGTAATCTAGCCAATTTATGCTTGGGACTAAGCAATGGTTTGTCAAGTTTTTTCTCATATCTAAGGTCCAAATCGTTTCTCATTATTTGCTGTAGTCTACGCACACCAACTTCCAAATTTAATTTGTATATAATATTTCGCGGACTTATATTTTCTTTAATGACAATACTTTTAATCTGCCGTTTTTGTCTCTCAGTCACAACTGGTGGCCTTCCTGGACCCTTTACTGATCCGTATTTTTTTCCTTTATGAAATTATTTATTACACATCTCGACCTATTCAACTTTTTGGCAATTTCGCGATTTGATGCACCATGCTCCTTGTATACCAGAATTTGAGCTATTTCCTCAGATGTGAGCATTTTTCCACGTGGCATTTTCAAATTTTTACTAAAAATATGCTTTTTACTGCTTATTACAATTCTTTTAACTAAATCTTACTTAGCTATATACCTATTTAAACAATATGTTTTATTAAATTGATTAACTCTGGTTTTATAAAACAATATGTTTTATTAAATTGATCAACTCTGGCTTTATAATAATTTCGCACCAGCTGTTACAAGACCTGAGTTCAAAAAGGTTTTGGAAACAAATTGTTACAGAAATGTGATATATATTAATTTGTACAAACGTATTGAATTTTATTATGACTTTTTTTTCAAATTATACTTTATATTGGATAAAAAAATTCAACTTATTATAATGGCCTTATAAATATTTCGCATAGTATATTATATTTATTATATTATATTTTGGTTATAGTTTTTATATAAACGAAATTTTTTCCAATTATGTTTTTACATAAATTAAAAGCTAAAAAAAAATTTTAATAAATAATATGATAAAATTTATTTGAAATATCAACTGTATATCAAACTCTATCTACTAACCCATTTTCATGTGCATACATTATTTTTAATAAATTGTTTTCTTCCTTTTTTGCAGGTGAGTTGTTGCATTAATACAAAATAAGTTTGTCTATTTGTATTGTATGTGAGTATGAATCGTAAATTAATTTATAAAGGTCGAAGTAAACAAAATAAATCACATAGAGGAAAAACCCACAACGCTGGAGTGACGTGGCATGGTTGGTCCTCTAAGAATGCATATTTAGGTGATAGAAAATCCATCTTTTTTCTTTTTTAAACAATTATTAGGTATTTCGAAGGCCTTAGCATTCACAATCCATCTAAACTTTTTTCGCTGTTGCAAAAGACATCAAAGGATGTTTCTTATGGATATGCTTACAAATGTCATCTATGATATTAATAGGCAAGGCGGTTTCTTGTGGCCGATGTAAAAACGTTATTTACAACCCAATTTTGACCAAACATACCTCATTTGAAAGCTATTTATTTTTAGCTATACACTAGATTCATGGATTTGCACCATCTGGAACATTTTTTGGATTAATGATCATTTAAAGTTGCTACTAACACATACTTAGCACACATACTATATGTGGGTTTATTATAAATATCAAAAGCCCTGTGTTAAATTATGAATTGGACAAAATTGATTAGCATACCTTTAGGCTCCTTAAAATTATTTATTATCTTCTGTGTGTTCAACAAATATTTATAATGAAATTTGACAAATTTTATTTAAAAGGTGTTTAGTTGTGAATTGGCTAAAATTGATTAGCATACCTTTAGGCTCTTATAAAATTATTTTTTAAATGAAAAAATTAAATTTCCTAGAATTTGCGCTCGAGTTTCGAGGGCTGGGTTCTGCTAGTCTCTATAATTATATATCAGTAAGCATATATTTTTGCTTTTGTCAATATCCCTGCTAGCTTACGTTTTTACAGAATAAAAATATTTCAATAACTTGGAGGTAATTTACATTTAAATTGTTTCATGTTTTTTATAAAAAAAAAATTGGTCAAGTTGTTCTCAAGTTATGATAAGGTCGGTGAGGAGGCATCTTTTTCAAAAATCAATAATTTTAGGGAAAAAAAATTTTTTTAAAACCTTATCCATAGTTCCACAGTATAATTAATAATAATAAACAATCCGGTAGAAATAGCTTTGTAAAGGACTCAATATCTTTATTTTCTCACAATGATAGAAATTCAATGTTGTTACACTTTTTTACATATTAACAGGTTAGTTATTCTAAACAGCACAATAAAACAAATTATTAACAGGAAGACATTTTCAACAAGTAAGAAAATTATAGTCGGTCTAGACCGACTATACGATACCCTATACCGTGTGTTTAGAGACCCTATCTCTCAGGCCCAACTAACTGGATATAGAAAATAAGCATAAACCAAATTTGAGTGGGATTTTTATTAATTTTTTCGGCTGCAGACATGAAAAAGTACATATCGGATGCTATATCTATATGGGGACTAGGCCCAAAAATGGACCGATCCTGACCATGTTTGGTAAAGTCTCTTGTATTTTGCAAAAATATATACAAACAAAATTTGAGAAGAATCAGTGCAATATTTTTGTTTTTTGATAGATTTAAGTGAAGATCGGGAAGCAGCTCTATATGGGGCCTATGACTAAGAGTTGTCCAATACGGATCATTTTTGGACTACTGATTAATGGATGTAATATATACATACAAACCCAATTTGACTAAGATTTGTATGATAATTTGGATCTTATGGCAATATATGTTGATTTCATAGGGGTCATTTGTATGGGGGCTAGGTCTGAACATGGACCGATTCTCACCAATTTCAATAGCGTTCATCCCATGGCCGATGAAAGATCAAATACCAAATTTCGTCAAAATATATTCATATTTGCGACCTGCAGTTTGATTACAAGCTTTACATGGACACACAGACGGACGGACGGACGGACATCGTTAAATCGAATCAGATAGTGATTCTGATTCGATCGGTTTAATTAAAGATGGGTCTAGGTCAAATATTTTTGGTTGTTACAAACAGCAGCACAAAGCCATTATACCCAAACCACATAGTGGTATAGGGTATAAAAATTTACCTTCGTTGGCAAATAATATAAACCTTTTTAAAAACTGAAGCAGTTGCGTAATATATAGTTATGCTCATCACTGACTCTGTATCGCTGTCTAATTATAATGCTGAGTACACACGATGGAACATTAGTAGAAACATGTTCATGTTCATGTTTAATTTTTATCCCCTCAAATATCAAATTATTTTGATATTTTGTGTTTCCGAACTCAATGTGCCATCATCTGTATCGATGTTAATTATTTTTGCTTACTTATTTCATTGAGAGCAGTCGTAAAATATAGCTAAATATATCGCACCTGTACCTCTAAACTGAGTCGACTCAAAATTTTTCAATTTTCGCTTTTTGCAACAAAACGATACGCAGTGGTCATATCTATCCACTGTAAAAATCTTACATCGGGTGTTCTAGTATTTCGCAAAAAAAAAAATACAGTTGTGATCCTCTTTGTGTAATAAAAGTAGCTTCTTTAGAATCCACTAAAAAGACGTATTTTGAGTTGCACCCAATAATATTGTTATTTTTGATGATCACTGAAAAAATCGCAAAAACAACCACTGTTGCATACTTATTATTCGCAATTCTTTACAATGAAAAAACTGTTTTTAAATTTTATAGTAAATGTTAAAAAAAACGTTTTTTGCCTCTACTGAAAATTTGTAAATTTTGAGTTGACTCACTTTAGAGGTGCAGGTGCGATATAATTTATTTTCTTCCACGTATATTTGTTTAGTACTAGTACATTCAATTAACACACAGGAGTGATGTTTCGTTTTTGTTTGCATCGTCTGTATTAAAAAATGGAAACATATTTTTACCCATGTCTCAACTAATGTTCCTTCGTGTGTACTCACTATAACAATTTTTTTTTTTAGTATCACTCATAGGTCTTAGTATAAATATATTGACTAGAGTCATTACTTTTCTTAAAAAGTACCTTTTCTAAAAAAAAGTTCATTTTCTTAAGGAAGTCTTCTTCCGTTCGCTTAACTCCCTGTGGGACTAGCGTATGGCCTCTTTAGAATTTCTGCATGATTTTCGATTATTCGGAAGTACTTTTATTTAAATCCAGCTTCTTCCGCTGTTTTCGATATCTGTAAGCAAGCTTCTTTTCCATGTGGTCTTTGGCCGACCTCTTCTATTTCCTTGTGAATTCCAAGCTAGAGCTTGGCAGCTTATTTCATCTGGATCCTTCCTAAGAGTGTGCCCGATCCATTTCCACTTACTTCTTTTAATAATAATTGGGATAGGATCAATGTTGCATTTTCTATATAGTTCGTCGTTGGTTATGACGTTTGGCCACCAGATTTTCAAAATGTAACGCAAGCAGCGGTTTGTAAAGCCTTGTAGTTTACAGTTCAGTGATATTGTTTGTTGTCAGCCACGTTTCGCAGCTATAAAGCGAAATTGATAGAACGTTTGACTTAAATATGTTTATTTTAGTTTTGACTGATATAATGGTTGATTTCCAAATATTTCGCAGTTGGTTATTGTTATTGTTTGCGGTTCTTATCTTCATCGCCTTTGTTTTCCCTGTGTTAATTTTAAGACCAACATATGCTAAGTGGACAACCAGGTCATCACTTTTCAACTGAATATCTGAATGTTTAGTGGACAGAAAACATATGTCGTCAGCGTAGTCTAAATCCTCAAGATGACTGGTTAAGTTCCATTGGATAGCGCATCGATTAGTTGCTACAGTATTTTCAAGTACATTTTCTATAACAATTAGAAAGAGTAGCGGAAACAATAGGCATCCCTGCCTTACATCCGATTTCGAAAGAAATGGTTCTGAGAGCCGATTGCTATGCTAGACTCTGCATTGAAAATTATCATATTGAGCTCTTATGAGGTTAATTTACTTATGTGGAATACCAATGTTTTTAAAAGATCCCATATTTTGCAACGGAATGTGCTGTCAAATGTGGTAGTATAATCTACATAAGTGAAACACAGATTACTTTGCCATTCTTCTACTTGTTTAGCGATAATTCTTAGTGTGTTGATGTGGTCAACCACGACCTGTTCGACCGGAAGCCAGCTTGTTTCTTACGCAATTTCGTTTATGTTGCATCATTTATTCTATTTTGGAGGATACTTGTAAATATTTTTAATGATATAGAAAGAAGTGCGATTCCACGATACAGTGCGAAAGGTCCCCTTTTTTTGGTATTTTTTATAAGGATTCCTTGTAATTTTTCTTTGTACCAGATTTTTTCGAAAAGTGGATGAAATATTGTAGCCATTTTACCTGGGCAGCATTTTACAATTCCAGGTGGAATCTGATCAAAACCTTTCGATTTGTTGTTTTTTAGTTTTCCAACAGCTGTATTACTGGTATTAAGCTGAACTAATTTTGGAGCGGACATGTCATTGGATGGTCCAGGATATGGTGAGCTGTTGTTGAGGATTTCCATAAAGTACATCCTCCATCGTATTAATTGTTCATCTACGTTTATTAGTAGAGTTCCATCTCTGGATTTGATGGGACGGTCAGGTGGTTTATGTTTACCAGTTATTCTTCTCGTTATCTCATAACCACTTTTAGTGTCGTAGCCTGGGCCGCAAGTTCATCAGTAAATATGCTTTTGTCTCTCCTTCTTTTTCTTACTTCTTTGTTCTTATAAGCGACTTTTCATTGTTCTTTGATGTTTTCAAAGATCGTCTTTCTTCGATTTAGGACAATGTTTGGGAGCTCATCCACTGCTTTCTTCCCTTGAGGTCTTGCCCCAGTATTTGTTCACATATTTGTAAGAGATTTTCCTTTATTTGATTCCAACGTTGCTCCACTCCATCATTTGGATTGAATTCCTGTTCTGTTAATCTGTCAATATCGTTTTCAACCGCTTATAGATAGCTGGATGTTTTTAATTTTGCGACATCGAACTTACTGTCTCGAAACGAACTAAGTTCAGCATATTTAATTCCTGTGTGAAATCAGTTCTCCTTTATGCCTGCGAATCCTGGAACACGACATCGCACGATATTAACAGGATACAGGTATTCATCACCCGCTGTCTGCGAAGAATTTAGAAATCTTTTGGCCTAACATGATTCCCAATATCGAATTATGGGAGCAAACATACCAACGCCCAATCCACATTGAGATTCTAAATCGTAAATGGTGCTGGATTTGTCACACGCTCCGCAGAGCACATGATGACACGGCAAAGGCTGCTATAGATTGGAACCCGCATGGAAACAGCGAAGAGCTCGGCGACCGTCGCACGCCTGGAGATGGCAACTTGAAGCTGAAATTACACAAAGCGGCTTAAGCTGGAGCGAAATAAAAACCTTGCATCTAGAAGGACCAATTGGAGAGATTTCGTTGTGGCCCTTTGCTCCTTTTAGGAACCAGAGGACTTAATATATATATGGGGGATTTCATGACAAGTGCACCAACTTTTGAAACCGATGTCTTCCGATCGGGATGAAATTTGCACCAAGGTTAGTCCTATTGGATAGTAGTTTAGACACAATTTTTCAACAAGATCGGTCAAGATCTCTCTGAGTTACAGGGGATCAAAATTTGACATTTTGGCCAAACAGGTGTTTTGTCTCATCCATATAATTTATTACCTATTGTTCTTAGAAAATTTTCTCCCAAAGAGTTTAGATAGCTGTTTCTTCAATGTTTCGGAAAAAAATACTTAAAAAAAAAAAAAATTTTAGACTTTTTTTTGCTAAATTAAAGCAAAAAAATCGCTTTTTTCTATAGAAATGTTGAAAAATTATTATTTTTTATTTATTTTTAATAATAATTAAATTAATGTATAATAATAATAATAATATTAAAAATAAAAAGATAAATAATTTATTAAAATTTAATCTTAATTGCATTAGATCCATTTATATCATAACTATTTTTATACTTAATTTATTGTAGCTGATGAAGTATTTAAGTCTTGTAAATTTTTAAATACCCAGTCTTTCATCCAGCTTTTTTGTCGCCTTTATTTACTGCGTTTTTTTGTCAATCCTTTCTTAGCGTTACTAGGTTCAGCTGTTGATTTCGCTGCTGGTTTATTTATTGTCTTTGGAAAGAAATCGCATTGAATAGAGGCAGAAAACTTTTTCAACTTGAGTCTTCCATCGACAAGCGGTATAAAAGCATGGTATTGAGCGGTGCCATCGATTGTTACCGCAGCATCGAATCTGCTCTTCAGTGTTTTCAATGTTTCCTGATGATCTTCTTTGCTACTAAAAACTATTTTAGTTTCTTTACAATAACTCTTTGCCCAATGGAATAAAGCAGTCGCATCTAAGATGCGATCTTGATGAGAGCACTAGAGGCTATACTTCGCTGCATTTCTTTTAAGGTTTGCTCCAATACCATCACATGCTCCTTTACTGCTGGCATTCCAAAATCTTTTTCATAGGCCATAAGACTTGCCAAGCTACTTTTGTTTTTAAAATGTTGACGAGCAACGTCTGAAACGTAGTATACCTTCTCTACTGTAAATTTAGATTTTAGATATTTTAGTATTATCTTCTGGTACTCATAAACTGCAACGGTATCATGTTTTAAATCGTCGGATATGATTGCCATACTTTTTTGTTCCAGTTTTTCATCTTTCATGTAGTAAATAACTACTGTGAATATAGTTCCTTGGTCGTTATTGAAGTGGAATGCTTGTATGGCATCTTAAAAAACATATTTATAGTTTTCTGCGAAATCATATGAAATAACGAATTCACCAGACTTCAAATGTATCTTCAAATCCTTGAAGAATTACCATTGCTCTTTGACTAAAAAGTCATGGTTTCTTAAGTTTAACAATCCTGTACACATTTCTTCCACAAAATCATCCACATTTAAAATGATTGTTTTCAATGTGCATCTGTCAGTCTGAATCCAAGAATCAAATTTGACCTCCTCTATATATTCTCGATCTAAAGAATTGATTAAATTTTCTTTGATGAATGTGGTTTTCGGGCAATTGGTACATTCACCTAAGTGGCAAGAAGTTGTTGCATTAGGACACATAGTCAATTTAAGGCAATCGCGGTAATCGTGTAAATCTTCTGCCGAATCATCTGTCAAATACTTTAAGTTGATTTCCTTCAACATCAGTTTACCATTTTCATGGTAAATGCAAACGCATACTGTGTGAGATCCGCTGCTTCCTGCCAAAACGCAATGTTTTGGCCTCATTTGGGTTAATTTCGTGAAGCCAATTCTAACATCCTCGTGTTCAGATTGAAATGTTGCAAATAACTCTTTCAGGTTACAGATAACCATTCTCTTCTGTTATGTTATGAAGGTATGTTACATACCTTCGGAAAGGTTAATTTGTCTAGTTTCTCAGTATAAGTTTTATCTGTAAGGTTTTAGACACAAATAGGAAAAAATTCAAAATAGTGCATTTATGAAAAATTGAAAAACCGTTGTCTTGAGTTACAAAACATTTATTTTGATAGATATCCCATCCCACTAAGCGACCAAAAAGCTCTTAAAGGAAAAATCCTAAGCTTTCTTATGAAAAAAAAAAATGCCCTTTTCGAAATAAAAGGCAAAAAAAAATTTTTTTTTTAAAGTATTTTTTTCCAAAATATTGAAGAAATAGCTATCTAAACTATTTGGGAGAAAATTTTCTAAGAACAGTAGGTAATAAGTTACATGGATGAGAAAAACACCTGTTTGGCCAAAATGTCAAATTTTGATCCCCTCTAACTCATAGAGATCTGGACCGATCTTATTGAAAAATTGTGTCTAAACTACTATCCAATAGGACTAACCTTGGTGCAAATTTCATCCCGATCGGAAGACATCGGTTTCAAAAGTTGGTGCACTTGACATGAAACCCCCCATATATATATATGTATATATATAAACTTACGTGTCGACAACTTTTGATGGACGCTACGGATGGCACAGACTTTCATCTGCAAGACAGCAACAACCAGGTGATGATCAGATTCAATATCAGCGCTACGTTTTACTCTAATATCGCAACGGCTTATGCAAAAGTACTCAATTTGATTTTCAGTCCTCCCATTTGGAGAGCCCATGTCGTTGTATGGCTAAGTTTATGTGTAAGTATAGTGTTCCTCGTACTACGAGAACATGCCGGCTACATTTTTCTAAAAATAATTCCCCGTTTTCGCTACGCATGCCTACTACATGTTTACCCATAGCATGTTCGTATGGGGTATTATCTTTTCCCACCTTGGCATTGAAATCTCCCATACATATTTGTATGTCTCTTAGGGCGGGTCGATTTAAAAATCGCCCAAGTGACAAGGAAAATCGTATTCTAGGGATCAAAATAAGAAACTTTGGCCGAGGAACCATACCTCTAAAACGAATTCTGATGTCCCGACTTTTGACCTGTCTGTCTGTCTCACTTGGTCCCCTTTTAGAGTGCCCCAGTCGAGTCCAAATGTATGATCGACCCCCACTAACTTTGGAGGGCCGACCCACCCACGCAAGTGGCACACCCCCATACAAACATTTCAAAAAATCACCATTTTTTGTTTCGAATTGGGCTGACTATGTTTGATTCAATATAAAAACAAGTAAGAAAATTATAGTCGGTCGAGACCGACTATATGATACCCTATACCATGCGTTTAGAGACCCTATCTCTTAGGCCCAACTAACTGGATATAAAAAATAAGCATAAACCAAATTTGAGTGGGATTTTTATTAATTTTTTTGGCTGCAGATATGAAAAAGTTCATATCGGATGCTATATCTATATGGGGACTAGGCCCAAAAATGGACCGATCCTGACCATGTTTGGTAAAGTCTCTTGTATTTTGCAAAAATATATACAAACAAAATTTGAGAAGAATCAGTGCAATATTTTTGTTTTTTGATAGATTTAAGTGAAGATCGGAAAACAGCTCTATATGGGGCCTATGACTAAGAGTTGTCCCAGGGATCATTTTTAGACTACTCATTAATGGATGTAATAAACCCATACAAACCCAATTTGAGTAAGCTCTATATTACAATTTGGATCTTATGGCAATTTATGTCGATTTCATAGGGGTCATTTGTATGGGGGCTAGGTCTGAACATGGACCGATTCTCACCAATTTCAACAGCGTCCATCCTATGGCCAATGAAATCTTACATACCAAATTTCATCAAAATATATTCATATTTGCGACCTGCAGTTTGATTACAAGCTTTACATGGACACACAGACGGACGGACGGACGGACATCGTTTAATCGAATCAGATAGTGATTCTGATTCGATCGGTATAATTAAAGATGGGTGTAGGTCAAATATTATTGGTTGTTACAAACAGCAGCACAAAGTCATTATACCCAAACCACATAGTGGTATAGGGTATAATTAACACTCATACATACATCTACGTATCTTCTACTCTGCTAATAAATAATAATCATACGCCTTGACTATGTTATGTTATTTAAGAAGATCGATCGGATGGGGGTAAATAACTTTTAGATCACTCCGTGACTGTGCGAGACTCTGTGTGACTACCCTAAAATTAATCTGTAGTCACAACAAGACTATGGGCAAAGTTTCAGATCAATTGCGTGAGGGGGAATGGGGTTGCCCCATGGCAGACAGACAGACAGACAGGCCAAAAGTCGGGATATCAGAATTCGTTTTAGAGGTATGGTATCTTGGACAAAGTTTCTTATTTTGATCACTAGAATATGATTTTCCTTGTCACTTGAGCGATTTTTTTTGCCTCCCTACAAATCGACCCGCCCTAATGTCTCTCCTTTAGGTGTTTTTGAAAGGACTTTGTCTAGCTCACTATAAAATTGTGACTTTATGTCTACTGAAAGTACCTTTCCTTAAAGATGTACCTTTTCTTAAAGAAGTACCTTTTCTTAAATATAATAAATTTTCTTAAAAAAGTACCTCTTATCAAAGTGTACTTTTCCTAAAAACTACGTTTTCTTTAAAATTACGAGGTTTTAAAAACTACCTTTTCTTAAATTGATATCTTTTCTTAAAAAATTTACCATTTCTTCAAAAATTTAACATATCTTAAAAAAATTACCCTTTATTAAAAATAATACCTGTTCTTAGAATAATTCCATTTCTTGAAAAATTCCTTTTCTTAAAAATGTACCTTATTAAAAAATAATAGTTTTTCTTAAAAAAGGAGCGTTTCTTAAAAAATGTAACTTTTTCTTAAAAAAGTATCTTTAATTAAAAAATTATTCATCGAGCTCACGGTCGATAAAACGTGGCAACTAGCTTTTCTCAAAAATTTCAAGTTTTTAAAACGAAACATTTCTTAAAAAAGTATATTTTCTGAAATAAGTAAATTTTCTTATAATATAATAACTGTTCTTAACACATGCTAGGCAATAGATAGATAAGTTGCGAGGTCTGGGTCATTAAAATAAAAAACAAGGTTTGTTGTGGGACATCTCAAGGGGGGATTTTATCCCCCCTTCTCTGGGTGACCACTATAAACAGTCTGCTAAGGATTCTAGCCAATAAGGGTTTCCAACCTATCTGCTATGCAGACGACGTAGCGATACTGTTAAGGGGGAAAGATCCTAGAGATTTATGTAGGAGGGCATCGAATGCACTCGAAATAGCATATGACTGGGCACAACCGAGGGGTTTGAATGTCAACCCAGAGAAAACTGAAATATGCATCTTTACAAGGAAGACGAAAATAATCGATTTTGATGAACCTCGCTTCCAGGGCAAAACGATTAGAATCACACAGACGGTGAAATACCTTGGGGTAATTCTCGATAAAAAAAACATACTTGGAAAAACCACATCGACAGCAGGGTTGCGAAGGCTCATCGTGTATGGGCGATATGCAGAAGGGCTATATTCTCAAAATGGGGTTTAAACCCGAGGATGACATATTGGCTGTACCAAGCGTCGTTAGACCTATTCTAACCTACGCATCCATAGTCATATGGACATCAATGAACAGGAAATGTTACATTAAACCACTCCAAAAGATACAGCGCCTCTGTTGCATAGGAATCAGTGGAGCAATAAGGCCTACATCTACGAGGGCTTTAGAGAATATTCTATCTATACACCCAATCGAGATTAGAATTAAATACGAGGCAGCTCTGGCCATGTTACGACTAAGGGTAACAGGGGAATATATCACCGACCACATGACCAGACACCAGACTATTTTAGATCAAATTCCGGAAAGTTGGATGAACGGGAATATTCTACAAAACCTTCCAGGGTCACATTACTATATGGACGCTTCTAGTCTGCATGGTAAGACTGGGATAGGTTTCTACGATGAAGACCGTTCCACAGGGAAACACCTCCGTCTTCCGGACCACAACTCTGTCTTTCAGGCTGAATTGGTAGCGATAAAGGAATGTATTAGGTCTATTAACGCACGGGATTCCCCAAGTCCCGGAGACGTGAAAATATTTACGGACAGTCTAGCGGCTATCAGAGCGATATCCGCGGATAAAACTAGATCAAGGACTATCCTCGAGTGTAAGGAGGAGATTTCAAACTTCTCCAAAAGAGGCAGACTTGAAATCGTTTGGATCCCAGGACACAGTGGTATACTGGAACTGGCCAGGAAGGGCTCTTTCCTGGAAAGAGTTAATTTGGAAAACCCAATACCTTTCAAGTCTCTCAAATTGGAACTGGCAGACTGGGCGACCAGTTCGCATGTATCAATTTGGGAAGAGACTGACGTGGGTAAGGTTACAAAGATATTATGGGGTTCTCCCCACACTACAAGGACTAGGGAGATCCTGAATCTGAGTAGGGTAGAACTTAGTACGGTAATTGGCATCCTCACTGGACACTCTGAGCTGAGGGCTCATCTATACCGTATAGGATGGGCGGAATCAGCCATTTGTAGAGCTTGCGGAGAGGATGACGAAACCCTAGAACACTACCTCTGCTACTGTCCTGCATTTGCGAGAACAAGGGTCAGACATATATCCAACGACATCTTACCAGGCCTGACGGGTCTTAGGGGGATAAGCTGGAAAATACTCAAGAAATTTGCTGATGAAACCGAATTTCTAAGTTAATAGAGGGGTAGATAACCGGATGAACGTAGAGATGTAGAGCGCACAACAAGCCGACCTACTCGCTTAGGTGTATATCCGGACACAACGGATATGTGTATACATAGCTCCTCTTATCAACCTAACCTAACTGTTCTTAAAAAGTACCTCTTTCATAAAAAAGGACATTTTCTTAAAAAAATAAAATTTTCTTTTAAAAATTGGCTGTTTCTTCTTTCAAAATGCCTTTGCTTAAACAGTACGTTTTCTTCAAAATATTAACTATTCTTAAAAGCATATATTATCTTAAAAAAAATATATCTATTAAAAAATACCTTTTATAGAAATTAATTTCTTAACAACTACCCTTTTTTAAAAAGTGTTATTCTTAAAAAAGTACCTTTTCATATAGAGATCGTTTTTTTAATATCTATATCTTCTTAAAAGTTAAACAAGTCATTTTCCAAATATATCTATCGTAATTAGGTACCTTTCCTTTAAAAAGGGTATTTTCTTAAAAAGCATCTTTTCTGATAAAAGTATATGTATGTTATATTTTCTTAAAATGCATATTTTCTTCAAAAGGTAAATTTTCCTAAAAAGTGTTTTTTCTTAAAAGAATGCATTCCTTTCAAAGTATGAATTTTCTTAAAACATTAAATTTTTTAAATAATAAATTTTATATTATTTTTATTTTCATAAGCGCCCTGCACCAACTAATATTTATTTAATATTTACAAACTTTATTAATATTCCAAATATATTTCTTAACCCAAATTAAATAAATATGACATATTTGTTGAAATAAGCATACATACATATATTTATACTTAATATGCTGGATTAAAATGTTTATTTAATAAAGAATATTTTTTATATATTTTTTGCATGAAAAATACAAAAATAAATCTCTTCTTCAAATAACAATATAATAATCCTTTGTAAATACTTGAAAGTAAATTTTTTGTTAGTTATTTCATTTCTTTGATAACCACAAAAAGTTTATACTGAATAATTTTTATCATGCACCCAATATTGACAGAGCATACACACTCCTCCACTCACGATATCTTTAAAAAATGTGTTGGTTTGAAACCCACCCGTCACACATCAAACGCAATAACTTTATTTCTTCACTTGTTTGGTAAAAACATCTCAATCTAGTATCTATTGATATGGAGAACTCAAAACAGACGAAAGGTCAAAGATGATTTAAAATCTTTTGCCAGAAAAAATACTTTAGTTGAGAAAAACACAAGTTCTGTCAAAAAAAAAAATTAAGATAGTATCAGGGTTACTATGAGTGTTGAATGAAGCCACTTAAAAAAGGTTTAATTCCAGTAGTTTTCAAAAAAAAAAAAAAAAACTTAAGTAATTTTCATGGGTGTGGTTTCTTTAAAGATTATTTTTAGCAGTTGCTATGTAAATTTTTTGACTTTGATAAATGCAAAAACAACTATACCAAATGTCTCAGATATGATAAAATCACAGATACAGTTTTACAAATGTATGCTAATATATTTGATTAGCTAAATTCACCACAAAAAAAAAACAAAAAAAAATATAATCGGTCTAGGCCGACCTATACCATGAGTTGAGACACAATATCTCTCTTAGGTTCAACATATTAGATGTATAAAATAAGCATAAACCAAATTTGAGTGGCATTTTTATTAATTTTTTTGCCTTCGGATATGAAAAAGTTCATGTTGGATGCTATATTTATTGGGAACTAGTTCGAAAAATGGACCGATCCTGATTATATTGGTAAAGTATCTTAGTTTTTGCCAAAAGACATATGCAGACCAAATTTGAGAAAAATTTATACAACACAACATTTTTGTTTTTTGCAACTTTTATATGCAGATCGGGAATCAGCTTTATTTGGGGGCTATGACTAAGAGCATTTATTTTTGGACTACTGATTACTGGATGTAATAAATGTACACAAACCCAATGTAACCGAAATCTATATGATAATTTGGATATTATGGTAATTTAAGTCGATCTCATAGGGATCAATTGTATGGGAACTAGGTCGGAACATACATCGATTTTCTCCAATTTAAATAAATATGGCTGATAAACGCTTATACACTAAATTTCATCAAAATATATTCATATTTGCGATCTGTAGTTTGACAGACGGGCGGACGGACAGACGGACATCGCTAAAACGACTCAGAAAGCGATTCTGAATCGATCGGTATAATAAATGACTTTGTGTTGTAGTTACAAACATCAACACAAAGTCAGTATAGCCTGACCTCATATTGGTATAGGGTATAAATATATATAATATAATAAAAAAAAATTTTAAAAGTTATGCAAGTTACATTAAAGAAAAGGCAAAATGAAAGTAAAATTTTCTTTAAATTAAATTCAATCTAAAAGTATTCAATAAAAAAAATATTACTAATGAATTTTTAATTAAATTCCTTTGATTTTGAATTTTACAAGAGACTAGGATTAAAAATGATAAAATTTTATTTGAAGTATATACATACGTACAATTTAAAATAATTGGATTTATTCTATTACTTTTAGCAGTAATCATGGTTGTGCGTTGCTACAACTTACAAACAGTTTCAAGACTCTCTCTATCCTAGAATTCCATAAGTATGATATTTTATTTTTACTTTATATGATCAAATACCTTCCACTTTTGTTTCGACTGCTAACATAAATAATTAGTCACATAACGTTTCAAGGCTATTGTAACGAGGGCAGTCCCAGAACAACCCGTCTGCACAAAGAAAACACAACAAATTTGGGAAAATTTTTCTTTATATCTCAACATAATCTCCTTTTAGCTCGATACACTGTCCCCAGTGATATTCAATAGCTTTGATAAACTGTTTATAGTAAGCAGTGTTTAGCACTCTTTCTTAATTGTTGAAAATAGAAAATATTTTGAGGGAGCTAAATCCGACGAATAAGGGTGCGAGATGCGAGATGAAGCAATTCGAACATTAAGTCATGGATTTTGGCCATTCTTTTTGGATGATTGTTTTTCCTTTTTGAAGATAATCAACAAAAATTATCCCACGCGCATCTCAAAAAACAGACGCATTGATGTTGTCTGCATATGAAACTGTCTTCGCCACCTGTGGACACGATCCTCGCATTTCAATTTCAAAGAGGACACAAAGACATCATAATTATTGAAGCTGATAAGGGATCAGGACGGTAGCAATGTACAAAAGCGAATATAACCAGAAAATGAAAAACCTACTGGAATAGCAATACATACAGAACTCTGAGATCGGATCCATCTACAAAACTACAAAAAACTAACAACAACATTTGTATCGGAAGTGTTCATAAAACGGGGATCCCCCTTAGACCAATCGTCTCATCGATACAGGTACCATGCTTCCATCTTTCCAAATATATTGGGCAAATTATTTTTGATGTGTAAACATCTATTTCTATTTCACAATACAATCACAAAAACAGCGTAACTCATATCGGTGTGAGCTGAAGCAGATAACGCTGTATGACTTATGATTGTATTGGTGAAAAAATTATGATATGTTCCTTTCTAAACATTTTCCAATTGTCTTTCAAAAAACATCAATTGTATTTCAGAAACCATCAATATAATTTCAGAAAACATCATTTGAATTTCAGAAAACATAAATAGAATTTCAGAAAACATCAATATAATTTCAGAAAACATCATTCGAGTTTCAGAAAACATCAATTGAATTTCAGAAAACATCAATAGAATTTCAGAAAACATCACTTGAATTTCAGAAAACATAAATAGAATTTCAGAAACCATCAATATAATTTCAGAAAACATCATTCGAGTTTCAGAAAACATCAATTGAATTTCAGAAAACATCAATAGAATTTCAGAAAACATCAATTGTATTTCAGAAACCATCAATATAATTTCAGAAAACATCAATTGTATTTCAGAAAACATCAATAGAATTTCAGAAAACATCATTTGAATTTCAGAAAACATAAATAGAATTTCAGAAAACATCAATATAATTTCAGAAAACATCAATTGTATTTCAGAAACCATCAATATAATTTCAGAAAACATCAATTGTATTTCAGAAAACATCAATAGAATTTCAGAAAACATAAACTGTATTTCAGAAAACATCAATTGTATTTCAGAAACCATCAATATAATTTCAGAAAACATCAATTGTATTTCAGAAAACATCAATAGAATTTCAGAAAACATAAACTGTATTTTAGAAAACATCAATAAAATTTCAGAAAACATCAATTGAATTTCAGAAAACATCAATATAATTTCAGAAAACATCAATTGTATTTCAGAAACCATCAATATAATTTCAGAAAACATCATTTGAATTTCAGAAAACATAAATAGAATTTCAGAAAACATCAATATAATTTCAGAAAACATCATTCGAGTTTCAGAAAACATCATTTGAATTTCAGAAAACATAAATAGAATTTCAGAAAACATCAATATAATTTCAGAAAACATCATTCGAGTTTCAGAAAACATCAATTGAATTTCAGAAAACATCAATAGAATTTCAGAAAACATCAATATAATTTCAGAAAACATCATTCGAGTTTCAGAAAACATCATTTGAATTTCAGAAAACATAAATAGAATTTCAGAAAACATCAACATAATTTCAGAAAACATCATTCGAGTTTCAGAAAACATCAATTGAATTTCAGAAAATATCAATAGAATTTCAGAAAATATCAATTGTATTTCAGAAAACATCAATTGTATTTCAGAAAACATCATTTGAATTTCAGAAAATATAAATAGAATTTCAGAAAACATCAATTGAATTTCAGAAAACATCAATTGAATTTCAGAAAACATCAATAGAATTTCAGAAAACATCAATTGTATTTCAGAAAACATCAATTGTATTTCAGAAAACATCATTTGAATTTCAGAAATCATAATTAGAATTTCAGAAAACATCAATTGAATTTCAAAAAGCATTATTTGAATTGCTGAGAACATTAATTGTACTTCATAAAACATCAATAGAATTTCAAAAAGCATCATTTGAATTGCTGAAAACATTAATTGTATTTCAGAAAACATCAATAGAATTTCAGAAAACATCAATTGTATTTCACAAAACATCATTTGAATTTCAGAAAAATAATTAGAATTTCAGAAAACATGAATTGAATTTCAAAAAGCATTATTTGAATTGCTGAAAACATTAATTGTATTTCAGAAAACATCAATTGAATTTCAGAAAACATCAATTGCATTTCAGAAAACATCAATTGAATTTCAGAAAACAGCATAATCGACTTATTTTTTATGCACTGGAAAATATGATGTTGATGTTTTCTTTAATTATTAGATGTTTACACATCTCCCTTGTGATCGGACTCACATGATTTTTTTTATTTATTTACTTTATTTTAGTCTATGGAATAAATCCTTACAGACATTAAAATCATAAAATACAATATATAGAAATATTTTACCATATTAACGGTTTAAATACGTTACGTTTTACAATATTAATGGTTAGAGAATAATCAACAAATTGGTACAAATCATTAAAGTTAGTACATAATCTTCTTAAGATGGCAAACAGAACAGAAGAAATTGTTTTTGAATGGATTCAATATGATCCATGTGGATGTTGTATAAAGGATCCCAGATAATTGAGTCATATTCAAGTATAGGTCTTACGAGGGATGTATATAACTGTTAAGTAATATAGGGATCAGTAAATTCCCTGGCCTATCGCTTAATAAAAGCCAGTACACCTCTAGCTTTATTGACCGTTATATTGATGTGTGAAATGAAACTCAATTTTGCATCAATCAAAATCCCCAGATCCAGAAAGGTATGAACTGCTACCAACGCACAGTGGCGCCCGTAGAGCAAACGAGGTTGCAAAAATCAAAATTTTCATGTGCGCCGACGAAGTTTTGAATAAACCCATGTTATAGGAAACTTTTCAACGATTTAAAATATGCTACTCTTAATAATATCACATTTTTAGTTTAGAAGATATAACCGTTCAAAGTTGACCGACTTTCGGTTTTAAAAAAACACACAATTTTTAGTCAATTTGTTGCGATTTCAGGTGTAATATCACGAAAAATAGGTAACGAATCGCCTTATTTTTTGTTTGTATTGATTGATGTATTTATTAAATGTATAATGATAAAAAAAAAAATTAACTGTTTGCTTTGTGTTTCTCCTGGTAAATCACTATGTAAAAACTATCCGTTTTTTCACTATTTTTCAACTTTGACGGAACATAAAAAAAATCTATATTTTTCTATATTTGCCATATTTGCAAAACATGTTCTTTGATTATTTCTTTACATAATTCAAAAGGTTTTATCTGCCCATACATGCCCGTTTGGCTTTTAGAGGTAAAAAAGGTTAAAAAGACATGGTTGCAGAAATTGTATGGCGTGCATCCCTTACATGTTTTGACTGACAGTAGTTTGATCTAATAGTTTGAAAATTGCATTTTTAAGTCGGTTGTCTACCTGTGCGCCTCTGCCAAAGTCTACTCCCAATATTCTGTTACAGTCACAGGATTCACAAAAAACTACTCATTGAAATTCGCAGGTACGCACCTCACTTAAAAATTACTTTGGAGTACAAATGGTCAAGTACAATATTGACTTATGGTCCCTCCAGGTAGGCACAAATCTTATCTAGACACGAGCATAATATCAAAATTGCATAATTCAGCCTAAATCCATATGTATGCAGGGAACAGGTAAATTTTTAGGCATGGTAGCATAAGCCTATATATTGCAAAATAAGCATAATGCCTGGATTAGTCTACGACTGAAAGTTGGCGCAACAAGTACTGAAACCATGGCGTTAAACAATTCAAAATTATTTGAACTGTTTAGAAGGTCAACCACACCAAAGTTTTTCACGGAAGCTGCTTTAGAAGAATTTGATAGCTTATACGGAAATATTGAGAGAAGCGAAATTATAAAAAATAATTTTTATCTGATATATGCAAATATTAAGGCAAAATGGGTGAAATCTGATCGAACCATTCAGAACTTCAACTCCAAATACGAGGACTGGCTTAATGAAGATACCATCCTGGATATATTGGCATTATATAAACCCACCACATCAACCAGAGGAGCAAAAGGAAGGCCAGAAAAAAGTATTGAGGAGTGTTCAATTTTCACAAGAAAAAGGAAATTTGCCGATGCCACCAATGACTTGACCACGAAGTATTTATCGGACGCGCTGTCTATTAAATATACAAAGGATAGTGAAAGAGTTACGTCGCAGATTACAAAATCTGTTGCTGATGCAAGCCCACTGCGACTAAAAAGGATTAAGGAAAGCATTCCCACGCCCACAAACGCACACATTAAAAAGTATGGTTCCGAAGAAGCCTTGGCCTTGTTTATGGACTTACAACTTTCCAAAGAAAAATATGAGATACTACGGGCATCCTTGATGCGACACGGGCTGACATTTTACCAGGATACAAGCATATTACGCAAGCCAAAATAAATGCACGACCACTGCATACGGAGTTTACGGAAGTCTCTTTGAAAGCCAAGCTGCAGGATCTCATGGGCCGCACAGCAAAACGGTTGTTGGAGAGTCTTCCTGAAAATGAGGTGAAAATTCTTCCTGAGAAACTGACATTGATCAGCAAATGGGGCTGCGATGGATCATCCGGACAAAGCGTTTATAAGCAAAGGATATCTTCCGATGACGCTACAATATCGGACGGAAATATGTTTATGGCATCTGTTGTTCCTTTGCGGCTAAAATCTGATGTTTCCTTACACCGGAAAAATCCACGTCCGTTATCAGTGCATTATTGCCGACCAATAATGTTTCAGTTCGCAAGGGAATCGGCAGAACTCATAAGGACCACGGTGAAGGACATTGAAAAACAAATAAGCAAGATTAAGCCTACAAAGCTGCAAATTGGAGAAGGAAAATATATTGAATGCAATTACGAGTTCCACTTGACCATGGCTGACGTAAAAGTCGTAAACGAACTGACAGGAACAACCTCAACATTGTCATGCCCGATTTGCAAAAAGAGTCAGAAGAACTTTGGTAATTTAAACGATTCTACAAACGAGGAGAATTACGAATATGGAATGTCAACATTGCACGTAAGGATAAGGTGTATGGAGTTCTTGCTAAAACTGACGTATACCCTACCACAAGAGGAGGAAAACTTCGATGAAAATACATCAATAAAGGATAAGGAAAAGATCAGAAAGAAGCAAATACAGGATGCTTTTTTTAAACAAGTTGGACTAAAAGTAGACTGTCCCAAGCACGGATACGGTAACTCAAACGATGGAAACACTTCTAGGAGATTTTTTGAAAATGATGAGGCAGTAACTAGAATCACTGGAATTGACAATCAAATCGTGAAAAGATTGGGAACGATCTTGAATGTTTTAAACAGCAAAGAAAATGTCAATTCTACAAAATATGGGGAATATGCATCGAAAACTGCATCACTTTTAGCAGAAATGTATCCACAGAAGAAGTTGACCCCGACCGTCCATAAAATATTGGCGCATGGCAAAGATATAATTGAGTACCAGTCTTTGCCAATTGGAAAGCTTTCTCAAGAAGATTGCAGAACACATTCAAAGCATCAAGGGTAAGGCAAAATGAGGACCTCTTCAACATGTTGGAAGCATCTTCCGATCCACTTATTTCTTCCCTGCGGCATGTGAAGTCACGAATAGAGTTAGAAAATAATTATAGTTTAGTCTTTTAGATATACCTTCTCTTACGAATTGTGATGAATATTTTACAGAAAATTGAAAAAATAAATTTAAAAAGAAGTCATTTTTTTTAATTTGTTGGGTAATAATTTAAAACATAAAACCCTAAAGAAAAAAAAATAAAAACAATCTAAAAATGTAAAAATAATTTCTTTTAGTTACCATAAAATTGATTTTTCTACAAATTTTAACTTTGATAACCCAGAAGTAGTTCCCTACAAAGCGTAGCACCCTTTCCAAACGCTCATTTCATAGGCTGAACAGTTATCTATCATATGCTGTTTAAACTGTTCAATTATGTTATTCGGTTCAAAAGATATGATTTTTGCAACGAAAAAACTCAAATGGCGATTAAAAAACAATATCCAACGTGGCTACATCGAAGAAAAGAAAAAATTTTAAAATTTACAGTATACAATATATCCCTGGTCTAACAGTTAATAGAAACATAATAAATACAATTAAAAATAACAACAACGTTAACTTTGCATACAAACACAACCGAACACTGAGTGCAATATTTACAAACGTCAAGGCGCCAATAGATAAGCAACAAAAGAACAACGTCGTGTATGAAATAGGATGTAAGAGAAATGACAAACAGAGATGTGATCTAATTTAAATAGGAGCAACAAAGAGAGCTCTAGCTACACGAACGGGAGAACATCAAATGGATATCGCCAAAAGAAAAGAGACAACAGCATTAGCACAACACATATTACAAATCGGCCACACAGCTGATTTCGAAAAAAAAACAAGATACTAGACAAGGAAAATATTGAAAGAAAAAGGTACGCTAAAAAGTGCTTATATATTCAGCAAAATATTCAACGAACCATGAATTTGAAAGAGGACACCAACAATATAAATACGAACTACAGAGTTGCCATTCAGTAACCTATGACATGTTAATGTGTGTTTAAAAGTTCAAATTTTATGTTCATATAAGTTTATGTTAAATGTAATAACTACATTTTAAATGTAAAAATATATTGTAAGTTTTATGAAATATTATTTGTAAAATATTATATTTGTATAATTTTAATTAATAGACGATCCCCAGAAGATATCGACAAAAAATCGACGAAACGTCAGGAAAAAACTGTAATCAACATTGTTTTATTATATTTATAACTTAGGCGATATTAGCTTAATTTAAGGAAAAACACAAAAATTCAAATAAATTGGCCAAAAAATCAAAATTAAATATTATTCTTATTTTTCCCAGGTAAATAGTTTTTTTAATGAGCGTGATTTCGAGCCGAGTTGTAATAAGGATCGAGAATATATATATTCCGGGGGATCGGAAATAATTTTTTCGATGCGTTACAAATGCAATTACAAAATGATGTTTCACCCATTTTGTTGGATAAACTCAATTACAGCGACCCCGCAGCGAAATTAAAAAATCTGAAAAGAATTCTCAAATAAATATAAGAATTGATATTGCGCTTAAAGAGTTGCAAATATTTTAAAAAATGTTTTTTTTTTCTTTTCAAACATATTTTTCTATATAATTTTAGAATAAACATAAACATTGAAAGTAATTAACATTACGTTTCATTTTGATTTCTTGGTATTCATTTTGTTATGTATATTCAGTATATATACAGTCCCCATAAAGTATGCTATGGGTTTTGAATGGTATTAAAAACAACATATTAAATAAGCTTCAATATAACTAAAGCTTAGTCATAAATTAAAATCCTGTATAAAAGCTAAAAAGTAATTAAATTTTTGTTCATAAAATTCCACGAATGAAACATAAGCGCATAGCTGTTATGTAAGGTATGACCTGCGCACAGTAGACCATTTCACGAGCAGGCGGTCAAAAATCCATAACTTTTGATTGGATTGGTATTTTGATATGCGGTTTTTTTTTCTTGGTACGTGAGACTTAGCCTTTAATTTCTGCTATAAAACGTAAATATCCATCGATAATAAAAAAAAGTATGGAGGGTTTAAAATACATTTTAATTTTTAGTTGTCCTCAGGTACAAAAGCGAAGTGTTAAAAGGTTAAAAAAACGTTTTTTTACAACCAGTACTTTTTAAACATTTTGTAAGTTAAATTTTGTCAAAAAATGACAATGTTTGGCCCCCGTAAACTTTTTAGCCCTAATGTTCACAAGGGCCAAATGTTGCCTTTTTTTTTGAAAGAGCCCAGGTTAAAATATAATTTATTAACCAGAGAACGTAAATGTTACCTACCTGATATTGGTACAAGATAGAGAAGTTTCAATGAAAAAGTCGTATGTTTTCACTTTAGTTAAAATTTTTTTTTATTGTCTTGTCAAATATCTGTGGTTTTCTATAACGCCAAAAAAACGTTATATTTGAAATTATGGACTCGATATAAGGTTTTAGAGCTTTTTATTTAACAGTCCTGTGGATATGGGCAATAAATACTTTATATAAAATTTTGGGTCTGAAATCTTCAGAGGAATAGATCCTAGAGAAGGACGAAAAATAATATTTAAATAACACTTAAAGTGTGTGCAGATAAAACAACTTATGTCCACAAACGTCGTTTTCATTGAAAAAGAAAACTACCAATGCAACCACCCATGTAGACATAAGTTGTTTTTGCTTGAAAAATGGATTTTTTTGTTCGTCAACAAAAAGTTAACGGGACTTGGGATGAGAACATAACAACGTGTCCAGAATAATAGTGACAAAAAATAACAGAAATAAACAGAAAAGTTTTTATAAGTGGTTATAAACTGAAAAATAATCCAAAATTATCTTGCTTTTTTAATTAATAACAACGTATGTCGCTATGTGTCGTTTTCTGAGAAAATAATTTGTCAGCGATCAAACGTAGGTTGACATACATCGATAGTGCTACACATTAATTTATTAACATTTAAGTTACGTCGTTATTTAAAGAAGAAACTCAGAAATGGTCAATATTTTTTTTTTTTTAATTTAACACATGTAAAGAGCGTTAAAAATTAATATATTTGGCATCGTTAACTCATAACTGACAAAAATGGACATACGCGGTTATTCCAGAAAACCACAGATATATCTATATCAATTTTTACTGTAAATTTATAAGATACATAAATTTTTAAATCAAGGAAAATTAAGAGTATAACTTATTTTTAGTGTACCAAAAAACTACTTTAAATCAAACAATTTTAGTAAATATTTCTTCTAAATAGCCTTGATTTTCATCTTGTAGAAGTTGTTTAGGTCTTCGTCAAATTCAATAGAGGTAGTTTTCCATTTTTGTCGAATGTTGGACAGACATTGATCTGAAATGCATAACAAAATAGTGATAAGGTCTTCATTAGTGCAACATCTGGACATTTTTCTTGTGTTGTGCTCGCGAAAGAATCTGTAGTATTTGTTCCTTTTTCTTGCGCTTCTTCAGATAGATCTCCTATTGGTAGCATATTGTTTTGAATTATTTGTTCCCCATGGTATAAAATTTTATGAACTGTGGATGGCATATATCTCCAAGAGTATTTTTCGTTATAAAATATAGCTGTTTTTTGGCGTTCTCTCCAAATTTTTTTGCATTTATCTCTCTGCTACATGCCAGAACTTGTAATTTGATTTTGAATCGTCTTATTAATTCATGATCTACATCTGTTATAGATGCTGCAGTTTCTGGATCTTAAAAAAATCTTGCAGTATTTCCATCATTTGAGTTTCCTTCTCCTTGTTTTGGTTGGTCGATTATGAGGCCTAGCTGAAGATATTTTTTTTTTGAATTTGTTTTTTTTTTTTTTTGCTTTCTATTTTCTTCATTTTCCTTGTTTTTTCTCACTGTTCAAATTATATAACTCAAGTTCCGACTATTAGTGTTTTTGAAAAATAACTATGTAAATGTACCTGTAAAAACAAAAAAGAGTTTACCCATTAATATAATTTAACAATTAAGAGCACCCTTCTTTATAAGTATATAACAACTCGTGTCAACTCTACGGTTTCCTTTTTCTGTCAGTATAAAAAACAAATAAACTCACGCAAAAAATACACCGACGGACGGACGGACATCGTTAAATTGACTCAGAAAGTGATTTTCAGTCATTCCGTTTAATAAAAGATGGGTATAGATCCAATATTTTCGGTAGTTACAAACATCAGGGCAAACTCATTATACCCTAGCCGCATATTGGAAAATTTTTGTATTAATAAATTTTGCACAAAATATCTGACCTTGGGCCAGAAAAATTGTTCTGGTGCGCACGGCCGGAAACTGGCGGGTACACAATAGCGTGTAGGAGTGTAGGGGAGGGTTCGTACTATAGAAGAGTGCAAGATTTTTTTGATGGCTTTTGATGGGCAGGAGTTATTAAGTAGGATATTTTCGGGAAATGTTGACTTTTTATAATTTTTGTTTTTAATTTCTAAACGACTCAGTGACTTTATATGTCTACATTAATAGCTTAGAAGTTACAAAATTATACAAAATTTATTTTACGAAAAAGTTACAGTCATTTAAAAATTAAAATTTACAAATAAATTTGTAATATTAGCAAAATACTGAAAAAGTCCATTTTCGAAGAACCTGCTCGCTGTGATATAGTTGAAATAGAGTCACAGCTTTTTGGCTCCCGAGGTTCACTGGTATTTACTTTCAAATAAATTACATAACTTTAAAATCGGTAACCATAAAAAAATGATTTTTGGCCGCCTTTTCAAAATATATTCCACAGTGCTGCTGTTAAAAAAAATCACTTTTTCGATTTTTTTTTTTTTTTTTTTAAATATCTTCTAAAATCCTTCAAAAATAATGCCCTAAAAGGATTTTTTTTAATTCGAATTATTTTTAGAGTTACAGAGCTATATATGTATACTAGCAGATTCTAGCGCTCGAAATTCCAGTACAATTTCTAGGCAACTTTATTTCTCAAGTTAGCCAATTCACAAACCAACACTTCTTTGGTTTATTATTATTGTGAATGAAGATAACAAATTCATTAACAAACACATCAACAAATTTAATCATATAGCATATGTAAAATTTTATGTACTCAAAATAAAGGAAAAAATTTTAAAATCTGTAAATCGGGTGACCAGCTAAAAAGAAATTCCTTTCAAATTATATACGTTTGGTCAAAATCGGGTTAAAACTTTAGAACAAGAAATCGCCTAGCTTATTAATATTATAGATATATATTTGAACGAAATATAGAAAATTCATGTAATAAAACTTTAAATGCGTTTTTCTCGAAATCGGTTTTTCAAACTGGGGTGTAATTTTTCTCGAGAACCAGAAGTCGCATCAAGATGTTTTGTACGTTATCATGTCAGGCGCTAGGATAATTGGGCTAACTTTACTAACGGGGGAGGAGTGGGGCAAAAACCCCCCAAAAAAGCTCAGTTTTTAACTTTTTTTAAATCGCGCCATTTTGTCAATTTTTGATAGTTTGAAAATATTCTAGTTCAGGATCTGCCTTACGTGATTACCAAAAAAAAATCCAGCCCGCCGAATTTTGATACGACATCTGGTTCTCTGGGAAAAACGACACCCGTTTGCCTTCTCATTTCTAAGTACCCATTTTCATCGTTCGTGGTGGGGGGGGGGGGGGCACAAAACATAGAAACATAAACAAGTACGGCAAAAGTTAGAAAATTACGTCTACTTTCACATAAAAAAAATCCCAAATTAAATTAAAAAACGTCTGTGCTACAGCACTTTTGTGGGCTTGAACCGCAGGTCATACCTTGAACTCAAAGTTACATAATCTGTATAATGTTTGGACAATGTACAACATTCGATCAACATGGTAAGCCATTTAGCATAGTGGATGTTTTCATTTAAAACTGAAGATTTATATTAAATATGATTTATTTACAGAACACGGTCTATTAAGTTTTCCTTTTCTAATTCACCTTAAACATTCCTCAGGAAAACGAAAAACGATTTTTTTTTTATTTGGCTAAACGTGTATAAATAATAAAAGAAAAAAGAAAATTGTGGACCATAAAAATATAAAGTATGCATTAGGCATTATTTAAATAATAATAAAAAAAACACACACATTAAAATCTAATGGTCATAGTATTGTACAGATGCGAAAAAGTGGGGTCTTTGGCAAAAGCACTAAAGTGTAAGAAAAAAATATAATATCAAAACTCATAGAAAATACAAAATAAATAAATAAAAAAGAAAATCATTATATTCAGATGGTTGGAATGACGCATGGATGGATGGACTTCAGAAGTGATGTGATGGAGCGATAATCCAAACGCAGTGAATAGTGATTAGAGGGCCACAATACAGTAACATTGCTTAACACATACAGTGGCTAGCAAATGTGTTTGAATGTTGATCAATCCATCAATTAAAGCTCTATATAATCTTTAATAATAAGGCAAAAAATGTTTTAAAAATTTCAGAGTTTTTACTTATACGCGCAGGGGGGTAAATTTCTATTTCACAATACAATCACAAAAACAGCGTAACTCATATCGGTGTGAGCTGAAGTAGATAACGCTGTGTGACTTATGATTGTATTGGTGGAAAAATTATGATATAAAATTGTTTTTTTATGCCACTTTTTTAAAAGCGTCATCTATGTATCACTTATATACGTTTATATTGGGATATTTTTAACGTTTTACAGCAAACGGTTGTTGAATAAGCTGAAACAGTTTTTGCTATAAGTGATACATAGATGACGCTTTCTGTTTGATTTTAAAAAATGACATAAAAAAATCTTTACTTATTAGATGTTTACACATCTTCCCTGTGATCGGACTCACATGATTTTTTTTTTTATATTAGTTAATCTATAATACAAAAAAGTTTACAAAAACATTAAACTACTACTACATAATCTCCTTTTAGCTCGATACACTTTTTCATAGCGATATTCAATAGCCTCGATACCCTGTTTATAGCAGAAACTGTCTAGCACCTTAAAACGCAGACTGTTGTTCGCCAATCTTTTACTACCGAGCAATTATTTCAAGGGAGCTAAATCTGGCGAACTTTAATACATGAATTTCGACCATCGCAATTGTGAATGTGTGCACTGGTGTATTGTCTTGATAAAACAACACTTTCTTTTTCGCCAAATGCGGCCTTTTTCCAAAATTTCATCACTTAAACGGTTCAAGAAGCATAATTCTCGCTATTCATTGTTTTCCTTCTTGAAGATAACACTGATCTACAAATTTAAAAAAAAACAAGTAAGAAAATTAAAAATTTGAGTGGCATTTTTATTAATTTTTTTGGCTGCAGATATGAAAAAGTTCATATCGGGTGCTTTATTTATATGGGACTAGGTCGAAAAATGGACCGATCCTCACCATATTTGGTAAAGTCACTTATATTTTGAAAAAATATATACAAACCAAATATGGGAAAAATCTGAGCAAAATTTTTGTTTTTTATAGATTTAAGTGAAGATCGGGAAGCAGCTCTATATGGGGCCTATGACTACGAATTGTCCTATAGGGATTAGTTTTGGACTACTGATTAATGGATGTAATAAACACATACAAACCCAATTTGACTGAGATCTATATGAAAATTGGATCTTATGGCAATATATGTCGATTTCACAGGGGCCATTTGTATGGGGACTAGATCTGAACATGGACCGAATTTCACCAATTTAAATAGCATTCATCCTATGGCTGCTAAAAGCTTATATACTAAATTTCATTAAAATATATTTATATTTGCGACCTATAGTTTGATTACAGGGCTTACATGGACACACAGACGGACAGACGGATTGACGGACGGACATCGCTAAATCGACTCAGAAAGTGATTCTGAGTTAATCGGTATAATAAAAGATGGGTGGGTCTAGGTCAAATACTTTTGGTAGTTGTAAGCAGCAGCACAAAGTCATTAAACGAAGAAACGAAACGAAGCATTTTTTTAACTAATCTGGGTGCGCTGAATTCGAATCTGGCATAAAAAATGGGCTATCACGTTTTGTTCATTTTTTATCGCATGCTGGCAATACTGAAAAATTGTCAATACTGACACTACAATTTCACAGTTATTAATTGGACAGAAGCCCACATTCATTGTAAATCTTCATAATAGTAGCATGTCAGGCAGATCGTGTGTTACTGATTCAAGCTATTTTTGCTTTGTGTGTGGTGAATATTTGGTTGGAAAAAAGGATGCATATTTACATTATTTTGGATTTGCTGTCAGAAACTTGGACAAACCTTGGACACCGACAATGTTTTGCAATAGTTGCAAAACTTTTTTATACAAGTGGTCAAATGGCAAGAAGATCTATTTCGATTTTTCAATTCCAGTACTTTGGAGAGAGTCAAGTAACCACCAAACCGATTGTTATTTCTATTTAAGAAAGGTTGCTCGATTCAATATGAAAAATCGAAAAATGTTACTCACGCGAATGTCCCATTGGCTTTCAAACCAGTTCAACGTCCACCAAATGATCCATTACCAGTCATTCCCAGTACTACGAGTGGTGAGTCCGAAACATCTTTCACCAGCAGTGGTAGTTTCTTTGAGTCTGATGATGAACGCCATTTAGTGACTCAAGCTGAGCTGAATGATCAAATTCGGGATTACATTTAACGAGGCAAGACGCAGAATTACTAGCTTCACGCATGCAGCACTGGAAACATCTTCCAGTTGGGACAAAAGTAACAATCTATAGAGATAGAAGCTTGGAATTGGCTGCATATTTTGAAAAGAAACACTCTATTCTATACTGTACTGATGTTGATGGTTTATTTCAAAAAATTAACCAGACAAAACTGAATGGAGATTATTTATTGATTGCTCTAAGTACAGTTGGAAGGTTCTTCTTTTGCATAATGGGAATGAATCCATACCAATTGCTCATGCCATTAATACAAAGGAAAATTACGAATCAATGACTGAAATTTTGACATTACTCAAATACAATGATCATAAATGGAAGATCTGTGGTGACCTTAAGGTGTGTGATTTAAATTTCTTTGTTTATGTTGTATAGACCATCGTAAATAACTGTTTCAGGACATTGGTTTGTTGACTGATATGCAAGGAGGTTTCACAAAATATTGTGTTTTCCTTTGTTTATGGGATAGTCGCGCTACATGTCATCATTACGTCAGAACAGAGTGGCCACAAAGAACTGAGTATTCACCAGGAAAACAAAACATTTCAAATAAACCATTAATTATTCCAAATGACGTTCTTCTGCCGCCGCTGCACATAAAATTGGGCCTTTTCAAGAACTTTATCAAAGCTCTGTATAAAGATGGTGCAGCACTTAAATATTTGTTAGCGGTTTTTCCTAAAATTTCATATGCTAAAATACAAGAAGGCATATATATTGGCCCTCAGATCAGGAAGCTATTGAATGATGACAATTTTTCACAATGTTTATTGGAGAAAGAATATGCTGCCTGGAAATCTTTCAAGAGCATCGTGGACAGTTTTCTTGGTAACAACAAGAGTGAAAACTATCGACAAATTGTTGCTGAATTATTGAAAAATTATCACGAATTAGGTGCACGAATGTTACTCCAAATGCATTTTCTTCATTCGCATTTAGATTTTTCCACAAAACGCAGATTTAATGAAAATTTAAAGAAATTATCAGGGATTTTGGGGCAAAAGCATGCTGGGAGTCTATTGCTGGACTCTAGTACGTGAAACCGAACCAACAAAACACAAACGACGTTCAAATAACGCCATTCACTTTTGAAAATTCATTGATTTTTAAATAAACTGTAAAAAACGAATAAAAACATTTTCTTTTGTATTTCCTGACGTAATAAAAAAAAACCAATTACAGATTCGAATTCAGCCCACCAAATTACCCTAGGAAAGACATTTGGTTGCTCCAATCCAAAACCTTGTTGGCTAGTGTAATTACTTTGATACTACTGCTGCCATCTATGCGTCAGTTCAGGTTGTTCTGGGGCAGCCCATATTTTTAAAGAAAATTAAAATAACTTCTTTGAAACAATTTTGAACGTTCCTTATTTCATACAAATATTAAGTTATTTTTAATATTTTATCCAAAGACTTTTGTTCTTCTTTATACTTGAAATATGTTTCGGCAAACTCACTACCAAATTCTTGATAGTTTGGTCTAGGTAATTGTTCCATTCATCTTGAATTCTCAGACAAAGCTCATCCGTGTTCTTTGGAGTCACTTTCATATACTGCCAATCTTTTCTTTAAAATAGTCCACAAATTTTTGAATGGATTAAGGTCCGGGCTGGCCACTGAATTAATTAAAGTTTCTGATTTGGCAGCTAATTTTTTAGCAATTCTTGTTAGAGCAATAATTCTTCTTCTGAATATTCACTTCTCTCCACAAATTCAGACAAAATGCAATAACTGATACTAAGGTAGTCTTCCTTTTTCATTATATATCTTCCATTTTAACTGATGGGCTAACGTTCCACTATGTAAAGCAGTTTTACAATTTGCTTAACCTGATGCTGATGAAGTTTTTTTTCTATGATCGATGTCAATAATTTCCTTTTCCATCTGGTTGGTATCGGATAATTTTCGTTTCGTAAGACCTGATGACTCGTTGCCATTGTTTAACTGTCCACTTACCATATGTTTTACATACTCCATAAGTTCGACAGCGTGCTTTTTTCTGAACAAACCATTCCGATTTTATTTAGGGCTCTACGAGCAGTCCACTCAGTAATGCTTTTATTTATTTTCTTAGCAAGCAGCTTTGCTGTTTTGGTATCATTATTTCTCGTTAAGCGTTCAATATGACGTGCATCTGCGTCTTTAAGGAGACTTGGGCGACCATTTATGACAGAATTAATAAATAAATATATAAAGATTTGGCAATTTTTCTGCATAATCTATATATTAACGTGAAGGTAAATTTTTAGTTCCCTTTTTAAGCAATATGCGGGCACGGAGGAGTGTGAAAATTGGCATAATTATAGTTCATATGGAGGAGAAGCTGAGATTGATAAAATTTATGTTTAATCTATCTTAAAAATATACTAAATTAAATAAAATAAAATATTTCTAATTATTCGTTACGCCCTGTTAATGAGAATGATTTAAATTGTATATGACCCGCCCTGTGTTGAATTGTGAATTGCTTAATTTGATAAGCATACCTTTAGGCTCATTTAAAAATTGAATAAAAAATAATATTTTCTAGAATTTTCGCTCGAATTTCGAGTGCTGGGCTATACTAGTTGTCCTTATTCTGTAGATACACTATTCGGTTTTCTATTGCAATACTTATTTACTTCACTTTTATTACTATTTTTAACACGAAAATTAGTAAATTCTTCTTAAATTTATCGTAAATAACAAAAATTGTACCTCGAGCTTTAATATTAATTTCTTTTTGGATAACAGGAAAAGAGATATCAAACAAGTAAGAGTATTAAATTCGGCTGTACCGAAGATTTGCTAGCCTCCACCCGTGTTAAAAACACAATATTATAACCAAGGCTGTCAACACTAAGAGAAAAAAAAGTTAGATTATATATTATAAATGCTAGATTTTTGCAATGATGTTTAAAATTAATAAGATAATTAACAGTGTTGCCATAATTTGAAATTGTAAAGATGCTAAATTGCAAAAAAAAAAGATGCTAAAACTTACTGGAATCCAAAAAAAAGATGCTATTTTTTTCAAATTTCATTGCATTTATATTGAAAAATTAAATACTTATTAATAAATTCTTTGGTTTTTAAATTGAAAAATTAATATAAAACATAAGTTTCGGTTTATATTTTTTAATTTTAATTAATTTCTGTGATGTCTTCATCTTCAAGTTCTTCTTGGCTCTGATATTTTTCTGACAATCGACTTTTATCAACGACATCGCTCGGTATATTGTAAGTGTAACAGCACCGATTTTTCAATTTCAAACCTTCTTTTATACGTATTACAGAACATAACAACTCGTATTTTATTCTGTTCAAAGTTTGCTTTTAACTAAATCCATTAAACTAAACAAACGTTCAACTTCGGTTATCAATGCAATTATTGATAACTCTTTAAATGGATTTTCGCCAAGAGAATTTTTGTTAACTTCAATCCATTAAAGAGGTTGTATTCAGTGTTGTATCCAAATATTGTTCTGTTATACCTGTTATAACTCCATTGGACTTGAATTTTTTCTGTTTCAGATGATATATATTTAAACTCTTCTAATATATTGGTTATCGGTCTTTTACCCGGTTTAATGTGTTTTGTATTGAAAATTTTGGAATTTTTTAACACAATAATATTTTTTGGTAATCGACTTTCTAACTCATTAAAAACTGTTGTTGGTGTTTACATTCTTCTATTTCAAAATGTTTTGTAATATATGTTGAAAGAAACGAGCAGAGTGGTGAAAAGAGTAGTACACAAAATTATCGTATTACACTTTGAGAAATTAAAACATATCAATACCATTAAAATTAAAAATGTATATTCAAAAATAATGAAAAAAATAAAAAAAAGTGCTAAAAGCAACTTTTAATTAATAAAAGATGCTAAGTTAGCATCTAGCATCTTTTCGTAAATTTTGGATGCTAAACGACAAAAAAGTTGCTAAATCTAGCAACTAAAATGCTAAAATGGCAACACTGATAATTAACAAAAATTTTAGGTATATTCCTGTTTTTTTAATAAATAAATGTAAAGACATACAATTACATTTTTGTTTGTTTGTTTACCCAGTCAGCATTTTGTGCAATAAATAATCATATTCGAGTTTTTCGACTCCTTTGCGCGATTAAAACAATCATAAATGCGCTCTTTTTCTGATCATAAAATACTCTTTTGTCGGAAGAAAATGATGCCCCAAACGCGACTCTTCTTGTAGGGTCTTTTATTAGTCTCTTTTCTTATCAGTTTCTACTCATTTTCAAGTCAAATTTATAATCATTTGTGAGTCTTTTTAGAGCCAGTTTTCAATCATATTTCTTTCTTTCGTTTGCGAGTATTTTTCGAGTAATTTTTTTTTTTTTTTTTTTTTTTTGAGATTTATATATAAAAACAGAATTATTTCATTGAATGAAAAAGAATTCAATGTAGGAAATACATTTAAAAAGACTATTTGTAAAATAAAAAATACTCCAAAAACATATTAAAATTTAATTTTAACTTTATCTTTTTGGCGTTCATGTCTTTGTCTATGCATTTGAATTAGAGCCGCAAAATACCTAAGACGAAAAATATTAATTTAATTTTATTAATAATATGTATTATTATTTACCAACTTTTGACGCTTGTTATTGAAAAGCCTTTTCGGCAATTGGCTTATCGCTGGTCCCCTTCTAGTCAATTCGTCCGAAAAAACTTTTCGAATAGCGGCTCTTATAAATTGTGCCGGTCTTTCACCGCCTGTTTTTCAGATGAATTCCTTCTAAAAATTATAATTTAAAGTTCTTGATTTCACACACCAATACGACTGATTTAATAAAAAAAAATCCACAATAATATTTAACACTTCTTTCAAAAACAGTCCAGCTTGGTAAAATATTTTTAAAAAATAACGTTCAAAACAATCACATTTCAATCGTCTGACAACATACTGAAATATAATATTTTATTGTAAATTCTATAAAATTTTATTGTATTACAGATAATTTTTTCATATGTATTTCAACTTTTGTTCAATTTGCCGTTATATTTGCGATGAAGTAAATATTTTTTGTTTTTGTTTTTGATTAGTTAGGAAATGAAATAAAACTGCTTACTTACAATTTTGGTAAAATGTTTACTTTCCTTTAAACCATATATGCCCACGTCCTATGCACTCAATGCCTATTTGTTTTTGTAAAGGCACTAGGGCATAGGCAGTGTATTCTAATACACACACGCAGCACTCAGCACCAAGCAATACAAAATACACTAACAATTTTGTCATTTTCGGGTTTTGTTGTTTTTTCTTGCTTATACTGAAGAGCAAAGCAAGAACATTTTCACATGCTTTGTTGGTACACATTAGTGACCGAGATATTCAATGTAGATTTTGTTATTGTCTAACGTATGAGTCCGTTTAAAAAATAGTTTGCCGCTGTGAATTAATAACCACTTGGAAAAGTCAGTGTAAACCTAAACTTTGAAATTCAAATTATTACTTTACAAAATAAGCTAAATGTGTTCAGACTTGAAGTGGGAAAGTGACATTTTTGTTCACTTATAACTTTAAGGCTGAAGCAGAATGTTTGATATGTTTTCAAATTATTCAGACTAACGCAAAATATCATATTGAAAGGTATTTTAAGGCATTTCATTTCAGATAAAATTTTTATTTAGTGTACATGTAGGGTATAAAAATATGAAAAAAAAATGTTTTCTTTATATGTATTAGTGTTTGCACTTTCATAAGAAATTTGTGGGCATCCCTACTTTAAACTCCAATTTTGAAGGGTGTATTTGAACTTTAGTCCCTGACTGTATATGTTTCGTTTTGTACTTTTAAGAACCACATTGAAAAAAAAAATATCCATTATTTTGTATGATGTTGTTATGTTGGCACGTTTTACTTTTATAAGCCATCAAATAGAAATATTACGAGCTTAAAATTAATATAAACATATGAGGGGGTAGTTGTAGCTGTTGGATTTGTTAAATGAGAAACATATTTTAAATTGTCCATAAAATTTAAAAGAAATATCAACAACGCGCAGAAGAATCCAATACATACAGATTGTTAGAACCTTTTCGAAATACGTTTTTTCCTTATGGAAAAAAATAGATAAGGTTTGCTTTTCGCAATTAAAAATGATTACCAGAAAATGTTGGGATCCCAAAAACTTTGTACCTAGTAAAAGTGCCTCAAATTCTGTGGAATTTTTATCCAAAAAACTAAGCGCTAGAAGTTGAGAACTTTCGTCAAAAGAAAACTATTAAATTTCGGACAATTATAAATTTTATTGCACGGATTTTTCTACCCTATACCACTATGTGGTTTGGGTATAATGACTTTGTGCTGCTGTTTGTAACTACCAAAAATATTTGACCTAGACCCATATTTTATAATACCGGTCGGCTCAGAATCACTTTCTGAGTCGTTTTAGCGATGTCCGTCCGTCCGTCCGTCCGTCTGTGTGTCCATGTAAACCTTGTAATCAAACTACAGGTCGCAAATGTGAATATATTTTGATGAAATTTGGTATATAAGCTTTTATCGGCCATGGGATGAATGCTATTGAAATTGGTGAAAATCGGTCCATGTTCAGACCTAGCCCCCATACAAATGACCCCTATGATATCGACATAAATTTCCATAAGATCCAAATTATCATATAGATCTTAGTAAAATTGGGTTTTTATGTGTTTATTGTATCCATTAATTGGTAGTCCAAAAATAATCCCTATTGGACAATTCTTATTCATAGGCCCCATGTAGAGCTGCTTCCCGATATTCACTTAATTCTATCAAAAAAACAAAAATATTGCACAGATTTTTCTCAAATTTGGTTTGTACATATTTTTTCAAAATATAAGTGACTTTCCCAAATATGGTCAGGATCGGTTCATTTTTTGACCTAGTCCACATATAAATATAGCACCCGATATGAACTTTTTCGTATCTGCAGCCAAAAAAATTAATAACAATGCCACTCAAATTTGGTTTTTTGATTATTTTCTATATCCAGTTATTTGGACCGCAAAGATAGGGTTTCTAAACCATGGTATAGGGTATCGTATGGTCGGTCTAGACCGACTATAATTTTCTTACTTGTTTCATATTGGTTTGTAAATTTTTTGGCAAAAAAAAAATAAGTGACTACCAAATATGGTCAGGTTCGGTCCATTTTTCAACCTAGTCCCCATATAAATATAGCATCCGATAATAACTTTTTAATATATGCAGACAAAAAAAAATTAATAATAATGCCACTCAATTTAGGTTTATGATTATTTTCTCTATTCAATCTATACTCAGTTTGGCGAGATTGGTGACCAATTTATTTTTATGGGCCTCAAAAGATTCTGAAAATCAGTGGGCCCCCTAAAAAAATGTTAATCAGTTTTTGTTCACGAGTCCGTGAACAGAATTGAATAGAGAATTGTAGCCACGGTAAAACTGAACAAGTTTTTGTAAACATATCAGTACAATCGGAATGTGTTTACTCACCATAAATAGCTCATAAAGACCACTTTGCACCTTAGAAATGGTAGTTTTTCACTGTTTTTTAACGCTAAAACAATATTATTTTGGAAAGTAATGTAATCAAGTGCACACTGCTTTATAATGTTGTATTTTGCTATTTATTTGGTATATTTAAAACATTTTTAGACTTTTAATTTTCATCAGAAAGATCGCTGGACATACAGATAATGGCTTCTATGTGCTTCACTGGCGCTCTTCGTACTACACCCTCAGATGTCTTGAACATCCTCTTACACCTAATACCATTGGACGTGCTAGGGAAACAGTCGGCGGCCATTCGACTAAGGAGCAAACTACAGTGGCGGGGTATAATTGCGGCCACTTAGTGATCCTGATTAACGGGAACTTACCATTGAACGTGTATTACACTATTCCAAGGCGCGTATTTGAACGACACTACAACACTCTAATACGGACCAAAAAATCATGGTCTGTGAGGACTCCAGGTAGCAGGCGTTCCGCAGATTCCTATACCGACGGATCGAAATTGTGCGGTCAAGTTGGTTTCGTAGTCTATTCAGGAGAGCTAGGACTAAATCTGGCTCGAATTTTACCAAACCACTGCAGTGTATATCAGGCGGAGGTACTGGCACTAAAGGAGGTTGCTGGTTGGCTGGGTCGGAACGTTCTGTCTACAACCGCAGTCAACATCTACTCTGATAATTAAGCCGCGGTAAAATCCATGGAATCAATGTTCTTGAAAACGAGAACCGCCCTTAACTGCCGCACGTCCTTAAATGAGATGGCCAAGCAGTTTGATATTAGATTCATATGGGTCCCAGGGCAAGGAATATACCGGGAAACTGTAAAGCTGATGAGCTGGCAAGACAGGGCACGACCTTGCGGGTTCCAGCGGACTTAGAATGTGTTGGTACAACCCGATGGCATAACTAAAAAGATAGGCTAAGATAACTAAAAAGATAGACCGGCTCTGAATCGAAGGCGCACAAGTGCGCTACTAGCACTCCCCCGTGGGGACATCCCGACGGACGGTAGTTGCTATTATTACTAGACACTGCCTCATAGGGAGACACGCTGAATGCATCATGGTCTCACCAAATGATTGTCGTAGATGCATGGGGTGGTGACTGAGGGGTACGCCCATTCGTCCCGTGGTATCACAACGACCCCAGAGTCTAAGTGTGCTTATCCTTGGATTAGCAGCCACCTAACCCATCACTTGGTATATGAAACTCTTCGCCATAGTCATATACATATATCCTCATAATATGAATCCTCGTAATCCTCCAATAATGATAGCTCATCATGGTAATGAGCTTCCAGTTCTTCGCCATCTACTTCCATCTGCTTTGTCCTTTTTTTCGAAATCTGCGGCTTCAAATATATTTTTTGCGGGCCAGAAATTTTCTGCCATTACGGTATCCGGAGACCCCTTTCCTCTATATCCGAAGATAAGCATGTCAGAAATAGTAATCAATTATTATGGGGCGTTTCATGTCAAGTGATCCAACTCTTGAAACCGATGTCTTCCGATCGGGATGAGATTTGCACCAAGGTCAGTCCTATTGGATAATAGTTTAGACACAATTTTTCAGCAAGATCGGTCAAGAACTCTCTGAGTTATAGGGGGTCAAAATTTGACATTTTGGCGAAACAGGTGTTTTTTCTCATCCATGTAACTTTCTACCTATTGTTCTTAGCAAAATTTGTCCCAAATAGTTTAGATAGCTATTTCTTCAATCTTGCGGAAAAAAATTTAAAACAAAATTTTAAAGTTTTGCAAAACCAAAAATTTTTTTGATTTTTTTAAAACGCCATTTTTTGCTAAAAAGAAAGCTTAAGTTTTTCCTTTAAGAGCTTTTTGGTCCCTTAGTGGGATGCGAGTGCGATATCTATAAAAAAAATGGTTTTTAAATTTTTACCATAAGCACTAATTTGAATTTTTTCCTATTAGTGTGTAAGTGTTTCTAAAACCTTAAAAATAAAACGTGCAGAATATATGCATATATATACCGTGGCTACAATTAGGAGTCCCTGTAAGCAAGCTATGCTGAAAAAAGTAAAAAAATAAATATATTTTTTCTGTATTTAAAAAAAAAAGTGCAGGAAATAATGATTTTTTCGCATAAAATGTTAATAAAATTTGTTAATAAGTCTGAATTAGCTGTTTAGCAAAAACTGATGACTCCTATTTTTGGAGGCGCCCACTGATTTTCAGAATATTTTGAGGCTCATCCAAAAAAAATGAAAATGGTCACCAATTTAGCCAAACTGAGTATAGGGTTTTACTATACTTAAGTAGTAGAATCGAACCTCTACTGCCAGTCCGTGTATTTTTCAAAAAGTCTTCATTTGTTTCACAATGTATTTAGGATAGAAGCGTCTTATTCTTGGTTTTATTGGTAAACAGAATTAATTTTGTTGTTGTAATTATAGATACCTTAATTTAAAATTAATTGTGTTTTTACGATAGTTATCGATTGTATTTTAAAATATTAACAGCCGTATTCATAAAAAAATCCTTAACCAGGTTTCAAATACAAATTAGTTAAAACCCATTTTAAGACTAAAAAAGGTTTGTTAAAAATTCGTATTCATAATCAGTATTTTAAGTAATAAACGTTTTAAGGTTTTATTAAGCTCTACGGTGGCAATCCTATGTTTTTTATTTGTCACCATGGTTATTAATTCACACGGTATTCGTATCTATATTTTTTTTTGTCGTTTTCGCGAAAAATATGGTTTTTATAGAAAAAAATTTATGATAAATTTTATTATTAAGTAAATAAAGAAAAACAGTCAAAACAAAATGATATGTAGAAATGTAATTTTGGTGGTGTTTTTATTAAGTGTGCGAAGTTAGCCCCCCATTTTTTGAAATAAAATTTTTTGAAGATTGTTCTAGGATTGTTCTACAATGTTCCAAAAAGATGAGTTTCTAAAATATAATTTGCACCGGTAAATCGAAAAAAACCAATTTCAAACTTTGCCCCCCCACTTTCGTGTTGCATAAAAATATTGATATCGTTTAATAACGTTGATATCGCGGAAAATATGTTTTTCGTTCTCAGTTGCGTCCGTTACGGTTTGAGGCATATCTATTTTGGAACAATGTTTAGAACAACTAGGACAACCTAGAACAAATAAATAAACAAATAAAATAATAAAACATTGTAGAACAATCCTAGAACAATTGAGAACAATCTTCAAAAAATTTTATTTCCAAAAAATGGGGGGCTAACTTCGCACACTTGTTTTTATTGCAGATTAAAAAAGTATTCAAGTACCCAATTTTATTTAATTTATTTTGATTGTTTATACACCACTAGTTTTTTTTTGTTCTATTATCAGTACAAATTAAAAATATTCCTTTGAATATAGTTGACTTAATTAAGTTATTTTAATAATCTATAATATTAATAGGATAGGCGATTTCTTGTTACCGATGTTTTGTTCCACCGTTTTATCCCGATTTTGAAAGGTATTTTTATTTTTTTTTTTTTCTATATTTTGTGAAAATTGCATTTAAAGTTGCCAATAACACATACATAAAGTTATACATATGATATATGTGTGTTTATTAAATTTGCTAATGTGTTTATTAATGAGTTTGGTTTCTTCATTCACAATAATAGTAAACCAAAAAAAAAAAGTGTTGGTTTGTGAATTGGGTAAGTTGAAAAATAAAGTTGCCTAGAAATTGCACTCGAATTTCGAGCGCTGGAATCTGCTAGTTTGTATAAATAATTCTATTGACATGGATAACAAAGAGGTTTGTAAGCGCATGCGTAAATTTTCTTTTGACGATCATTTGAGGTTTGGACAATAGTTTCTATTGTAAACAAAATACAATTAAAACATAAAATTTTGTCAATAAAAATAGTTCTTACCAATTCTATTAATCAAATATAGCGTGTCCATTATTTATTAAAAAATCAACTAACTTCTTTCGATTGAATGACAATTTAAAAATGAAAACAAACACAAAGCAAAAAGTAAAATGTCATTTTAAAATATGTTTAAAATAGAGGTGAACCAATTTTAAAATTCTCTTATTTACACAAGGTTTAAAATATGTATTTTAAGCTAAAATTCGCTTATGAACACAATTTTATCGATTTTTGCTTAAAATGGATTTGAAATGCTGTTTAAAATTTTTATGAATACGGCTATAAAAAATTACAATAAAAATTCTTATTACTTTAAAAAATTTTTTTATTGTAAGTTTTACCTACATCCAGAAATCGGATTAATTGTGAATACTGATTTTTTTTTTCGAAGGAATTGCGGTGAAAGTTAATGGCGAAATTTCGGGTTGATTAGAACATGGTTGACCATGAGCACTATTGAATTTATGTTGATACAATGAAAAATATTGTTGTTGAACTTTTAAACAATTTGGTGGTCGTATTTTTATTCTATGTTCAATTAAATGACTATTCTAAATAGTTAAGTTATAAAATGGCGCTTATTTATTTTTCTAAACAAAGTATTTTTTTTTTGTGTGTTCTAAATTATTGTTGTCTGAAAAGTTGAGTTATAGTTATGTTGTTAATCAGTTCAAATAATCAAATTTTATGATTTCTTTTATGATAATTTCCAATTTTTATAACCACCACCACCAACAAAGGGCAAATGCTGAGTTAATGAACCAAAAACTGTTAATTTTATCACAAATTCATCAAAATATTTGTAGCCTAAAAATTATATCGTCGACATGCACATGTCAGACAGACAGTCTAGCCAAAGATATATATTTTTTTTTTCTCCGCCATATTTCCTTAGAACCTTATAGAATTGGAAAACTTATTTTTGAAATATGTAAAAAAAATAAAAATTTGATTAATTCAATAATAAACAAAAAACATATGAAGAATGAAACTAAAACAAAGTAAGAACTTCTTTATCTTTTTTACTTTTGAGTTTTCCTATAGTTTATTGTTATTATTATTGTATGTAATAATAACACAACCAGCAGTGAACAAAAAAAATTATGTGTAAATATTGACACAACTGAAATGACACAATGAACAATATTAAACTTTTTGCTGTTCCTTTCACAGGCAAAACCCTTAACATGCTCCAACTGCATCATTATGATCATCATTATGATCATCATCATCATCATCGTCATCATATATTAGAATTGCTAGTAATAACAATAAACGCTAAAATATAATGCTAACACATGTAATCATCCGTTGCTTCATCTTTATTTATTCACCATACGTGGAGAGAAGTGTGTACTCAAGAAAAATTTTCTCAAATTAAGAAATATTCTTTGGGAACATTTAAGCTTGCGAATACTAGCAGTATTAACAGTAGATCTTAGGCTCCGCAACCAAAGTATAAAGGTCTATAGTGCGCTGAATCCGAATCTATCGCATTAGCTATTCGTGAAATCCTAACCTAGAAATAAGTTTAAAAGCCGATCCGTTATGTGAAAAAATTCGAATACATCAAATACATCCTTTCGCGGAGAAATAAGCCTTAAAGTCAAGTCTTGACATGTTTTCGACACATTAAGAAATATTAAGAAATATATACATATATATTTTATTACTTCCTATTCGAAAGATTTTGTTTACGCATTCAGTTTAACCTGTGAATTTAGGTTCTTCATAGACTGATTCTTCCGTTCATCCGCCGTCCATCCTTCCGTTCTTCTTTTCTGTATGTCCACTGAAAACTGGTTATCTGCCATTAAGTAGTGGTTTATTTAGGCCTCAAAACCAAGGTTCATAAAATACACACATGAAACACACAATGTTCTGTTCTAAAGCAGCCAACACATATTTTTATTTTCATATCAATTATGTGTGTTTCTAAAATTTTGTACGGTGCCCAACACCACCATGACTGTGTTTCGTTTTAATATTTCGTTATCTACACGAACATTTTTCTATCACGTATTTTTTGTTTCGAACACACATAAACCACACAAATTCGAGTGTAACTTTATTTTAAGTTCGTTTTCTTGCACGTCTACTGCTAGAACATGCTCTTCAACGCGTACATCTAAAAATTAAAACATTACCCATTCGCGATCGGAAAAAGATTAAAAACATTTTTTTTTACCGGTTTTTTTATTTTCCATTTTGCTCGATACAATTCATCCAGTGATTCTCCAACTTTTTAAGGCCTCCGTAAACTAAGATTTCGAATGGTTCTCAAAATAGCTTTCTTGATTCTTTTTCCGTAGAGCCATTTCGTTAAATATCAAATGAGGAAACTGTCGCTGTTAGCCAAATCTGGGGAATACGGTGGATGCGGCAATAATCGAATTCAGCATATTGAAACTACACAAATGTGCACCCGAGCTCTATTTTGATGAAAGATCACTTTTTGGCCAAAAGGGAGCGTTTTGCCTTGATTTTTGCTCTTATTTGGCATTAATAATGATGCATAGTAATGTTTATGTATTGTTTTCCTTTTTTATATATTCAATTTATACTAGCAGAGCCCAGCACTTGAAATTCGAGTGCAAATTCTAGTAAATTTTATTTTTTCATTCAAGTTTTTTTAATGTTTTCTTAATCTATATATATAAAAAATTTATGAATATTTAAATAAAATTCATTAAGTTGTGAATCTTTAAAAAATATTCATTAAATTTCGTTATAAATATTTGTTGAACATATGGAAGAAAATAATAATAACAATAATAATAATAAATAATTTTATAAGAGCTCAGAGGTATGCCCACCTCAGCTGTTGCAGTTTTGAGCCACTTTTTCGAGCATTGCTGGCCGTATGTCACGAAAAACATGAACAATGTTGGCCTTCCAGGCGTCAGTTGTTGCTGATAAACCAGCATAAACCAATGACTTCACGTAACTCCACAAGAAATAATCGAGAGGTATCAAATCGCACGACCTTAGCAGCCAATTGGCAGGTCCACTTCTCGAAATCAACTTATCGCCAAATTTTTATTTCAATAAGTCGATTGTTGCGGTCGCCGCACAGTGGATCATATTTGAGAAGGCGGCCAAAAATCATTTTTTTTACCGATTTTAAAGTTATGTTATTCATTTGAAAGTAAATACTAGTAAACCTCGGGAGCCAAAAATTGCGACTCTATCTCAACTATATCACAGCGAACAGGGTCTTCGTAAATGGGCTTTCTCAGTATTTTGCTAAAATTAAAAATTTCTTTATAAATTTTTATTTTTGAATGACTGTAGCTTTTTTGATTTAAAAGATTTTGAAGTGATATAAATTTTGTATAATTTTGTGGCTTCCATACTGTTAATGTTAAAAATGTAAAATCACTGAGTCATTCCGAAATTTAAAAAAAAAATTTTAAAAAAGGGCAAAATTTTCCGAAAATCTCCTACTTAATAGAGTATAACTCCTGCCAGTCAAAAGCAGTCAGAAAAAATTTTGCACTCTTCTATAGTCCGAACCCTCCCCTATACTCCTATAACCCATTACACACCCACCAGTTTCCGCCCGTGCGCACCAGAACAATTTTTCTGACCCAAGGTTAGATATTTTCTGCAAAATTTATGAATACAAAAGTTGTCCACTATGTGGTTAAGATATATTAAGTTTGAGGTGATGTTTGTAACTGCCAAAAATATTGGACCTTTATCCATCTTTTATTATACGGATCGACTCAAAAACACTTTCTGAGTCGATTAAACGATGTCCGTCCGTCCGTCTGAGTGTTATGAATACAAAAGTTGGTCGTACCGGTGCACCGCGCTGAATTTTTTTTGCATGTCGGTAGAGTTGTCAGGAGTTGTTATATACTTATAAAAAAGGGTTGAGATATAATGCGCTTAATTGTTACAGGTACATTTACATAGGTATCTTTCAAAAAATTAATAGTCTGAATTAGAGTTATATAGTTTAAATACCTGACAAAATGGGAAACAATTTTAATAACAGGTAAATGGTAAAAAAAAAACTATTGCGACATAGCCCTTTAGGATATGAGCAGGTATGCTTCACCTTTTAAAAGGGGTTAGGGTGTGGGTTTTTTATGCTTCTTAAAGTGGTAATAAAAGATAAAAATTTGTAAATGGTAAAAAAAACTATTGCGACATAGCCCTTTAAGATATGAGCAGGTATGCTTCACCTTTTGAAAGGGGTTAGGGTGTGGGTTTTTTATGCTTCTAAAAGTGGTAATAAAAGAAAAAAATTTGTAAATGGTAAAAAAAAAACTATTGCGACATAGCCCTTTAAGATATGAGCAGGTATGCTTCACCTTTTAAAAGGGGTTAGGGTGTGGGTTTTTTATGCTTCTAAAAGTGGTAATAAAAGATAAAAATTTGTAAATGGTAAAAAAAAAACTATTGCGACATAGCCCTTTAAGATATGAGCAGGTATGCTTCACCTTTTAAAAGGGGTTAGGGTGTGGGTTTTTTATGCTTCTAAAAGTGGTAATACAAGATAAAAATTTTTTTGATTTAAAAATTTGTATATTTTGTAAATTTACAATAAAAATTGTTATATTTCATAAATTTACCATAAAAATTGATATAGAACTATTTAAAAAGACACTAAAAAAAATTTAACTAAAGCAAAAACATACGAGTTTTTCATTGAAACTTCTCTATCTTGAACCAATATAATTTAACTTTTACGTTCGCTGCTTAATAAATTATATTTTAACTCGGGATCTTTCAAAAAATAAAAACACTTTGGCCCTTGTGCACATTAGGACTAAAAAGTTTAGGGGGCCAAAGTTTGACATTTTCTGAAAAAAATTAACTTAAAAAATTGTTAAAAAGTATTAGTTGTAAAATTAACTGAAAAAATAAGACATTATTTAAAAAAAAAACCTTTTTTTTTACCTTTTAACACTTCACTTTTGTACTAAAATTCAACTACAAATGAAAATGTTTTTAAACCCTCTGTAAGTTTTTTATTTTCGGTCGAGAATTACGTTTTATAGCAAAACTTAAAGGCTAAACTCTCACCTACCAAACAAAAAAAACCGCATATCAAAATTCCAATCCAATCAAAAGTTATAGATTTTTGACCGCCTTCTCGTCAAATGGTCCACTGTGCGCCGTATAGAACGTAGCTCCATTCTGTTGAAACTACATCTCGTCCGGATCAATGCGAACAAAAAAATCATCGATTATGGTGCGGTAACGATCTCCGGCTGAATTTTTGAAGAAACACGGTCCTACATTTTTCTGGGTGTAATGGGGTTGATAGAGCCTGTTGTGGATAGGTCTCACTCCATATGCGGCAATTTTGTATATTAACAAATCCGTTAAGCCAAAAATTAGCCTCACCGCTGAACACAATTTTGCAATCAAATATCGTCTATAAGTTACGCGAATCGATAACTGATTTTCAAAGTAAATTTGGATAATTTGGTAGCGTTGTTCAAGCTTGAATCTATTCACGATAATTTGCCAGAGTATACTGATCATAAATGTCAGAAAGTGAGCGCAATACGACAGTTGGTCTGACAGCTAATCCTTCCGTAAATTCTATCTAAGCAAAAAAAAAACTATAAGCATTGTATCCAGCAACCATCGCCATAACTGTTAAAAGAATCGGTAAATTAAAACCACCCTCACGATATTCATATATAATTCAGTATAACAGTTCACTTATATAATATGGAAATTGTTCATCTGAAGTGAACATAAGTTACCCTACAATGCAGGACAATTTTTTATTATAGTCTATATATAAAGCATATATAACATTGTTGCAACCGAATTTGTTGTTTATCGAAAAGAAATTCTATTGGCAGAAACATAAATTCAGATGTGACAATACAAATTGGTCTGTGGTAACCGAACAGTTGAATAACGCTACTAAATTTCACGAGAATCATCAAATTCGTTCAAAAATCTTAATTATCTGTATAAACACACATTCATAATTATTTTTTTTTTTTTATTAAATTTTATATTAAATATTTAAAAAAAAAATTGGCGCAGGACAATAAAATGTTACTAGCAGATTCCAGCACTCGAAATTCGAGCGCAATTTCTAGGCAGCTTCATTTTTCAACTTAGCCAATTCACAAACCAACACTTTTATGATTTATTATTATTATTATGAATGAAGATAACAAACGCATTAACCAACACATCAACAAATTTAATAAACACACATATAGCATATGTATAATTTTATGTATGTGTTAGTAGTAAGTTTAAATGCAATTAACTCAAAATAAAGAAACAAATTTAAAAACCTGTAAATCCGGGAAACAGCTAAAAAGAAATACCTTTCAAATCATATACGTTTGGTCAAAATCGGGATAAAACGGTAGAACAAAACATCGATATTTTTCCGTCTCAGAACATTTAAGAATTTGTTACCTTGATTTCGTTTAACCTAATTGTAACATATTTAGCTTGTAGGAACATAAATAATTGAACATAATTATTTTTATGCTAAAGACTGAAAATAAGCATTTTTTAAAGCTTTTTTGCTTTATTTACTCCTCATTAATAATGATATCATTGATAATGATAAAAAAAAAAAGTAACTTATTGTTTTTTTTTGCCTATAAGTTAAAGTTTACTGAAAGATCTCGTTAAAACTAAGTCATCATCATCTCATCTCGCCAAAAATCTGTTAACTTTAATTAAAAACCCCTAAAAAACGTACATTTTGAATAACAACTAAACATTCATATTAGAACGAACTTAAAGAATATATAAATATAAAAAAAATAAAAACTTTTTCGTGAACAATCTTTTTGAGTACGTAAACGCTTTGTTTATTAGAATTTTGCGTTTCATTCATTCCCTGTAACTTTGTTGAATTGTAAACAAAATGTATTTGTGTATGCGAAAATGTGTATTAAAACAAAATCTAATAAAACTAAAATTGACGTTAGAAAGTTTGTATAAAATAACGTAAATTGAAAGTGAGTAAATATCGTAAACATGCTGTACAAGCGAAATTGTTTACATTGTAAATTTTTTTTTCATTTTTGCATGAGGAAAGTATTTTTCTTTTTTTTTTTAATAAAAAAAAATGTTTTGTTTTAAAAGGTAATTGTTGACTTGTATTTGGGGCAAATTTATCTTTACAAAATTGAAGTGAAATTAAATTAAAAAATATCGTAAATTTGCATTTTTAAATTAATATTTTCTTTTCATTAACATGAATAAAATTTAAATAAGGAAATATTTATTTTAAAATCATTCAGTATCAACTTATTTTCAAAAATACAAATAAGAAAGTAATGGATTTAAATTTTTCGATTTATTTGTTTTTAATATTTATTGATTTATTTGTAGCAATCAAATAAGGATAAATTTAAATTTTTTCTGAACACAGCAATGGTTGTGAAATCCCTTTTTAAACTCTTTCTTTTAACTCATACTCTCAGTCGTGGGGCAACCCCATTCCCCCTCATCCAATCAATCTGAAACTTGGTCCATAGACTTGTTGTGACCACAGATTAATTTTGGGGTAGTCACGCACAGTCACGGAGAGATTTAAAACGGATTTCCCCTCATCCAATCAATCTGAAACTTGTTCGATATACTTGCTGTAGAGAAAGATTAACTTCGACATAGTCACACACAGTCACGCATTGTCACGTACAGTCACGGAGTGATTTAAACCCCATTTCCCCCCAACCAATCAATCTGAAACTTTGCCCATAGACTTGTTGTGAGGAAAGATTAATTTTAAAATAGTCACGGAGAGATTAAAAACTCATATGCATAAGGAAAGAAAGAGTTTTAATAAAAACTTCGTTTTTATGGGTTAGATTAATTTTTTTTTTTTTTTTTGAATTAAGCAGATGGCATTTTTTCACGGGGATTATCTGGTACAAACTCGATTATTTGTCTTTTTAATTGTAGCCTTAGCAGAATGCAAGACACTAAATCGGAATATAATTTCTTTTTGTCGATGGTATTTTTCTATAAATTTCTAAAGAGTTGGAATTAATTTTTTATTATAATTTTACGCATTGACAGCTAATATCTTTGACAAATTTTAGTGCACTGACTCCACGTTGCCTTATAGAAAACCACAGTGAAACCTGGAGTCATCGATTTATAAATGCTAGCAGATTCTAGCACTCGAAATTCGAGTGCAATTTCTAGGCAGCTTTATTTTTCAACTTAGCCAATTCACAAACCAACACTTTTATAGTTTATTATTATTGTGAATGAAGATAATAAACTCATTAACAAACACATTAACAAATTTAATAAAACACACATAGCATATGTATAATTTTATGTATGTGCTAGTAGCAACTTTAAATGCAATTTATTCAAAATAAAGGAAAAAATTTAAAAGTCTGTACATCTGCAAAACGGCTAAAAAGAAATACCTTTCAAATAATATACGTTTGGTCGAAGTCGGGATAAAGCGGTAGAACAGAACATCGGTCACAAGAAATCACCTAGCCTATCAAATTTGCGTTTTTTGAATGCTTTTTGCATGGAAGTCTTAAAGCGTAATACTAGAATAATTTCACGAAATTCCACAAATGAAGATCTATGTATATATTATTGGCAACGTCAGATCCGTTCATCTCCAGTATTCGAAATCAATGGAAAGTGGAACATCAGGATTTAGATGAAGAAGGCAAAAAAAATACTAAAGAACAAAAATATCACAGAACAAAATATGGAATATTTGCAATCAATATTTAAATCAAATGAATAATAATATAAGTACGAAAAACATAATATTAGTAAAAAAAAAAAAAAAACAATGATAACCAGAACCTCCAATTGTTACAAATGCTATTAAAATATATTGCAGTTTTTTTAAAAGGTTTTTTTTTACCTACATATGCATGAAATGTTTAATAGATAAGAAAGATTCAAAAAACAAAAACCCTTATTATTAAAAATTAACAAATTTGACAGCGAAAATGATAAATTTTTCTGTAGCAATAGCAAGACTATTAGATATTTAGTAGTAATAGCAACATTTCCAGTTGATTTTACTTTTTTTTTTTTTTTTTGAGTGTACAAATTTTTTTGAGTGTTAACATTGAAAAAAATTCTATTATTACAGAAATGCTTTTAACTATTATTAAAATCCAAATATGACATTTTTTAATAAAAACGCATATTTCACTCTAGAAGTTAAAAAAAATGAAAAGTTCAACTTTGACCTAGAATTTCTTAAAAAATACTCAATCAACTAAATGTCTACCCACTAGAAAAGGAATTACTAAAATATTTTGATCGGTTCAAAAGTTACAGAATTTTGGCCAATGAAAAACAATTTTCAGCCACTGTGCGACGTTTTATCGCAAAATTGTGTTCAGCGATGAGGCTCAACGGGTTTGTTTAATAAACAATAACAATCCACAACAGACCCTACAGACTCCATTACATCCAGAAAAATCCTCCGTATGGTGCGTTTTACATGCTGGTGGTATCATTGGACCTTATTTCTTCAAAACTGATTGATGTTGGAGCTCGCACCGTTGATCAATGATTTTTTGTTTGAAAATATGGATCATATTGATCCGGTCGAGATGTGGTTCCAACAGGATGGCGGCTACGTGGCATACGGCGACCACAACTATCAACTTATTGAAATTAAAATTTGACGATTTCGAGAAATGGACCTGTCATTTGGACCACAACTATCGACATATTGAAATCAAAATTTGACGATTTCGAAAAATGGACCTGTCATTTGGCCTCCAAGGTCATGCTATTTTACACCTCTTGTTTATTTCCTGTGGGGCTACGAGAAGTCACTGGTTTATGCTGATAAATCAGCAACAATTTATGCCTTGTTCGAGTTATTCGTGACATACGTCCAGCAAAGCTCGAAAAAGTGGCCAAAACTTGGACGTCCAGAATGCGCTTCGGTGTCATATGCCCGAAATCATTTTCAGATGCAAATGCCAATGTATTTATCTTTCGAATATATAATTTTTTTGATTAAAATTAAATTATTTGTGTTATATTTTAAAATTTCAAGTTCTATCGTTATTAAAAAACACCATTTACCTTCATATTTCTTAAATCCCACATCCCTTAAATGATAAAAAATTTAATTTATAATTTTGAACGGATTTTCTTCATGTAGATTCCATTTTTATTAACTTGGTCCTTTTGTCAATGTTGCCTTTTTGAATTCACATGTCCACGGAGTTCTTGTTGTAGAAACTGCATTGTTTGATTTGCATTGTGGCATCTTGCACCATCTTGTTGAAATCAATAAGCGTCCAGACCTATTTTGACCATTTTCGGGAGGAAGTAATGACAGACAACATCCACCGATATCGTTTCCCATTGACAGTTTCTCCTTCTCTGAAGAAAAATGGCTCAAATTTTGGTGAAACAATTGCATTTTCTGCACCTCGTGTATTGGTTAGAGCATACCAAATCAAATGTCATACCTGGGGCCAAATCACCGCATTCGGTATCGAAATTTTTCGATCTAATGATTTTTTTATTTCCCAAAATAAAATGCTAAGAATAATTTTTCTTTATCACAGTTGAGGAATTATGGCCTCTGATTAAGAAGAAAAGCGATTCGTGGTTGAGCGTTTGTCCGTCTTCTTCAAATAATAAACCAAAATATGAATTTTCGATTGATTTTAGTCGATATCGAATGCGGTGATTTGTGCCCTGTTCTTTTTAAGAATTAAAAAAATATATACACTTTTGGCCGCGCACACAACACTATGCGTCTTGGCCCTTGATGAATGGCATGTAAACGATCTCCCACTGTCCCTTGCCCAACAAAATTCTTCACTAAACGATTAATAGTGTTGCCAGAATGTCCTTCTTGGCCATGATATTTTCGACGATATTTACGTTCACACAACTGTAGGACTATTTGCAGTGTACAGAATCATTATTTCGGCGTGTTATTTTAGTGTAAAGCGATACATGGGCAAAATTGTACTAAATTGTGTTGTTAAGTCAGTCGATTGATAAATGTCAAACTTATTAAATATTGCCAATCCAACAAAAATGACGCGCCCGTTTTATTTATATGGTCTCAAGGCATAATAGCCTAACTCTAACATAACTCAGTATCCGATTACATATTGAATTATGTTTTTGATGATAATGAATTTTTGGTGACATTAATAGGATATAAAACAAGACTTATTAGTACATCTCTTCCTGCCAGTACAAATGCACACAAACCTAGAAAAGCTGCAAAAATAGACATATCGCACCTGTACCTCTACAGTGAGTCAACTCAAAAATTACAAATTTTCAGTAGAGGCAAAAAACGGGTTTTTTAACATCTTGTATAAGAAAATGGAGTTGTGTATGTTTGTGTGTCTGTTTGTTTGTTTGTGGTTGATAGGAGACTGGACCGATCGTCTTGAAATTTTTACAATAGGTAACTGCCTATCCGGAAGGAAAAATAGGCTATATTTGTTTGGATTTTTCAAGTGGACGTGGCACCTTTCATACAAAGTGAATTTTGAACATCTAATTTTAACATATAATATCTGGAGTACTACAACAACAAGAGTTCTGAAACTATGTACATATACATATTTGAATAATTCGAAAAGTTGCGGAAAAATGGGCATGATCGGACCAATGGACGTGGTAACCACCATACAAAGTAAATATTAAATGTCATACATCTAGAGTACTGTAATAGACAAAGTCTGGAGACTTTGTGTGAGTTCATAAGTTATCAACGTTAGTACTCGAAGAAAAAATGGGCGGAATCCGATCAGTGGGTGTGGTACCTCCCATACAAAGTAAATATTAAATGTCATATATCTGAAGTACTGTAATAGTGAAAGCCTTGGAACTTTGTCTGAGTTCATGACTTATTAAGAGTTCTGAAACTATGTACATGTACATATTAAAATAATTCGAAGAGTTGCGGAAAAAATAGGCGGGATCGAACCAATGGGCGTGGTATCCACCATATAAAGTAAATATTAAATGTCATATATATAGAGTACTGTTATAGGTAAAGTCTTGAGACTTTGTGTGAGTTCGTAAGTTATCCACGTTAGTACTCGAAAAAAAATGAGCGGAATCCGATCAGTGGGTGTGGTACCTCCCATACAAATTTAATATATAATGTCATATATCTTAAGTACTGTATTAGTGGAAGCCTTGGAACTTTGTCTGAGTTCATGAGTTATTAATGTGAGTAGTCCCATAAAAAAATGGACGAGATTGGACCAGTGGGCGTGGTACCCCCATTCAAAGTAAGTATTTAATATAACATAACTGGAGCAGTATAATAGTGAAATTCTGGCGACTTTGTTTGAGATCATAAGTTATTAATGTGAGTAGTTGCCAAAAAAAAAGGGCGGAATCAGACTAATGGGCGTGGTACCTCCTATACAAAAAAAAACAGTTTTAACAAAACGTATTGCCTGCTTTTTATTTCGTTACGGGGGTGTAGCGAAGCGCATCGGGTTACTGCTAGTTTACTATAAAATTTAAAAACAGTTGTTTCATTGTCAAGAATTGCGAATAGTAAGTATACAACAGTAGTTGGTTTTTCGATTTTTTCAGTGATCATCAAAAATAACAAGTTTTTTGGGTGCAACTCAAAATGTGTCTAGATTCTAAAGAAGCTACTCATATAGCACAAAGAGGGTTACAAATGTATTTTTTTTGTGAAAGACTAGAAAAACCGATGTGAGATTTTTACAGGGGTTAGATATGACCACTGTGTATCGTTTTCTTGCAAAAAGTGAAAATTGATATGCTATTATGCTTTGCGATATGCTATTTTGCTTTGAGACCAGAGAAATAATTTGTTAATATATTCTAAAGAAGCTACTCATATAGCACAGCTGTATTTTTTTTTTTTTTTTGCGAAAGACTAGAAAAACCGATGTGATATTTTTACAGGGGTTAGATATGACCACTGTGTATCGTTTTCTTGCAAAAAGTGAAAATTGATATGCTATTATGCTTTGCGATATGCTATTTTGCTTTGAGACAAGAGAAATAATTTGTTAATATATTTTGAATATTAATTAATCGAATTGACAACAAAATTTTATTGCCGACAACGCGTTTTTAATAGCGCTTTTATAATATCCATATTTTAATAACCTTAGATTTAATAACATTTTAATAAAGCCTAAATTTAAAAAGAAAATTAAGTGAAATTGTTAAGATATTTAACTTAATTCAGAATTTTTTCAATAAAATGAAAACATTTAATATTAAAATTTTAAAAAGCAATGTGCTTTATATAATTGAGAAGTGAGTGAGTGGGAAAAACATTTTTCCTAAAATTTTATTTAGTTAACTATAGTTGTTATTTTTATTATTATAATTTTTTTTTTTTTTTTTTTTTGATTTCCTCTTTATAAACATAAACATGTTTTTTCATTTTAATTTGATATTTACGTTATTTCATTCGTAAGAACACCTGTCAATATGGATTACGACCTTTATCAGAATTATGTTCTTATTTACATATAGAATTTAAGGTAGAAAAGCCATTGTGAAATATTTTTGAGTTTGATGGAACGTTCGCATCTTCGAGTCGCTGTTAGTACCTTTTTCATCTCTAAAGCTTATTTAAAAAATTGTTTTATAATGTTTTTTCTTTTGTTTAGCAATATATAACATGGCATCATGCTTGTAATGTTTAGTGTGTTATGAGCCAATTATAAATTTATTTTAATCATACTCCATGGATATAAGGATACGACTTCCTTACCCTACATTGTATGTATATTTGTTATACTTATAACTTTTTTAGTTGATTTGTCTATTAAATTAAAATAAATTTAATTTGAATATAATATTGAAATTAGTCGAATTGTTAAGTGTTCTTTGGAAAATTATTAAATAAATGAAAAATTTTACCCACTACTAAAAGTAGGCACTAATTAATTGCTACAAATTATCCTAATAGTATGCAATGTTTTTTAATTGCGTTTATTGTAATAAAATTGAGTTCAAATTATTAACTTAACCTTTATCTTGTTGAAAATATAAGAAAAAAACTTTATTTTAAAATGCCTTAAGTAAAATTTCATTAATTAGACATAATCAACCCAAAAATATGCAGTCAAGTTATTTATATTTATTTTAAGTGTTAAAGTGTTTGCTATTTGACTGAAGTCTTTTAATATATTTAAACAGGCTTTAAAGTGGTTTACAGTTAATAGTTATATAAAGAGTTTACGTCAAAAATTGCGGTTCTAAAAAATGGTTGAATAATAGGATGGAGCGTCATAGCAATGTTTCTTAAAGTCCCCGCAGCCACTTAACATTTTGAAAACTTTAACTCAATGTAACACAATTCTCAAAATTTTTAATTTTATTAAATCTATTCTTTTTTTTAAGTGATTACACTTGATTATAATTGCTTCGATTAAAAATTGTTTTTTCTTTTTTTTTTTTTAGTATATCGCTAACACCGTTTGATCGAAAATTTTTTTACATTAATTGATAAACTATAGTTCAGTGTTTCCATAGAAAAATTTTTAAAAAAGAGAATTTTCTAGGGAGTATGGGTTGATTTTTTATATATATTTTCGATAAATCTACTTAACATAAAAAAAATTTATTTTAATTTATTTTTTTCCCCATCGGTTTTTATCCATGAACTGCAATTTTATTTAACAACAGTAGCGATACCATTGAAAATCAATATTTTATTTACAGTTACTCGAAGCCAAACTCGGACAGTATTATAAACTAATTTTATTTGACAGAAACAGCGAAAATGTAATATAATATAAAAATTGTTTTAATCGGATAAATATTAAGCTATCAAAAACAGAAAACAAAATTAAAAATCATTTAAATAAACGAAAAAAGCTTTAAAGAGTTGTAAGAGCCCATTTACACTTTGAGGTGATTTAGAAGGTACTTTTCCACGCTACATGAAAGTGCATGCGATTCGTGTTTGTAAGCGAACGGTGTAGAGAAGAAATCGGGGTAAAAAAGTCTAATTTTCTTTTTTTGAAAAATTTTTTTTATGTTTCTTTCTCACTCTTTCATTTTCTTGACAAGTTATTTTATTCTTATTTTAGTCTAAATAAAGTGAAAATTAATTTTATAAACCGCCATTGAAAAAAATATGTTTAAAGTGATTTTATTAAGACCCATTTAAATTTAAAAATAATAACAATAACTAGCAAATCCCATCCCTCGAAATTCGAGTGCAAAATCTAGGAATTTTTATTTTTTCTTTTATTAGATTCATAGTCATTTTTCAGACCTATTGTAATTAATTGCAACAACATGTTCTGAAGTAAATGATCAGAACAAATAACAACGAGAGGCAGGTTTGGAGGCCTTCTTGTTAATGAATCTATATGAAGATAGCAACCCTGTCACCAAACTAGTTAACACTAGGCCAATCCCCTACTGGTACCGAAAAAACCGCGATTACTACAATCAACACAAGGAAAATAAACAAACAAATGAACATACTGATGACGACACCCGCATGCCCACGGATACGATTTGCTACACGGAACGTTAATACACTTTATCAAACCGGTAAACTTGCACAGCTAACGGCAGAGTGCAATAGACTTAAAATAGCAGTTTTAGGCATCAGCGAAATGAGATGGAATGGAAGTGGCGACTTTACAAACTCACAGGGAGATCGAATTCTTTACTCGGGCCACGAAAACCTAGACGATCCACATACGCATGGCGTGGGTATTTTTCTGAGCAGAAAAATACGAAATACCCTCATAAGTTGGTCTGCTATTTCAAAACGCATTATCACAGCCCGCCTTAATTCTAGCATCGGGAAAATATCAATTGTACAATGCTACGCACCCACCGAGGTTTCCGAATACATTAATAAAGAGAATTTTTACGACGAACTACATAGAGTCCTTAACAACATCGACCGAAGTGACATCTTAGTGCTAATGAGCGACATAAACGCAAGAGTTGGAAGCTGTAACAATGTTACGGAGTTACGCGTAAAACACACAACCCTTGTTAAGAAGGTGAAAAGGCAAGTTAGAAATGACAAGCGAAATCACATTAACAACCTAGCATCCGAAGCCGAGGCCGCCGCTAACACGGGGAACTTGAAGACCGTTTTTGACATTATCAGGAAACTCTCTGGCAAGAAATCTTACTCGAACACACCAATCAAGGATAAATATGGAACCATCCTTACGTCCGTAGAAGATCAGCTCAGCAGATGGAGAGAACATTTTCAAGAGGCTTTAAACCATAACAACAACTCTGATACAACCCAGCCTTACACAAATACAAACTCACGCAGTGAAATATTGGTAAACATCGACCCGCCTAGTATAGATGAAATTACAGCCGCTATTTATCAACTCAAAAACAACAAAGCCCTTGGTATTGACAACCTTCCAGCCGAACTATTTAAATCAGCTTCCCAAACAACCGCAAATGTTCTACAACCAATATTCAGGCGAATTTGGGAAACAGAAACAATTCCAGATGCATGGAAAGAGAGCCTTATTACTAAAATCCCAAAAAAAGGGGGACCTCAAACAATGTGATAATTGGCGGGGTATAGCCCTAACTCCCGCTGTGTGCAAAATTTTTAATAAGATAATTCTTAACCGTATCCTCCAACCCTTAGACGAAAAGCTACGAAAGGAGCAAGCTGGTTTTCGTCCTAACCGATCGTGAGTTGACCAAATCAATAGCCTCCGCTTGATAATTGAACAGTGCAATGAATTCAACACCACAATGTATCTTACCTTTGTAGACTTTGAGAAAGCGTTCGATGCCATCGACCGGAACAAGATATGGCATGCTCAATAAGGGTATACCTACTAAGATTATCCGCCTCATAAAAGCACAATATGACAACTCCAAAATGCGGGTGTCACACTGCGGAAAAATTAGCCAACCTTTTGAAACATTAAGCGGCGTTAAGCAAGGGTGTCTCCTGTCCTCTATTTTATTCGTTACAGCACTAGACGAAATATTATCGACAACATCTGGCGGAAGTAGAGGTATATAATGGAGGCTTAACGAGCAACTTGCAGATCTAGATTACGCGGACGATTTAGTCCTTTTAGCATCAAACAAATATGATATGCAAAAGAAGATAGATGACTTAGCTTCAACGGCATTGAAATACGGTCTGCGAATCAACGCAAACAAAACAAAATGTATGGCTGTTAAACCCCACCAAACGCCAACATTTGTGCTAAACAGCGTGCCAATCCAAAACGTCAACAACTTCTGCTACCTAGGAAGCAACATTACGCCGGACGGAGGTGCTATAGGTGATGTAAACTCCAGAATACAAAAAGCCAAAACAGCATACTATAGCCTAAGAAATATCTGGAAATCCAATGCTCTTTCGCCTAAAACTAAATTACATATTTTTAACGCCTGCATGAAATCCATTCTCCTCTACGGATCCGAAACCTGGTTGGTAAGCGAAGTCATTAAACACAAAATCCAAACATTTACAAATAGATGCTTACGAAATATTCTAAAAATTTGGTGGCCCAGAGTGGTTTCTAACGAACAACTTCTTCAAATCGCGAACCAGGACAACATCAACACCCAATTAAAAAAGAGAAAATATAACTGGCTTGGACATACACTACGAAAACCATATAACGAAATATGCCATGAGACACTAGAATGGAACCCGCAGGGCTCGAGAAACCGAGGACGACCAAAGTTAACATGGAGACGAACAATTTTTAACGAAACACATAAATCTTTTAGCGAACTAGGACACATCGCAGCCGACAGACATAGATGGAGATTCTATGTACACAGCCTATGTTCCTGATGGAATGTTCTGAAATATATATTGCAATTAATACTGTAATTAATATGCAAATTTTGTTTCAATGGTGCGTGGTAAAGAAGAAGAAGAAAGCATATATTTCAAAAATTCATAACTACTCTGTATTCTTAATCGGACCGGTTTCTGGCATTTCAGCCTTCATCAGCGATTTATTGTACATTGTGATAATTGTTATGTTATAAGTAAATATATTGTTTCTATATGAAATTTTTCTACTTAGGGCGACCTTGAGGTTTGAACCATGAACCCTCACATACACTCGTACATTTTTTGGTCAGCGCTTTAACACACTCATCTAAAGTCAGGCCTACGAGCAGTGTGGTTTGAATCATTTTTCGTACCATACAGCTTTTACTTCGTATTAATTTTACTTTGTCATTTAATAAAGATCCTAAAGGTATGCTAATCAATTTTAGCCAATTCACAATTTAACACTTTTTAAATATCGATTATTGTCGCTAATGGTTTATGTCCAAAATTATTTTTCAATTCAACACAATTATTATTGTGAACGAAGAAAACAAACTCACAAACATATTAACAAATTTAATAAACACACAACATAGCATTCTATAATTTTATGCATATCTTAGTAGCAACACTAAATACATTTTACTACAAGAAAATTAAAAAATCTGTAAATCTGGTGGACAGCTAAAAAGAAATACCTATCAAATAAGATACGATTGGTCAAAATTGGTAGAAAACTGTTGAACAAATCATCGGTCACAAGAAATCGCCTTACCTATTAATATTATAATAATAATAATAAAAATTTGTTCACGTAATTAAAAAACACAAAATGTTTCTTAAGATGTTCATTTATTGCGAATAAACAAATGAAAAAGATTGACAGAATAAACGTTAAAAAAAATCAACCCAAACGTATAATCTAAATGCACGTGGATTTACGTAGCATCTTCAAAAGAGAATTGAAGAAAAGTCAGGCTAAAAAAACCGCGTATAAATCCTCTTTATGAAATTTTCATGAATATTTCATGTAATTCTGCCATTCTGGAATTTGCATGCAATTTGTAATTGTGGGCGAACGGGGTATTCTGCTTTCAAAGTAAATGCATCATCACTATTTTCTAAATCTGATGTTTCAACAGCCAATTCAGTCAGTTAAATCAAACAAATCGTCACTTATATTTGGTTCATTAAAGTTCATTAATAACAAAATATTGTACAATAATTAAACATTTTTAATATATTTTTATACCCTATACCACTATGTGGTTTGGGTATAATGACTTTGTGCTGCTGTTTGTAACAACCAAAAATATTTGACCTAGACCCATCTAATTATACCGATCGAATCAGAATCACTTTCTGAGTTGATTTAACAATGTCCGTCCGTCCGTCCGTCCGTCCGTCCGTCCGTCCGTCTGTGTGTCCATGTAAAGCTTGTAATCAAACTGCAGGTCGCAAATATGAATATATTTTGATGAAATTTGGTATATAAGCTTTTATCGGCCATGGGATGAACGCTATTGAAATTGGTGAGAATCGGTCCATGTTCAGACCTAGCCCCCATACAAATTACCCATATGAAATCGACATAAATTGCCATAAGATCCAAATTGTCATATAGATCTTACTCAAATTGGATTTGTATGCGTTCATTACATCAACTAATGAGTAGTCCAAAAATGATCCCTTTGACCCCATATAGAGCTGCTTCCCGATCTTCACTTAAATCTATTAAAAAACAAAAATATTGCACTGATTCTTCTCAAATTTTGTTTGTACATATTTTTGCAAAATACAAGAGACTTTACCAAACATGATCAGGATCGGTCCATTTTTGGACCTAGTCCCTTTATAGATATAGCATCCGATATGAACTTTTTCATATCTGCAGCCAAAAAAATTAATAAAAATCCCACTCAAATTTGGTTTATGCTTATTTTCTATATCGAAGTAGTTGGACCGAAAGATAGGGTCTCTAAACCATGGTATAGGGTATCATATAGTCGGGTTAGACGGACTATAATTTTCTTACTTGTTTTCATATGAATTTTTATGAAATTGCGAATGAACAACTAAAAAAGATTTTTTGATAAAATGCAAAAAAAAACGCAAGCGTTTCAATGGTGCGTGGTAGAGAAGAAGCAAATTCAAAAGAGAAATGAAAAAATTGCATCAAAAATTTCATAATGTATGGTCTGCATTAAATTAATATTTTGTATGCAATACCTTGTTCTTTATAACCATTTTGAATCTCTTGGGGATGGATCGACTATTTTTTAAATTTTTGGCTATAGTCAGTCCAACTTAGCTTTGCTGGAATCCTTTTTAGTGAGAACGCCACAAATAATCTATAGGATTTACGAAGGCGGTCCCAGAACAGCTCGACCTGACAAAGAAAAGACAACAAACTTGGGAAAAATTTTCTCTATATGTCATCATAATATCCTTTTAACTCGATACACCCCAGCACTTCATTATTGGCAAATCTTTTACTACCGACCCATTTTTTCAAGTTTGAAAATAGGAAACAATCCGAGGGAGTTAAGCAATTCGAACTTAGTTCATGGATTTTGGCCATCGCAATAGTGGATGTGTGAACTGGTGCATTACCTTGGTGAAACAATACATTGCTTTTCGCTAAATTCACACTTTTTTCCAAAATGCCATTTCAGTCCAATGTTTTGACTGTTCCTTTGTCTCAGATGAGAAGTGGTGGACCCATGTCTCATTCATGGTTAGGAATCGACGCAAAAACTCGGCTTTATTGCTGTGAAATATCTTCACGACGCTGTTTTTTTCTATTGGTTTGTTTTATGGTTTCTACAGTATGATTTATATAATCTGAAAAAATACTGCTGAGAATTTGATTGAATACTGGAACAGTAAGAAATATGTATTCCCCTGGCTACGTAGACTGGCATCTGTTGTGCATTCTGTACCTGCGACACAAGTAAGTGTAGAGAGATCCTTTTCAGCCCTCAAACTGATTCTAGGAGAGTTGCGGTACAATTTGTAAGTGGAAAATTTGGATGTATATTTCATATTACGAGTAGCATTGATATTAGCTTGAAAAAAAATGATAAATAACTTTTATCAAGCAACAAGTGTTATTTTTACTCGAAAAAATAAAAATCAAAAAATAAACGTTATTTTTTTTTTTTTAAATAAAAATCAAAAAATACAGTCACTCACAGCTTGTTTCGTTTGAGACAATATATTTACTTCTTATGGAAAAACAACAACAACAATACAATTTAACAAAATCCTCTCCTTCGTGTAACAAGACAAAAACAATATTTGAAAAATGTTCCAAAAAAAAAAAGAAAAAATATGACAAAATCAAAGTCACAGCTTATTTCGTGTATATACTAGACTTAAAAACAATTCTTATTTAAAAATTAAAAAATGGTGAATTAATATTTGGTGGGGTAACCTTTTTGCTATATCACACTTCTTAAACGAGAATTCATCGAAGAAAGCAATTTTTTCGTGTAATCCGGGGAAATCTTATACCACTCAGTTTAGGGCCTCTTTTAGGCCTTTTACGTTGGATATATTATAAAGTCTGAAATTTGTTTCAAGCAGATGCCATAAATTTTAAAGTACATTAATGTTTGGTGATTGGTGTGGCGTTTGGAGCACATTTGGACAATTCCAAATCAACCATGTTTGGATCGTTGTCTTGATAGAAGCTGAAATTCTCTCTTATGCCAAATTTTTCCGCATTCTGAAGTAAATTTGCCTTCAAAATATTTAGGTATTGAATTTTGTCCATAATCCCTTCAATAAAGTGCAAACTTCCAACTCCTGGGGTCGAATCGTCGCATTCGTTATCGAAATTTTTCGATCGATATTATTTTTTTATTTTCCAAAATAAAATACTAAGAGTAATTTTACTCTGTCACAGCTAACGAGCTATGATCCATAGTTAATAGTAAAAGTGAAACGAGGTCGGATGATTGTCCGTCTTATTTAACTAATAAACCAAAATATGGAATTTCGATTGATTTTACTCGATATCGAATGCGACGATTTGCCCCCTGATGCCCACATGTACCCCAAAACAATCACATGACCACTGCCATGATTTACAGTACCACGTAAATATTGAGGTTGGAGCTCCGTATTTGGTTTCCTCCATACACAAACCTTTCCGTTAGACCCAAATAAGTTATATTTACTCTATCAGGGAAAATAACGGTACCCCAGAACGAGTCAGGCTTTCCAATGTTGTGCGTTGCGAACTGTATTCTAAAATTTTTTTCTTTACGCTTATAAAAGACTTATTTCGAGCCGTTCGACCGTGAAAATCATTCTTCCGAAGAACTCTGCGGATGGTTTCAGGGTTGCTCTTTTGTTCCAATGTTCTTTTCCGCTTTCGCAGCTAAATAAGGTGCACTTATATTTCGATCCTGTTTAACTTTTCTTACAATCCACCTTTCATCAGCTTCATTTAATATCTTATTAGTAGTATTTCTGCCCTTATCTGCAATGCGTTTCTAGCGTACGAGGCGCTGTATAATATATTGGACTGTTGAAGGGCTCAAATCAACAATTTCAGGGATTTCCTTTCGGGTTTTGCCCTCTTAACCAAAATAATAACTGGTATTTCTAATAGCACATTAAGCAGGTACAAAACATATTATGAGTCAATTGAAGTCATATATTAGTCTCAAATAACGGTTAATTCAAACACACGAAATAAGCTGTGGCGTCGATTTTGCAAGTGTATTTGTTGTTCCTATATTTTTTCTTCTGTGATAATATTTTTGAATTTTGTTTTTGTTTTGTTACACGAGAGAAGAACAAAGAATAAAATGTAAAAAAAATTGTTGTTGAATTGCATTGTTGTTGTTTTTTTTTTCAATGAGAAGTAAAAATATTCTCTCACACAAAATAAGCTGCGAGTTACTGTAACAGTTATTTTTGCTGGAAAAAATAAAAATCAAAATTTTAAAAATAGACTAGTTTATGATGATGAATATAATGTACTTGAATCAGCTTTCCGATATTTACTTCTGTATGCTTTTTTTGTTTTAAAATTTCAAAATAACTGTTATTTTCGATCCCTGTTCATAAATTTAACGGTTCCTAAAAAAAAAAAATGTGTAAAAAAATCTCCAAAGTTGAAAAATAGAGAATAATTTTAAACAAAATAAGTTTACTGGAGGAACACGCATATTACTTAAATATCGTGTTCATATCTTCGAAAGGCCTCAGTTTCTTGTTTTTAGATCTGCTGGGAAACTCAAAATCGGCTGATATTCAACAAAATTACTGGCTTATATGTGCAAAAGGGCCGAAAAACCGGCTTTTTACCCTTAACTCAAGATTCTTGAGGTGTTTCGCAAATTTCAAGGACAGGATCTTGTTGTACTCGACAAGACCTACCAGAAAAAAAATATCGCATCGCAGGAATTTTTCTCTGTCACATAGTGTAATTGTTTAAATACAACTGCTTAAAATCAGATTTTACATGTACAACCTTTAAACTTCGTCAAAACTTTGGTGTGTTTTAGCTCAGACTCCTGTTTTTCTGTACCATGGTTTGAGTGTTTAGTCGCTCGGTAGGACTTTAATTCCCCGTTTGAACGTATGCACTGCACAGTGCTTCTGCTTGTATTTAACTTTTTGGCTCTATCTCGATCAGTTATCCCGGTATTATTTTTAATGGAAATTAGTACTGTTTTCTTCAAGGCTGAATTCATGACCTTTTTTTCACTTGTTTTGTTTTCTATTTATAGTTGCTGTGGCCTCGTAACGTCTCAAAACACTGTTGACTTTAGATTTTGGAATTTTGAAGAGTTTTCCAATTTTAAAACCACTATATGTTGGATTTTACAAAAAAAAAAAAAAAAAATGTGTAAAATTTTTGTTATAATTAACGGTATATGTCTTTTCAATGCAGCAGATACTCTATAATCACATTTTGAATGTTGCCAGATACCCTCTGCTCAGTAGTGTGGATTGTATAAAAACTTCAGATGAACGGACGGACAGACTGAAATCGCTATATTGACTCGATTTGTTGCTGGAATATATATAATTTATGGGGTTACAAATTTATTTTTCGATACATTAAAAACGGAATGACAAACTGATATACATATATAAAGTGACCATATTTGTTTTACCTGAAAACGGGACATCGAATAATTCGGTTGGAAATGCATAGATAATACAATAATATTTTATTTGTCCATAGTGAGTGGCATTATTTATTTTACGTTACACTACAAAAAAATTGTTTATACATTGTTATATTTTTCAGAGGCACAAATTTGTTTCAAAATTTTAGGTGACGATTTCAAATATGGCAGAATTTTTTAATATTAACTTTAATAATTAACATAGCCTTAAGCACTGATACCCTTAATTGAATTTTATCTTCGGTCCACAACTTGTTCATCAAAGAAAACACACGTTCAACAGGCGCATATGTACCAGACAAACATAAAATATATTTAACTATAATTTGAAAATGTGCATGGTTTAGGTAATTGCTTTTAAAATGTTTAAATACTTCCACCCAACGATTTTCCGTAGAAATATTTTGTTGATTCCATTAATCAATTTTCTGTGATGTTATGTATTTAGATACGAGTGAATATTCATCGAATACTGTGGTACTTCTGTTAAATTTGCCCAATTAAGTTTTTCTAAATCTTTGTTATAAACAGTTCATTGCTCTAAATACTCTCGACTAGTTTTATAAAATTCTTTAGACTTAATTTTCACGAAATTCTCGTCAATATCGGTGTAACCATCTTCTTTTAATTTTTCAAGTAAACCACGGACTGAATATGGAAGAAACAAATTTTAATTTGTTAATTTCCCTTACTGCTTCAATTTTTTGGGAATTTATATATTACAAGTGTCTACAGCAGCTGAAGAATCCAAGGGAGGCGGACACACAGAAAAAAAAAAGGTGTGACATTTATAAAAATTATAGTAAAATTTTACAAAGTTTTGTGGTTACATAAAATTCACGATAAATTTTGTTTAACCCCGTCAATTTAAATTTTGTTAAGTCTTTTTAGTGTCTAAGCAAATCTGACTCAATTCGATAAAATTGTCAAAAAAAAAACGGAAAAAATTTTGGTACCGTGAGGATTGAAAAAGTACAATTTGTATGTCTGGATAGTACAATAACAGAAAACATATTTTCCATCCTTGGGTAGATTAGTTTTTGTTCTGTACTGCACTTTGGCCTCTTCTATATTACAACTCTTTGATTAAGTACAAAAACTTCATTATAAAAAAAAACAATTACTCTATTTTTGTCTCTTGTGTTTCGTAATATCGCTGGCTTAACATGTAAAGGCTTTAAGTCCACTTTTTTTCGAAATTGAGATTTTGATGCAGTTATGTTCATTAAGTAAAAATACATCGATTAAAAAAAAAATACAGTTATCTCATTTGTAGTTGTTGTTTTGTAGTGATGAGTAAAGGCGCTAAGTCCAATTTATCACATCTTTGTGTAATATAGCACTTCTTCCAATGTTGCTATATCAACTTTATCGCGAGGAATGGTCTGAGAATGGTCCATCCAATTGATATAATATTATTTCTCACTGGCAACACTCAGCCATGACATTAATCGTCGACTGCTTATCTCTCTTTCTTTTTCTCAGCTTTTCTCCACACGTATGGAAATCGAGCAGTCTAGTGAACACGTTAATAGTTCAATCACATGTGTTAAAAAGATTTACTAAATGTTTAATAATAATAAATGTACACTATTTCTTTTAAACATCAACGTGTCAGTGTAATTTATAGTGCTTGTAGGCGTATTTACTTTATTCAAATGTACTTTGCGCAAGGAAAAACTTTTTAATCAGAACAACCTTTTCTTGATGTCAGTTTTCTTTGCAATGTATTGTTTTAGTAAAAAAGCAACAAAAGTACACTTTCATTGTAGTAAGTTAGAAATATAATGAGAGACAAACCCCTGAGTGACGACTTTCAAGCAATTCGAATAATATTACAAAAAATAGTTCGCCATATTGGATCCGCCATTTTGAATTTTCAATATCTAATACCAGATTCGTAACCAGCGACCCCGAAAACCCCTGGGTTATGAGTTTCAAGCTATAAAAGCGTTCAGGCGCATTAAAATCAACTTGAAACAGTTTCAAGAAAAAGATTTAAGTCCATGAATAAAATACAAACTAAATAACAGAAAAAGCTCTAAGTCCAAATAAGCTTTTATCTCGGCAAATAATTATTTTTTCATTTTGCTTTTACGCAAATAAAAACCAAAGAAAAATACAAAAACAAATTGCATTTACAGATTTCAAAAAAGTTTATTCCAAAAAAAGTTTGATTGTTTTTTGTCTCTCCTGTAAAATTGTAAAATATGGACTTAGAGCCTTTACATGTTAAGCCAGCGATATATTTATTCATACTAGCAGATTCCAGCACTCGAAATTCGCGCAGTTTTTTTTTTCAACTTAGCCAATTCAGAAACCATCACTTTTATGGTTTATTATTATTGTGAATGAAGATAACAAACTCATTAACAAACACATTAACAAATTTAATAAAACACATAGCATATGTATAATTATACCCTATACCACTATGTGGTTTGGGTATAATGACTTTGTGCTGCTGTTTGTAACAAACAAAAATAAGAAGAAAATTATAGTCGGTCTAGATCGACTATACGATACCCTATACCATGCGTTTAGAGACCCTATCTCTCAGGCCCAACTAACTGGATATAGAAAATAAGCATAAACCACATTTGAGTGGGATTTTTATTAATTTTTTCGGCTGCAGATATGAAAAAGTTCATATCGGATGCTATATCTATATGGGGACTAGGCCCAAAAATGGACCGATCCTGACCATGTTTGGTAAAGTCTCTTGTATTTTGCAAAAATATATACAAACAAAATTTGAGAAGAATCAGTGCAATATTTTTGTTTTTTGATGGATTTAAGTGAAGATCGGGAAGCAGCTCTATATGGGGCCTATGACTAAGAGTTGTCCAATAGGGATCATTTTTGGTCTACTGATTAATGGATGTAACATATACATACAAACCCAATTTGACTAAGATTTGTATGATAATTTGGATCTTATGGCAATAAATGTTGATTTCATAGGGGTAATTTGTATGGGGGCTAGGTCTGAACATGGACCGATTCTCACCAATTTCAATGGCGTTCATCACATGGCTGATAAAAGATTAAATACTAAATTTCATCAAAATATATTCATATTTGCGACCTGCAGTTTACAAGCTTTACATGGACACACAGACGGACGGACGGACGGACGGACGGACATCGTTAAATCGAATCAGATAGTGATTCTGAATCAGATAGTGATTCTGATTCGATCGGTATAATTAAAGATGGGTGTAGGTCAAATATTTTTGGTTGTTACAAACAGCAGCACAAAGTCATTATACCCAAACCACATTGTGGTATAGGGTATTAAAACTATCTTTGACGAATTTGAAGATTTGTTCTTACATTTTTGAACAAATCAACTATCTCTTTTTTCGAATTTCTGAAAACGGGACAAAGTAGCTGAAAACGGGACGGTCCCGTTCAAAACGGGACGTATGGTCACGTTATACATATACCCTCTATAGAGTAATTTAAATGTGCAACAGAGTTGAAACAACGAGCTTGCAATTAATTTTTTCATCAACCTAATCAATTGAGTTAATTAGTTCCAAAAAATTCATGAAATCATTAATTTTCATTTGCATTTATACTCAAATCTCAAATCTCAAATTGCATCGATTTTACACTAAATTGCCTACTGTAAGCTAACAATTTATTTAGTTTTACAATTACAATGTGTTTTTCTTGCTTTTCATTATCAGCGTCGTTATCAATTAAAAATAACTTAAACGTTTATTATTAATGATTTTGTATGTAATAAAATATTGGCCATAATTAATCTAACTGTTAAAAAAAATAAAGAAAACATATGAGGGAACAAAAAAATTACTTCTTCTCTGTGTTGGTTTTCATTATTTATTTTATTTCTTTATTTATGTTATTTTTTTTTTTTTTTTTTGGTAAATGAATGCGGTATGGTTCGTATGCCAATTCGGTGTGGCAGTAGTCATAGCAAAGTGTTCAGAAAGTCGGCAGCAGTCAGTGAAGGAAAAACTAATAATGACTGTGAAAACTGTGTTTTATTAGCTTTATGCCTCATTTCACTAACAAGTTGAGGCGCTCGTCGATTTCATAGTCAGTATTCTAACACATTAAATGACTTGTTACCTTGCTGCTTCAATTAAACCATTAATATTATAAGATGGCCATTCAACTAGCTGGAAAAGCTTTTACAGAAATAATTTTCTTATTGTTCTGTTGTCAGATTTATATCTATATTTAAATATTTCCTTTATACTCTTACACCACTATGTAGTCGGCGAATGTGTTTTGTGTACTTAAAATAGAACCGATCCATTTTCTTACAATAAAGTGAGATTAACATAAATTACTTGAAATTATTTTGTTTGCAAAAAATAAAATCATTAAATATTATATATAATTTATTAATCTCTTAATTAAAATAACATTTTCTATGCCTATAAATCTACAATATATCTAATACAGAAACTAATAACTAATTTCTATTCTCTAACTAGCTTTCTAATTTATTTTCAACTCCTGTTGATAACATGTGTATATTTTTATACCCTATACCACTATGTGGTCAGAGTATAATGACTGTGCTGATGTGTGCAATTACTAAAAAAAATATTTGACCTAGAACCATCTTTTATTCCACCGATCGACTCAGAAAGTGATTCTGAGTCGATTTAGCGATGTCCGTCCGGACAGACGACGGACAGACGTCTGTGTGTCCACGTTAACCTTGTAATCAAACTAAAAATATGAATATATTTTAATGAAGTGTGGTGTATAAGCTTCCATCGGTCATAGGATGAGCGCTATTGAAATTGGTGAAAATCAGTGAATGTTCAAACCTAGTCCCCATGCAAATGACCCCTATGGAATCGAAATAAATTGCCATAAGATCCAAATTATTATATATATGGGGGATTTCATGTCAAGTGCACCAACTTTTGAAACCGATGTCTTCCGATCGGAATGAAATTTTTTGCACCAAGGTTAGTCCTATTGGATAGTAGTTTAGACACAATTTTTCAACAAGATCGGTCCAGATCTCTCTGAGTTAGAGGGGATCAAAATTTGACATTTTGGCCAAACAGGTGTTTTTTCTCATCCATGTAACTTATTACCTATTGTTCTTAGAAAATTTTCTCCCAAAGAGTTTAGATAGCTATTTCTTCAATATTTCGGAAAAAAATACTTTAAAAAAAAAAAAAAATTTGTAGACTTTTTTTTTGCTAAATTAAAGCATTTTTTTTCTTTTTTTTTCAAAAAGGGCATTTTTTTTCATAAGAAAGCTTAGGATTTTTCCTTTAAGAGCTTTTTGGTCGCTTAGTGGGATGGGAGTGGGATATCTATCAAAATAAATGTTTTGTAACTCAAGTCAACGGTTTTTCAATTTTTCACAAATGCACTATTTTGAATTTTTTCCTATTTGTGTCTAAAACCTTACAAATAAAACTTATACTGAGAAACTAGACAAAGTAAACTTTCCGATGGTATATAACATACCTAACTAAAGTGTTATACCCTCGATACTGTAATATATGTTAATATGTTAACCTCAGGAAAAAAAAATCGCTTTTTTTCTATAGAAATGTTGAAAAATTATTATTTTTTATTTATTTTTAATAATAATTAAATTAATGTATAATAATAATAATAATATTAAAAATAAAAAGATAAATAATTTATTAAAATTTAATCTTAATTGCATTAGATCCATTTATATCATAACTATTTTTATACTTAATTTATTGTAGCTGATGAAGTATTTAAGTCTTGTAAATTTTTAAATACCCAGTCTTTCATCCAGCTTTTTTGTCGCCTTTATTTACTGCGTTTTTTTGTCAATCTTTTCTTGGCGTTACTAGGTTCAGCTGTTGATTTCGCTGCTGATTTATTTGTTGTCTTTGGAAAGAAATCGCATTGAATAGAGGCAGAAAACTTTTTCAAGTTGAGTCTTCCATCGACAAGCGGTATAAAAGCATGGTATTGAGCGGTGCCATCGATTGTTACCGCAGCATCGAATCTGCTCTTCAGTGTTTTCAATGTTTCCTGATGATATTGTACAGTCTCAAATCTGGTTTATATTTGTTTTTGCAAAAAAAGTTGTGAATTACCCAAATACGGTCACAATCGGTCCATCCGATATTAACTTTTTCAGATCTGCAGGCAACAAAATTAATACAAATTTTACTCAAATTTGATTTATGCTTATTTTCTATACCCAATTAGTTGGACTTTAAGATCAATTCTGTAAACGTTTGGTGTAGGGTATCGCTTAGGTGGTCTAGACCGACTATAATTTTCTTACTTGTTTTTTTTTTTCTTTTTTTGGAAAATGAGCATGCGAACAAATGTTTTTTTTTCGTTAATTGGCTGCTATAACTTATTCCGCATTTTATTCAACTTTTATTCTTTCTTACATCCATTCATGAAAATTAATTTAGCGTACATTTGATTCATGGATTTTTTCATCATCATCATTCATTTTCTCATGGAATTTTTTTTTGCATTATTTTCGGATTTACTTGTTAGCAAATCTTTGAAAGTTATTAAATTATATATTTGCCTGTCTATCAAATTGTTAGTTTTAATTAGTTCTCATAGTTTCACATGAAAACGAAATGAATAACAATTGTCATTAAACATAAATTTCACAAGTTTTTCAAAATGTATTTACTTAAAAAATTAAAATCGCACATAAAATAATAAAAAACTTTCCACTTGAAACACGTACGTAAGTTAGTAAGACACTTATTTAAATAAAACAAAAAGGAGAACAATTTTACTCGGTCTAGAACGACCAAAAGGTCAAAATTGTTCAAAATTTGTTGCCTGAAAATAACTTATTAAGTTCCTATCGGAAGAGAATATTTTATAAGGCTGTTAATTTATAACATTGTCACACCTAGACTTTATGGTCCGTTGCATGACCAATACCTGTTCTCCTCAATTCCCAACGTAGAACCAATTGGAGCTCCTTATGAAGCTCTTAAGATGTGATATTTCAACATTTAAGAGATCAGACAGATGAGATCATGAAGTAGCAACGATCGCCATGTTCGAAGTCAAATTCTGGAGTGCGCCTGGCATTAGTCGGGAATGCCTTTGATACTCTTCACTTTCTCTTCATCTATGCAGCTTAGGGTGACAGCCATTTTTTTTTTTTGGAATTTCAAGACGTAAGAATATAAAAAAATATTTTTTGTCGCAGCTGCATTAGGGTGACAGCGGTTTGTATGAAAAAATATTTTTGGTCGAATTTTGAATTGAGATTATTGTGACACTGGATCCAAAACTTTAGTGCGCAAAATTTGAGCCAAATCGGACAATGCTTTCTGGACGCGCATTGAGTTCAAAGTTCAAATATGCATTTATATGTAAAAATGATCAAAAAAATAATTTTTCACAAACATTTTGATATTAACAATTGCGTTTCAATTAAATTAATTAATAAACCATAATCTAGAGTAAATTATCTTTCAAATAAAACAACAAAATCTATTATTGGTTGAAATACAGACAAGTTATATCAAGTTCTCCAGGCAATAAATGCGCCGCAGACCACTTGATTAAGAAATTAAAGACATTGAAATAATATACAACAACATTTTTTGATTCTCCTGATCCCAAAATGATATTGTGTGAAGTATTTTGCATCTCGTCTTTTGTTATGCCGTTCTAAATTAATGTCAAAACGGTACGTATTTTTTTTAGCACTATTTCAAAATCTCCAATTTTACTTTTTCAAAAATTTTGTTCAAGAAATTTACCGAAATCAGCGATTGGACTTTAAGGTTTTATTAACAAAATATGTGTGATTAAAAATGTCAAATATTGTAGGTATCCTCTTCTTAATTTGGCGTGGGCAGCGTTTTTATTTCAGCGGATTTGAAGAAAAATGTGATTTTTCATACTATTTCAACTTTTAGGCTATATCTTTTTGGTGTTTCCATATTTCAAATATCTCTTGTCAAAATATTATACTACTTGATATAAATTCTCAATCAAAGTTTTCAGTCAAGGGTCAAATTTAAGGAGATTTTCAATTGTTTAAAACAAAATATCGAAATAATATATATTTGTGGAAGGATTTCGATAAAACTTGTTGATAATATTTTCATAATTCTAAAAAAATAATATTCTGGGCTTATTTTCTGAAATTAACCCGTGGGTTACTCTTGATGTCACATTGACTCTTTATGAAAATCTATAAATATTTTCTTCATCAGGACTTTTTTTAAACAAATTTAATATAATCATAAAATTCCTGAAATTTATTCGTTATTTTATGAAAATATGTTGATTAATTAGTTTTTATATTTATATCGAGAGCTTATATTCAAAACGTGCTATCTGCATCAATAATTATTTTAATTAATAAGATCTGAAAGTATTTGTCGATCAATTTGCTAAAATATCTATTAAGAAATGGTTGTACTAATCATGTATGATATCAAAATTAATATTATATTTGACAGTTATACCAGAGAACAGTTTGAAATCAAAAATAAATATTGCTGTCAAAATACAAAAAAAAAATCCCTTTGAAGAAAATATTTATAGATTTTCATAAAGAGTCAATTAGACATCAAGAGTACCCCACGGTTAATTTCAGAAAATAAGTCCAGAATATTATTTTTTAGAATTATTTAAATATTATCAGCTAGCTTTGTCGAAATCCTTCCACAAATATGTATGATTTCGATATTTTGTTTTAAAAAATGTAAATCTCCTTAAATTTGACCTTAATATCAAAATTTTTGTGAAAAATTATTTTTTTTTGATTATTTTTACATATAAATGCATATTTGAACTTTGAACTCAATGCGCGTCCAGAAAGCATTGTCCGATTTGTCTCAAATTTTGCGCACTAAATTTTCAGATCCAGTGTCACAATAATTCGACCCGCACACCTCAAAACTCGACCAAAAATTTTTTTTCATACAAAGCGCTGTCACCCTAATGCAGCTGCGACAAAAAATATTTTTTTTTTATTCTTAACCAACACTCAAGGGATGAGCCCTACAAATGCAGCGCATTGTGTTGGCATTGTGTGATCTACTAGAGAAGCGGATAGTACTAACTGAAACTCGGGCACTTGGAATGAGTTCGCTAATCTTAGAAGAGCATTTCCCATTGTAGTATCTATATAACAGTATAAAAGAACCCACATTCGGACGATGTTTTAACGAGTCAATAGAATTAAGTACCCTAATGTCATTAATGAGTACCAAGGCCCTCCTTTGTATACATTCCAGTAGTTCTAAAATAGACATTGAAGCTCCTGCCCATATGTGGGAGTTGTATTCCGTTTTCGGTCGGATGTTGGTAGTGTAGATTTTAAGGAGATCAGCAGGAGAGAAGTAATTTTTTCACCGTTTTATAAAGCCAAATATAATTGAATGCTTCTTTCTACACTTGAAGAACATTTTCATTGCAACGGATATCGCATTGAATTCTCATTACGAAGCCCTGAGGCATTCAACGTGTCCAGTTATAATCGAATTTTTGCGTTTTCGATTCAGAAATGGTCACAATTGTCTTGTAATCCTATATGGTAATCCATTACCCCATCTACGAAAACATAAAGAAACTAAATTTTGAGAGACTTAAGAAAATTTTACCACTCTGCTGTTTTGGTATGTTTATTTTCAGAGTGAGGTATATTATTAAATTATACTGTTATTAGGGAAAGTCCAAGTCACGAGCGGGTAATTGTAGGGAACATGCACAGATTTAATATACTCCGAGAGGGTTGTTAAGTCATTCTGTAGGTCCAAGAACTAATTTTAATTTTATTGTAATTTTGTCATAAATAAAAGTTCAATACGAAAGATCTTAATAACTTTTAAACTTAGCAAACCATTTTAATGAAAAATACGGTATATAAATACAAATTTCATAAGAATTAATTAAAAATTCTAACAACTAAAAATTAGTTGTCGTAAATAAATTATTCAGCCTTATTATGAGTGTCGTTGTCGTATTTCAACAGTTGTCGTGGTCGTTGTCGTCTACAATATTTTTTGGTATCATGTAAAATTTACGACAACGACATTTTAGTAGTAGATTAAAAATAACAGATTGCTTCATAATTCTCACAATTTTATATAATTATGAATAACCCGGTTATAGAAACTGTCAAAAGAAAGCTGGTTTGGCGGTTTACAAAACATTAATTTAATAATTAATTAATAACATTTCTTTTCACAGTTTATAATTAAAAAAAAAACAAAACCAATAAAGCTAAAAAAAAGAAAAACGAGGCTTAAAAATCCCAAATCCACCTTCAACTTTGGAACTGATTTCTTATTTCATCCAGTTCAATACGTCTTCTTTCAATTATAATTTCCTCCTGTCGAAGTTTTAAAAGCATTTGTCTGTATTCTTGTTTACTTTTTAACTCTTCCTTGTAAAGTTTAAACTTTTCTCCCTTAAATTTGTGGTGTTTGCGTTAGTATATTTCAACTCCAGCTAAAGAATAATGTTTGTACTTTTAATTGTTCACTAAGAAGATCATTTTTTGTAGCTTTTTTAGTTTGGGTTTTGTTTGTTGTAATATCTGAAGTAGGTGCTTCTTCAACATCATTGTTTTGTGTGGGCTTATTAGTTGAAGTTTTTCTTTTATATATGAGCCAGTTGGTTTACTTGCGTTTCATCCATTGAGATATCCCCGTCATTGTGTTCATTTGCTATTTGTTGAATATTACGTTGTAATCCAAAGTCGCGACCAGGTGGATTTCTAATTGTAGACATCTGTAACAAATTGGCAGCAGCTTCTTCTGTAGGGGATAATACGTACTGTTTGAAAGAGCCTCCTCCGGTAGCATGACATTCAGCTTTGTTGTGCATTAATTTTTTTCTTATTTTGAATTTGTAGTCAACCCAAACCTTCATCCAGTCCTTGCCTGTACGTGCTGGAGGTCCTAAAACATTAAGTTGAGCACCAATTTTGTTCCACTCCTCTTTTGGGTTGACTCCTTTAAATCACTACTATATCCTCTTGCCAAGCTTGGATTTTGTTCCAAGAGTTCCACCATGCGGTTAAATTGGTTTGCGTTTGTGATTTTAACTCTACAATTTATTGAGAAGTGACTAAAATTCTTTATTATATTTAAATTTTTAGTTTTATAGATACTTACTTATGCTGTAAATCCATTTTCTAATTTTTTTTATGTTTTTTACTTTGTCGTGAGCAAAACCTCTAACGACAATATTTGTAATATTTGACGTTTAAATACGCCACTCATGGTACCGAAAATTGTAAGAGAATTGCTAACAGTGTTGCATTTTGTCGTTTTTCGACAATCATAATACCGATTTATAGAAACGCCTTGTTTACGAAACGACAACGACATTCATAATAAGGCTGATTAAGTGTCATGCTCGTACTTTGTCTGGAATTCCCTCAATTAGGGATTTTATGGTATTATTTACGACCTTCTGTAAACGTACCACTTCCGAGAATTGGTTGGGACATTATTGGCAACTTGTTTTGTGTCCTTCATGGCTATTTTACCCAAAGCCCAGTACACTCAAACCTATTTTTGTGCGGTCTCTCTTTGTGCGATTTGTTTTGTGCGTTTTTTTTTTGTGCGATATATGTTATTTGAAAATTTGCATATATCGCACAAAAGAAATCGCACAAATAAGAAATCGCGCAAAGAGAGAGGTTTGAGTAGACAGTATATATCGATGGGTTTAACTTCAGTTCAATAAAGCGGCCGCTTGGTATTAATGCTAGATCTTTTTTTATATCACTAAACAGCCGGAATTCTATAGTGACACGTGGATATTTCGTTCTGCCTTAAGAAGGGAAGTTACCGCTTTTCCAGACACTCTTTGATGTAAATATTCGTATTATACGAGCACTCGTAGTTTGTGCTGGTGTTTGTAACTGCCAAAAAAATTTTACAAAAATCTCTTTCTGAGTCGATTTAGCGGTATCCGTACGTCCGTCTGTCCGTCTGCATGTCCATTTAAACCTAGTTATTAAATTACAGGTCGCAAATATGAATATATTTTGATGAAATTGCAGTTAGTGAATATCGGTGCATGTTCATGGACTTAAATTGCCATAAGATTCAAATGTCAAAATGTGAATTGTATGTGTTTATTACATCCAGATATATCCCAAATTTGGTTTGTGTACGTATTTGCAAAAAAAAAAAATTGACCTTACCAAATATGGTCAGGATCTGTACATTTTTCAACCTAGTCCTCATATAAATATAGCATATATTAATAACAATGCTACTCAAATTTGGCTTATGCTTATTTTCTATATCCAATTAGTTAGTTGTACCTCAGACCCTAAGGCCTATTATTAATTGCTTACTTCCGGCGGTCTATGGGATGGTATCCGCTACTTCAACTTTAAAATTTAAAAAAGAAAAATTTCTTAAAGAAATGAAATTGTTAATATTGCAATTTTTTTTAGAATGACCCGAAAATTTTCATACATAATATAACTTTGACTGTCACGTGCCGAAATTTGGTTATAGCCCTAATGTAAATACACTGATTCCAGTTTTATTAAGGGAAATATTATTTTTCCTATTAAAAAACTCTTTGCTGGTTAAAGTTTGACAGAATAAGGCTAGATTGGCCGATGTTGATATATTTAAACCAATTCAGGGTAAATTGTGCCACTTTAAAATAAACTTTAATTAAAAGCGTCATGTTTAGGAGAACCTAATAAATTTTAGCGTTTTTTCTTTATGTGGTCTTTGATAACAAAAACTTTTAATATAAAATAATTATGATTTTGTGTATACTAAAATACAAAACCAGCTGAATATAAATCTATTGATTATTTGCAGTTTATTCATTTATTTATTATGCACATTTTCATATATAAAAATGTAATTGCTTATTTCTACAGTAATTATCCTTGATGAAACAAATGAAGTTTTAATGATTCATACGACGTTAATTTTACTGAAAGCCACCCAACCTCTCACCCGTTCGTGTTGTTCTAAGAGTATGTGTGTGTATATGCTTATCAAATGTTAAAATGGAAATCATCGTAAAAACTTTAGTATATAAACGAATAGAGAGTGTTTACTTTTTCATTATTTTGCACGAAATGATAAAAACAAAACTTTAGAACTACGTGCAGAAAAAAGTTGTTCTTTGTTTTTTGTACATTTTTCTTGAAAGAAATGAAAATTTAATGAACTACAGTGAGTGTCACTTAAAATCGTATACATCTGAGATAATGATACGTGCTGCATAAAACTGCGTTAACTAACGTTAAGAAAAAATAATCAAAATTAATATTATTTCTTTAATGTTTCAATTTATAATTTAAACATAAAAAAAGAGGAAATTCAATAGTCCACTAAAAAAAAAAAAAAAAAAAAATATTTCATATACACAACTCAAACATTTTTCCTTCACTTAATCGTTTAGGATATGTTTTTGAAAAAAATACAAAAATAAAAATAAAAAATAAGTTTAGTATTTTGTTGAACCACCTTTGGTGTTATTAAGCGTATTCATGCCTTTTGACATCGACTGGACTAACTTTCTTAAGTTCAGAGTTATTCGAAATTTTAGGTTTACTTATTTTTATTTCGAGTTGATGGCAAAGATGCTCAATAATTCATATCCGGAGACTATACCGATGTTTTCAATATTTTATGAGCTGTATTTGCAGTCGTTGTCCGCATAAAGCTTGAAAGTGGCTCGGATACCCAGTTTGTCAGTACTCGGTATCAAATTTCATAAGAGAGTATCTGTATAGCCATACTGGCTTATAATCCCATCTATAAAAACGAAATTACCGACCTAGTGCGCTGATAATGAGCCACACAACATCACAGAGCCACCTCCATATTTGACACTCTTTGTTTGCCATCTGGTTTATATGTATGTATATGTTAAATTGGGATTCATCGGTGAAAGTGACATCATTCCAGAACTCCTTTGGCTGAGATTAGTACTCGCGAGAAAACTCCAGCCATTTGCGTCTATTGCGCTGATTAATGAATGGCTTGTTGCGAGCAATTCGGCCATGAAAATAAGTTTGACGAAGCACTATTCTTACCATTGAATAATTCACGTAATTTTGCAGAAAAATTTTAAGCTCATTTTTAATTTTCGGGTACCGATATTACATGCCGTAATATCCACCTTTCATCTGTAGCGGTCAGCTCCTTATTGCCTTTAAATGATGAACTGAATAGTGCTGCGGGACCTTTTCAATATTCTTGCGATTTCTGCATAACTTTTTCTTTTTTTAAGACGGTAAATTGCCAATATGCGCTCTTCGGGAGATGTTTACTTAATTTTTAAATTTTTAATGCTAAAATCTCAGAAAACTCTTAATAAACTACTGGGGCGACAACTCAACCCAAATCTCGGGGAAACACAAATCTAAATTGAATTATTAAATGTGCGATTTTAAGTTAGTTTCGTACATTTCAGCGTGCTGCCACATAAAAAAAATCATGTGAGTCCGATCACAAGGGAGATGTGTAAACATCTAATAATGAAAGAAAACATCAACATCATATTTTCCATAAAAAATAAGTCGATTATGCTGTTTTCTGAAATTCAATTGATGTTTTCTGAAATGCAATTGATGTTTTCTGAAATTCAATTGATGTTTTCTGAAATACAATTAATGTTTTCAGCAATTCAAATAATGCTTTCTGAAATTCAATTGATGTTTTCTGAAATTCTTTTTATGTTTTCTGAAATTCAAATGATGTTTTCTGAAATACAATTGATGTTTCCTGAAATACAATTGATGTTTTCTGAAATTCTATTGATGTTTTCTGAAATTCAATTGATGTTTTCTGAAAGTCGAATGATGTTTTCTGAAATTATATTGATGTTTTCTGAAATTCTATTTATGTTTTCTGAAATTCAAATGATGTTTTCTGAAACTCGAATGATGTTTTCTGAAATTATATTGATGTTTTCTGAAATTCTATTTATGTTTTCTGAAATTCAATTGATGTTTTCTGAAATACAATTGATGTTTTCTGAAATACAATTGATGTTTTCTGAAATTCTATTGATGTTTTCTGAAATCCTATTTATGTTTTCTGAAATTCAAATGATGTTTTCTGAAATTATATTGATGTTTTCTGAAATACAATTGATGTTTTCTGAAATACAATTGATGTTTTCTGAAATTCTATTGATGTTTTCTGAAATTCTATTTATGTTTTCTGAAATACGATTGATGTTTTCTGAAATTCTATTGATGTTTTCTGAAATTCTATTTATTTTTTATGAAATACAATTGATGTTTTCTGAAATACAATTGATGTTTTTGAAATTCTATTGATGTTTTCTGAAATTCAATCGATGTTTTCTGAAATACAATTGATGTTTTCTGAAATTATATTGATGGTTTCTGAAATACAATTGATGTTTTCTGAAATTATATTGATGTTTTCTGAAATTCTATTTATGTTTTCTGAAATTCAAATGATGTTTTCTGAAATTATATTGATGGTTTCTGAAATAAAATTGATGTTTTCTGAAATTCTATTGACGCTTTCTGCAATTCAATTGATGTTTTCTGAAATTATATTGAAGTTTTCTGAAATTCTATTTATATTGATGGTTTCTGAAATACAATGGATGTTTTCTGAAATTATATTGATGTTTTCTGAAATTCTATTGATGCTTTCTGAAATTCAATTGATGTTTTCTGAAACTCGAATGATGTTTTCTGAAATTATATTGATGTTTTCTGAAATTCTATTTATGTTTTCTGAAATTCAAATGATGTTTTCTGAAATTATATTGATGGTTTCTGAAATACAATGGATGTTTTCTGAAATTATATTGATGTTTTCTGAAATTCAAATGATGTTTTCTGAAATACAATTGATGTTTTCTGAAATTCTATTGATGCTTTCTGAAATTCAATTGATGTTTTCTGAAACTCGAATGATGTTTTCTGAAATTATATTGATGTTTTCTGAAATTCTATTTATGTTTTCTGAAATTCAAATGATGTTTTCTGAAATTATATTGATGGTTTCTGAAATACAATGGATGTTTTCTGAAATTATATTGATGTTTTCTGAAATTCTTTTTATGTTTTCTCTAATTCAAATGATGTTTTCTGAAATACAATTGATGTTTTCTGAAATTATATTGATGTTTTCTGAAATTCTATTTATGTTTTCTGAAATTCAAATGATGTTTTCTGAAATTATGTTGATGGTTTCTGAAATACAATTGATGTTTTCTGAAATACAATTGATGTTTTTGAAAGAGAATTGGAAAATGTTTAGAAAAGAACAAATCATAATTTTTTCACAAATACAATCAGATAAAGTCACACCGATTTACACTTCAACTCACACCGATGTGTTACGCTTTTTTTGCGATTGTATTGTGAAATAGAAATTTACCCCCCAGCGCGTGTAGATGTTTACACATAAAAAAAAACATTTAACTATTTTCCACTTTTTTTCCAACATATTATTCAAATATTTTATAATATCGTTGTTGACCATATTTGGCGTAGAAACATTTTTGATTTTGGAATAACAAAACTGTAAGCTTACAGTTGATGTACGATTTTAAGTGAGACTCACTGTACATAGTTATTTATTTAGTTAATTTAGTTTAATTCAGCTAAAATTTACTAACTTCTGAGAAAAAATAGAAAAATCTTACAACTATAATATAAACTTTATATACAGTTATAAACCTAAGTGTTCATATAAGTTGTCAATCTTCTTTTAATCACATTAACAGTAACAGACGGATCAATTCGGTCTATTCTTCTCGGCACAAAATGTTGTCTTTTAAGAACAATTATATTAAAATTTCCAGGAAGCAATTCAAAGTCAATTTTACCATGAACTAAATTAATAAAAAATGTTATGTTAAAAGTGGTCCTTCTACTTTTCGAAGTCGGAAGTTTTATTAGAGCCAAACGTCTACGATACGCTGGAAGACTTAAAACCGCATTCCACTGAAGATATCTAAGAGAAAATAGTAAGAATTTTTTTTGAACTGATTCAAGTTTTTTGATATAAACATTGTACTGTGGATCCCAGATTACTGATGCGTATTCACGTATCTGCCTACTTAAAGAAGTGAATAGATTTTCTATTACATTAGGATTATTAAATTCCTTTGTCCATCGTTTTTTTAAAATTTAAAATACCATTTGCGTTATTAAGAGTCATTATTGACAAAAATAAATACATGTTTTTATATTTGTTTGCTTGCTTGCCATCCTTTGCCCGAACAAAAGAAACAAACATGAAATATGATACGGTTAAAAGCTCCAAAGACGATTTTAAATAATAAATGTCAAAAGGGTAACACAGATAAGCATTTGTATTGTAGTTTAATGCTGGCTACACTGAGAGGATAATTCTTTTGTATTAAACATATAAAATTTTAACCGAATTATTCAGATTTGGCTAGTGAATTGTGTCTTAGAAACAATGTCAGAAGTGTTTTTAAAGACATTGGCACAAGTGATTGGTACGAGGGCGGATCAATAAGTCCGTGACTTTTAGAATGAAACACAGTTTTTTGCAAAAAAAAAAAAAAAAACTATTTTTCAACATAGTCTCTTTTTAGCTCAATACTCTTAGTCCAACGTTTCTCCAAGTTTTGTATCCCTTGCAAAAAAAATAGGATTTTTCGAGGTCCAGGCATTTGTTTGATCAATAATTTCATCGTTAGAGCTAAATCTCTTTCCACCGAGCCATTTCTTTAGGTTCGGAAATAGGAAATAGTCACTGGGGGCTAAATCCAGAGAATATGGCGGATGAGGAACCAATTCGTAGCCCTATTCGTGGAATTTTGCCATTGAGACTGCACACGTGTGCACCCGTGCATTATCTTGATGAAAAAGAACTTTTTTTTTTGGCAATATGAGTTCGATTTTTTAATCCTCGTTAAATCGGTCCAATAAGTTGGCATAATATTCGCCGTTTATTGTTTTTCCCTTTTGAAGGTAATCGGTGTGGATTATCCCGCGTGCATCCCAAAAACTGTTGCCATCACCTTATTGGCCGACAAACATACCTTGGCCTTCTTCGGAGCCGGTTCACCCAGATAAACCCATTGTTTAGACTGCTGCAGTTAATGGAGCAGGTGGTACTTGATGGGAGCAGTGTTGCATTTCATATAACTACGAGGGAAGTTCGCTCGTATATGGCATATAACGTACTCACGATATGTCAGCACTTTTGTCGATGATGTCATAATGGGTTGTCACTGTGGACAATCCATTGTTTTCTGGTACTTACATTTTTAAATAAAACGAGTAAGAGTGTTATCGGCTGGGGCGAATCTTTGATACTCTCCAGCCGTGTTTTAAACACAATATTATAACCAAGGTTGCCAATATACACACATTTTAGTTCGCTTGTTGTTATCGTTTTTTGTAAATGCGAACGTTCACATGTACAAAAAAAGAACAATAACAACAAATGCATCGCTGATATACACTCCGTTTCACTTGAACAGCACACATGGCATGGTGCATTTCATTTCACGATAGCTTTTAAACAAATGAAAGTAAGGAATAGTTCTTGGGTTGAATTTATAGTTAAAGTATTTAGTTTGTATTACAATAAAGAAAACCAAAATTTATTGAGTATTTTTCAAGTTACAGGTCCTAAAAATTAAAAAACCTAAAAGTAGCGCGTACATTTTGTTTCATTTGAATAGCACGCTTTGTTTTAAACTATATTAAATATTATTTAATTAATGTTAAACAACTTGTTTTCATTTAATTATATAAATTATTAATTTATAAATCTAATTTAATAATGGGTAGAACCTCTTTTGTTAAGAATAACTTTATAAATCCTATTTGATAAAGAGTCATAAAACTTTTTAATATAGTCAAGAGAAATTGAAGCCCATGCTTCCCGAATAGCCCGAATTAGCTCAGATTTGGTAGAAAACTGTCTCCCTGACTCATAAAATTTTCTGACCAACCATAAAATTTTCTCCCAACATTTTCGATAATGTTAAGTTCCGGCGGGGATGGAGGCCAGTTTAAGAGATTGACATTTTTGACTCGATCCACGATTTGACAGCAACGGCTGTATGCATTGGAGCATTGTCTTGTTGGAAAGTCCATGACAAAATCCCAAAAAGACTTTCTAGTGGGGGAGAAGCCTTTTCCAAAACTCCTTTGTACGATTGCGCGTTCATCTTCGGAGTCAAAAATTGAAGCTCGTATGTGCCAAAATAGACGCTCCAATTGATGGATCTCCTCTTTTAAATCATGGAATTAATAGTTATACCCGTCAGGGCCCTCGATATTAAATTTGTTCTCATCTGAGAATACAACGCGGTGCCGGTCTGTATTCCATGACATGTAGTTTCTACAGAAACTAAGCCCAGCTTCTTAATGTAGAGGGGTAAGTGATGGTTTTTTCTTTAATTTTAGGTGCTTCAGATGTTTAGCTTTAGAAATCACCCTCCACACAGCAGTTGCGTTAACTCCAGCGTTTGCTTTTTTTTGTAAACAGAATCATGCGAACTAGAAGCCTCGCGCAGCCTCTGCATTGGAAAGTACACTATTTACACGACCTTTCATATTTTTTCCATAATTTGAGCTGGTCTGAATAAAATTATATACGACTTTTCTACTTCTTCCAATTTTTGTTTGCACAGAGAGGTCCCATTCCTGATAAGTTTTTATTTTAATTTATTCCTCGTTCGTTAAGGCTGTACCACGACCCATTATTATTGAATATTATTAAAATATATTTTAAATATTAAAAGTAATGGTTTTGCCGAAGGTCTGCACGACGCACAGTGGCGCCCGTAGAGCAAACGAGGTTGCAAAAATCAAAATTTTCATGTGCGCCGACGAAGTTTTGAATAAACCCATGTTATAGGGAACTTTTCAGCGATTTCAAATATGCTACTCTTAATAATATCACATTTTTAGTTTAGAAGATATAACCGTTCAAAGTTGACCGACTTTCGGTTTTCAAAAAAACACACAATTTTTAGTCAATTTGTTGCGATTTCAGGTGTAATATCACGAAAAATAGGTAACGAATCGCCTTATTTTTTGTTTGTATTGATTGATGTATTTATTAAATGTATGATGATAAAAAAAAATTAACTATTTGCTTTGCTAAAAACTATCCGTTTTTTCACTATTTTTCAACTTTGATGGAAAATAAAAAAATCAATATTTTTCTATATATGCCATATTTGCAAAACATGTTCCTTGATTATTTCTTTAAATAATTCAAAAGATTTTATCTGCCCGAACGTGCCCGTTTGGCTTCTAGACGTAAAAAAGGTTATAAAGACATGGTTGCAGAAATTGTATGGCGTGCATCCCTTACATGTTTTGACTGACAGTAGTTTGATCTAATAGTTTGAAAATTGCATTTTAAGTCGTTTGTCTACCTGTGAGCCTCTGCCAAAGTCTACTCCCAATATTCTGTTACAGACACAGGATGCACAAAAAACTACTCATTGAAATTCGCAGGTACGCACCTCACTTAAAAATTACTTTGGAGTACAAATGGTCAAGAACAATATTGACTTATGGTCCCTCCAGGTAGGCACAAATCTTATTTAGACACGAGCATAATATCAAAATTGCATAATTCAGCCTAAATCCATATGTATGCAGGGAACAGGTAAATTTTTAGGCATGGTAGCATAAGCCTATATATTGCAAAATAAGCATAATGCCTGGATTAGTCTACGACTGAAAGTTGGCGCAACAAGTACTGAAACCATGGCGTTAAACAATTTAAAATTATTTGAACTGTTTAGAAGGTCAACCACACCAAAGTTTTTCACGGAAGCTGCTTTAGAAGAATTTGATAGCTTATACGGAAATATTGAGAGAAGCGAAATTATAAAAAATAATTTTTATCTGATATATGCAAATATTAAGGCAAAATGGGTGAAATCTGATCGAACCATTCAGAACTTCAACTCCAAATACGAGGACTGGCTTAATGAAGACACCATCCGGGATATATTGGCAGTAGATAAACCCACCACATCAACCAGAGGAGCAAAAGGAAGGCCAAAAAAAGTATTGAGGAGTGTTCAATTTTCACAAGAGGAAACTTGCCGATGCCACCAATGACTTGACCACGAAGCATTTATCGGACGCGCTGTCTATTAAATATACAAAGGATAGTGAAAGAGTTAGGTCGCAGATTACAAAATCTGTTGCTGATGCAAGCCCACTGCGACTAAAAAGGATTAAGGAAAGCATTCCCACGCCCACAAACGCACACATTAAAAAGTATGGTTCCGAAGAAGCCTTGGCCTTGTTTATGGACTTACAACTTTCCAAAGAAAAATATGAGATACTATGGGCATCCTTGATGCGACACGGGGCTGACGTTTTACCAGGATACAAGCATATTACGCAAGCCAAAATAAATTCACGACCACTGCATACGGAGTTTACGGAAGTCTCTGTGAAAGCCAATCTGCAGGATCTCATGGGCCATACAGCAAAACGGTTGTTGGAGAGTCTTCCTGAAAATGAGGTGAAAATTCTTCCTGAGAAACTGACATTGATCAACAAATGGGGCTGCGATGGATCATCCGGACAAAGCGTTTATAAGCAAAGGATATCTTCCGATGACGCTACAATATGGGGCGGAAATATGTTTATGGCATCTGTTGTTCCTTTGCGGCTAAAATCTGATGTTTCCCTACACTGGAAAAATCCACGTCCGTCTTCAGTGCATTATTGCCGACCAATAATGTTTGAGTTTGCAAGGGAATCGGCAGAACTTATAAGGTCTACGGTGAAGGACATTGAAGAACAAATAAGCAAGATTAAGCCTACAAAGCTGCAAATTGGAGAAGAAATATATATTGAATGCAATTACGAGTTCCACCTGACCATGGTTGACGGAAAAGTCGTAAACGAACTGACAGGAACAACCTCAACATTGTCATGCCCGATTTGCAAAAAGAGTCAGAAGAACTTTGGTAATTTAAACGATTCTACAAACGAGGAGAATTACGAATATGGAATGTCACCATTGCACGCAAGGATAACGTGTATGGAGTTCTTGCTAAATCTGGCGTATACCCTACCACAAGAGGAGGAAAACTTCGATAAAAATACATCAATAAAGGATAAGGAAAAGATCAGAAAGAAGCAAATACAGGATGCTTTTTTTAAACAAGTTGGACTAAAAGTAGACTGTCCCAAACACGGATACGGTAACTCAAACGATGGAAACACTTCTAGGAGATTTTTTGAAAATATGAGGCAGTAACTAGAATCACTGGAATTGACAATCAAATCGTGAAAAGATTGGAAACGATCTTGAATGTTTTAAACTGCAAAGAAAATGTCAATTCTACAAAATATGGAGAATATGCATCGAAAACTGCATCTCTTTTAGCAGAAATGTATCCACAGAAGAAGTTGACCCCGACCGTCCATAAAATATTGGCGCATGGCAAAGATATAATTGAGTACCAGTCTTTGCCAATTGGAGAGCTTTCTGAAGAAGCACAGGAGTCTCTTAACAAATTTTATAAAAAATATAGATTGCAGAACACATTCAAAGCATCAAGGGTAAGGCAAAATGAGGACCTCTTCAACATGTTGGCAGCATCTTCCGATCCACTTATTTCTTCCCTGCGGCATGTGAAGTCACGAATAGAGTTAGAAAATAATTATAGTTTAGAAATGATTAGTCTTTTAGATATACCTTCTCTTACGAAATGGATGAATATTTTACAGAAAATTGAAAAAATTAATTTAAAAAAGAAGTAATTTTTTTTTAATTTGTTGGGTAATAATTTAAAACATAAAACCCTAAAGAAAAAAAATAAAAACAATCTAAAAATGTAAAAATAATTTTTTTTAGTTACCATAAAATTGATTTTTCTACAAATTTTAACTTTGATAATCCATAAGTAGGCCCCTACAAAGCGTAGCACCCTTTCCAAACACTCATTTAAACTGTTCAATTATGTTATTCGGTTCAAAATATATGATTTTTGTAACGAAAAAACTCAAATGGCGCCACTGTGCGACGTAAGTCAAACTTAAACGCAAATGTGCTATTCAAGTGAAACAGAAAATGCATTAGAATTTGAAGCATACGAAAATGAAATGAACAGAAAAATGTAACGGTAAATTCACAGAGCTTCAATTTTGTCGCAGAGAATGTGGATAGGAAGAACGAACAAAATAGTACAACAACAAGCACAGTTCAGTTAATGAATATTGGTTGATAATCAAATAGAAACAAAAAATTGGTGGGTGCTATTCAAGTGAATATCTACACTTGGCAGAAAAACTATGCGCAAAAACAGAGTCAAAACTTCTAAAGTTAAAAAAAGATATATTTTAGTCTATATAGTGATCCAATTTTTTGTTACATAAAATTCCTGTTATGTTTATTTAATTCAAAGTATTTTTCCACTTTTTAAATTAAAAGTACAATTCTACTTGAATGTGTATGTGTATAAAATTAAAGTAGTTAAAAAAAAAAAATTCAACAAAAAACAGTAGTTCTCAATAGCTGGTAGAATATCCCTTGCGATGGAGAACTTCTGATATGCGCTTGGTCACTGACAAAACCGGCTTTTTCGTATCCTCTGACGATATTTTCCCCGTTCTTCAGAAATGACGTTCTTCAGAATTTCGTTTACGGTTATGTGGTGCTTACGAATCTGCTTCTCCAGCAAATCACACAAATATGGCTGAGATTATAGCTGGCTTTTGGTGTTATAAAGCAACCAAAGCTTAACATTCTGGGCCGTATATTTGGGATCGTTGGCCTGTTGAAATCAAAAGTCATTTCCAAGTCCTGATTTTTTAACGCCTCATTTTCAGTCTTTGGCTGTCAAAGTCCATAGGCTGTCAAACAACCCCAGCATTTTCATACCAAATATGCAGAATTTACTCATCACTTGCTAACAAAACTCTGGAGGCTTCGAAAAAAATTTGTTGGCAAAATTCATGCGCATCTTTTTATTAACTTTCGAATTATGTGGCTTCCTATGTGCAACACGGCTATGGTTTTCGACCTTCTTCACAATTTTCCGAAGTGTATTCTCGTGGATTTCTTTGCAAAATGTTTGTTTAATGTTTTCCTTAATTTTGGCTGCAGTAATCCGAGGACTTAGCTTCACAATAGTCGTCCGGTGCGTTGCTTAGAGAGTATAGAGCCGGTGGAATTTAAGATAAATGAGTTATCCCACTATTTCGCTAATTTTGCGGAAACTTGTTCCTTCTCTTTGCAGTTATAATCTGATCTGTCCTTTCGTTAGGGTCATTTTCTTTTGCTTGTTTACCCATTGTAGACTTTGATCTTTGAAGTCAAAAAACTTTCTTAACTCAAAATTTATACAATGGCTTCAATTCACTAGCACAATTTCTCGCTTAGAAATACCATGTAAAGCCTGATTTTTAATCTGTGATTTCCCTTTATGACATTTTTACTCATAATTTTTCTGGTTAAATTTAAAGCAGAATTGTGTTTTTTAATTCGTATAATTTTTTATAATAATTTAAAAATATTGAAAAATGTTCATAATATTACAACAACAATAGGAATTTTATAGATAAGAAAAAAACTGGGCCTTTATATAAACTAAAGCATAGTTTTTCTACCAAGTGTATATGCACATGTTCTGTTACGTATATACATTTTTCACTATTATTAGTTTTTTATGTGCAATTTTATCGAAGTGTCTGCACATTTTCTTACGTAATTCCTCGTCTATTGGGCCTAGAGGCTCCGAATGCAATACCCAACTGCTGCAGATTATGACGATAATTTTTACATTTTTGTACGTCATTCCTCACTTATTTGGTCTAGAAGCGCCAAATTCGATATCAAACTGATGCAGATTATGACGAAAATAGTGCCCACCCACTCGACCTATTGCGGACAGGAGAATATTTTCAACAAACAGAGAGACAGACGAACATCTCCAGATCGATTTCTCCTTTTATAAGAATCAAGAATATTTATAATTTGTGGGGCTCAGAATTTATTTCGATGAGTTACAAACGGATTGACAAACTGATATGTACAGTGGAGGGTATAATAAGGATAAACCAAATTTTAGTTTTATTGTTATTAACTTATGGCCTGCAGATACCAAAAGGGGACTACGTCAAAAAAATGGGCGAAGCAAATCCATAGTCACTTACCTCTCTCAGTAACATATATACACCAAATTTTAGCAAAGTCTGTGAAATATTTTTGTTTTTTTTTTTTTATGTGTAAACAACTATACGCGCAGGAGGGTAAATTTCTATTTCACAATACAATCACAAAAACAGCGTAACTATACGCCGTAAGACAAAGTCGGTGTGACTTATAATTGTATTGGTGAAAACATGATATGATACCTGTTTGAAAACGAAAAAAGAAAAATGAAAAATGAAAAATGAAAAATGAAAAATGAAAAATGAGAAATGAAAAATGAAAAATGAAAAATAAAAAATGAAAAATAAAAATGAAAAATGAAAAATAAAAAATGAAAAACGAAAAATTAACAAGTAAGAAAATTATAGTCGGTCTAGACCGCCCTATACCATGCGTTTAGAAACCCTATCTCTTAGGCCCAACTAACTGGACATAGAAAATAAGCAAAAACCAAATTTGAGTGGGATTTTTATTAATTTTTTTGGCTGCAGATATGAAAAAGTTCATATCGGATGCTATATCTATATGGGGACTAGGTCCAAAAATGGGCCGATCCTGATCATGTTTGGTAAAGTCTCTTGTATTTTGCAAAAATATATACAAACAAAATTTGAGAAGAATCAGTGCAATATTTTTGTTTTTTAATAGATTTAAGTGAAAATCGGGAAGCAGCTCTATATGGGGCCACAGGGATAATTTTTGGACTACTCATTAATGGATGTAATGAACGCATATAAACCCAATTTGAGTAAGATCTATATGACAATTTGGATCTTATGACAATTTATGTCGATTTCATAGGGTAATTTGTATGGGGGCTAGGTCTGAACATGGACCGATTCTCACCAATTTCAATAGCGTTCATCCCATGGCCGATAAAAGCTTATATACCAAATTTCATCAAAATATATTCATATTTGCGACCTGCAGTTTGATTACAAGGTTTACATGGACACACAGACGGACGGACGGACGGACGGACGGACATTGTTAAATCAACTCAGAAAGTGATTCTGATTCGATCGGTATAATTAAAGATGGGTCTAGGTCAAATATTTTTGGTTGTTACCACATAGTGGTATAGGGTATAAAAATGAAAAATTAAAAATTAAAACTGAAAAATAAATGAAAAATAAAAAATTAAAAATGAAAACTGAAAATTAAAAATAAAAAATGAAAAATAGAAAATGAAAAATGAAAAATAAAAAAGTAAAAATTAAGAAATAAAAATGAAAGATGAAAAATAAAATATGAAAAACGAAAAATGAAAAATAAAAAATTAAAAATTAAAAATTAAAAATTAAAAATTAAAAATTAAAAATTAAAAATTAAAAATTAAAAATTAAAAATTAAAAATTAAAAATTAAAAATTAAAAATTAAAAATTAAAAATTAAAAATTAAAAATTAAAAATTAAAAATTAAAAATTAAAAACTAAAAAATTAAAAATTAAAAATTAAAAATTAAAAATTAAAAATTAAAAATTAAAAATTAAAAATTAAAAATTAAAAATTAAAAATTAAAAATTAAAAATTAAAAATTAAAAATTAAAAATTAAAAATTAAAAATTAAAAATTAAAAATTAAAAATTAAAAATTAAAAATTAAAAATTAAAAATTAAAAATTAAAAATTAAAAATTAAAAATTAAAAATTAAAAATTAAAAATTAAAAATTAAAAATTAAAAATTAAAAATTAAAAATTAAAAATTAAAAATTAAAAATTAAAAATTAAAAATTAAAAATTAAAAATTAAAAATTAAAAATTAAAAATTAAAAATTAAAAATTAAAAATTAAAAATTAAAAATTAAAAATTAAAAATTAAAAATTAAAAATTAAAAATTAAAAATTAAAAATTAAAAATTAAAAATTAAAAATTAAAAATTAAAAATTAAAAATTAAAAATTAAAAATTAAAAATTAAAAATTAAAAATTAAAAATTAAAAATTAAAAATAAAAAATTAAAAATGAATAATGAAAAATAAAAAACGAAAAATTAAAAATTAACCGGTTGAAATAATAAATAATAATAAATATTTTTATGTTAGCAGAGCCCCTGCAGTAGATTGCTATAACTGATACATAGATGACGCTTTTTGTTTGATTTAAAAAAAAAAATCATGTGAGTCCGATCACAAGAGAGATGTGTAAACATCTAATAATTAAAGAAAACATCAACATCATATTTTCCAGTGCATAAAAAATAAGTCGATTATGCTGTTTTCTGAAATTCAATTGATGTTTTCTGAAATGCAATTGATGTTTTCAGAAATTCAATTGATGTTTTCTGAAATACAATTAATGTTTTCTGAAATTCTATTGATGTTTTCTGCAATTCTATTTATGTTTTCTGAAATTCAAATGGTTTCTGAAATACAATTGATGTTTTCTGAAATACAATTGATGTTTTCTGAAATTCTATTGATGTTTTCTGAAATTCTATTTATGTTTTCTGAAATTCAAATGATGTTTTCTGAAATTATATTGATGGTTTCTGAAATACAATTGATGTTTTCTGAAATACAATTGAAGTTTTCTGAAATACAATTAATGTTTTCTGAAATTCTATTGATGTTTTATGAAATTCTATTTATGTTTTCTGAAATTCAAATGATGTTTTCTGAAATTATATTGATGATTTCTGAAATACAATTGATGTTTTCTGAAATACAATTGATGTTTTTTGAAAGACAATTGGAAAATGTTTAGAAAAGAACATATCATAATTTTTTCACAAATACAATCAGATAAAGTCACACCGATTTACACTTCAGCTCACACCGATGTGTTACGCTGTTTTTGCGATTGTATTGTGAAATAGAAAATTACCCCCCTGTGCGTATAGATGTTTACACATCAAAAGTGCCATAAAAATATCTTTAATTACTAGATGTTTACACATCTCCCCTGTGATCGGACTCACATGATTTTTTATTAATTTAAGTGAAGATCGGCAAGAAGCTTTATAAGGTGACTTTGCTAAAAATTGTTATACAGGATTAATTTTTGGTAAACTAAATTTTATCGACATGTATGCAATAATCTGGATCTTACGGCAAGTTAAATCGATCTCATTGGCGTTATTTGTATGAGGGCTAGGTCTGAAGTTGCACCGATTTTCACAAATTTCAATAGCGTTCGTCCTATGGCCAACAAAAGCTCATATGTCAAATTTTATATTTTCGACGTGTAGTTTGGTTACAAAGTTTCCATGGGCATACAGAAAGACATATACAGACAGGCAGACGGTGGGAAATCGCTAAATCGACTAAGGAAGTGCTATTGAGTCGATGGGTATAATCTATAATATTAATAGGCTAGGCGATTTCTTGTGACCGATGTTTTGTTCTACCGTTTTGTCCCGATTTTGACCAGACGTACATTATTTCAAAGGTATTTCTTTTTAGCCATTTTGCAGATTTGCAGATTTTTAAATTTTTTCCTTCATTTTGATTAAATTACATTTAAAGTTGCTACTGACACATACATAAAATTATACATATACTATGTGTGTTTTATTAAATTGCTTAATGTGTTTGTTAATGAGTTTGTTATCTTCATTCACAATAATAATGAACCATAAAAGTGTTGGTTTGTGAATTGGCTAAGTTGAAAAGTAAGGCTGCCTAGAAATTGCACTCGAATTTCGAGCGCTGGAATCTGCTAGTAAAAGATTAAATATACCACATAGTGCTAGGCTATAAAAATAAATCGAATCATTTTGTTCGAATCATTTTGTTCAATTTCTGCAACAGAAGAATGCGATTGGCCACAAATTCAGTGGTCAGAGCAAACTTGTTTTATATGTGAAAATTTCCCATGTTTCCAAATATATTATATTACTCTTTTTTCCATTTCGCTTGTTCTCTGTATGTTTTGGGGTTTTTTGTGCATTTCACAACAAAAAATAAACATGTGTATGCATCGCTGATATATTCACATGTTCTCTGGTACGTATAAACATTTTTCACTATTCTTAGTTATTTATATGAAATTTTATCAGAGTATGTTTACATTTTCATCCATCACTCCTCACCTTATCGGCCTAGAGCCTCAAAATTCAATACCAACCAGCTCGAAATAATGATAAATAATATTCTTCAAATGTTTTCCAGGAAATGTTTTTTTTTTTTGTGAATGAGTGTACTTTTAATACAGACAGACAGACGGACATCGTTATATATACTCGAGTTGTTATAAGGATAAAGAATATATACTTTCTGTGATGACAAACTGATATATACCATCAGCACAGTGGTGTGGAGGGTATAAAAAATTTTTTGTATTAAAGCCTATGATTATGACTTGTGACTAAATTTGAATGCAGACTTTTTTTGGGAAACTTTCGATTTAATTTTAATTATTATTACAAGCGAATTTTTATTCCGTCAACTTAAGTTGTCTTGAGATAATCAAATATTTCAGTAATTCAAAGAAAATGTGAAAAACATAATTAAAATTACCAATATATAAGCGTGATAATTATTCAATTCAGTTTAACAAACTTTTAACCAATTAATTTTTAATAGTGTATTTTATTTATTATATCGTTATTGTTTGCATCTGGCTTCATTCTCAAAATATGTATGTATACTTTTATTTAAATAAATTTTTCTGCTTTTATTATTATAAATTGCAATATTTTATATCAAAGTCAGGATACTTCGGACAAGAAAGGAAACTCTGCTATTCTTTTATTTTACTAGCTGTACTGCTGATAATGCTCTGACACACCTTTCTACCATTTACTTACTGTCTTTTACTATCTTTACTACTTTTTATGAAAATTATATGAGTGAAATTATATGGAAATTATATGAGTGACATCATGTCAAATGCACAAAAAAAAAAGAAAAATTGCGAATCTTTGGTTATGCAGGAATAAAGTAAAAAGAAAAAATAAATTAGTCTGACCTTTTTGCGTTATTTCTTTAAATTAAAATCTTTTTTTTTAACGATACAACTTCAATATTGGCTCTTTTTGCGAAAGGCCTTTCCAAAATAAATAAAATTTCATTTTATATGTTTAATATAGATACCTGAAAATTAAATCCAGTGGATGGCGAAATATTAAATAAAAAATAAATAAAAACAAAATTTATGGCCTCAAGCTTGATTATATAACATATAAATTTAATAAAGAATTTTACTCATTTATTGGTAAATCTTTTACCGATATACATACAAAATCTTGAGAATTGATTATGAACATGGTTTTTATGTTTTTTTAAGAGAATAACCGAACTTGTTGGCAATAGCAATCTCCCAACTTTCGTATATCACAAAAAGGAAAATACATTTACGATAACAAAAATTTGGTTGTGCTAACCAAAAAATTTAGTTGCTGCAACTGATTACGACGATTGTAAATAAATTCGGCTATCATAAATCATGTTCAAATTAAAATAAGCAAGAAAGTTAAATTCGGTCTAGACCGAATATACCATGAGTTTCGTAAAAGGTCCAATCATACTGAGGTCTTAAATCTACATAGAGAATAAGCACATACCTAATTTAAGTGACATTTTTACGAATTTCTTGACTGTATACGAGGGTTATCCCAGAACAACAAGACCTGACAGGAAAACGCAACAATTTTGGGGAAAAATATTTTTCATATCTCAAGATAATCATCTTTTAGCTGGATATTCAATAACTTCGATACTCTGTTTATAGTAAGAATAATCTAGATCCTTAAAATAGCTATCAACCGCTGACTCCACCTGTTGGCAAATCTTTTACCACCGAGCAATTTTTTCTAATTTGTAAAATAGAAAATTATCCGAGCGAATAAGGTGCGTGATGAAGTAAGTTGAGCTTTAGTTCATGGATTTTGGCCATCGCAATTGTTGATGTGTGAACTGGTGCATTTTTTGATGAAACAACATTTTCTTTTTCCCCAAATACGGCCTTTTTTCCCAAATTTGATCACTTAAACGCTGCAGTAAGTTAACATAATACTCGCCGTTGTTTGGGTTTCCCTTTTGAATATAATAATAAAAGTTATTCCACGCGCATTCCAAAAAACCTTGGAACTGTCTTTGCCTTCTTTGGACACGTTTCTCCCATTTCAGTCCCCTGTTTTAACGGAGTTCGGTGCACAGTGTCGTCTTGCCAGCTCGTACGGCCTCGCCTAAACTCTGCCACCCAATACTTTATCGTCTTAAACGAAGGAGCAGACTCCGCCAGAGTAGAATCTAACTCGGCTTTGATTCTGGTTGCACTGCGGCCTTTCAAATGAATTACGTGACGGTGACCAATGTTTTCCATGTTTACAAATTCACTGAGACCGTTACTTTTGATGGCTCAAAAAAAATACTAAACTGCGTGGCACCATTAAAGTTAAAACATATTTTTTATAAGGTTGCTACTTATCAGGTGGGTTGTTCTGGGAGCGCCCTCGTAGATGAAGAAGGTCATATCCGTGGCATACGAGGGGTCTAAAAAAGCTTAAGAATCTGTGAGTACAGAAGATAATGAGAAGTTCATTTGTTATCAAAGGGAATTCAACTTTCTAAATAAATTTTTATATAAACAAAAAGAATGTGAAATTAAATCTAATCCTAAATCGTTTTGGTCTTATGTTAAATCTAAAAAGCAAGTTTCAGATATTCCAACTATCTTAAAATATGATGGCTCTATTCCTAAATCTAGTAATGATGTTGTAAATGTGTTTGCCAAGTTCTTCAGTTCAAATTTTGATTCTTCAATGCTCCATACAGCAAGACATGCTGACGTTGGTATCATTGAAGTCTCGGTTGATGATGTTTTTAATGGAATTATGCAGTTAAATGATAATTATACCCTATACCACTATGTGGTTTGGAAATAATGATTTTGTGCTGCTGTTTGTAACTGCCAAAAATATTTGAGATAGACCCATCTTTTATTATACCGATCGAATCAGAATCACTATCTGATTCGATTTAACGATGTCCGTCCGTCCGTCCATCCGTCCGTCCGTCTGTGTGTCCATGTAAACCTTGTAATCAACCTGCAGGTCGCAAATATGACTATATTTTGATGAAATTTGGTATCGGCCATAAGATGAACGCTATTGAAATTGGTGAGAATCGGTCCATGTTCAGACCTAGCCCCCATACAAATGACCCCTATGAAATCGATATAAATTGCCATAACATCCAAATTGTCATATAGATCTTACTCAAATTGGGTTTGTATGCGTTTATTACATCCATTAATGAGTAGTCCAAAAATGATCCCTATGGGACAACTCTTAGTCATAGGCCCTATATAGAGCTGCTTCCCGATTTTCACTTAAATCTATCAAAAAACAAAAATATTGCACTGATTCTTCTCAAATTTTGTTTGTATATATTTTTGTAAAAATTCAAGAGACTTTACCAAACATGATCAGGATCGGTCCATTTCTGGACCTAGTCCCCATATAGATATAGCTACCGATATGAATTTTTCATATCTGCAGCCAAAAAAATTAATAAAAATCCCACTCAAATTTAGTTTATGCTTATTTTCTATATCCAGTTAGTTGGGCCTAAGAGATAGGGTCTCTAAACGCATGGTATAGGGTATCGTATAGTCGGTCTAGACCGACTATAATTTTCTTACTTGTTTTAAATTAGATTCAGATGGTTTATGTACCTATTTTTTCAAAAAGTGTGATTTACACTTAAATATATTTTTAATTTATCATTAAAAGAAAGAATTTTCATTGACAAGTGGAAATCATCGGCCATTACTCCATTTTTTAAAAATGGTAATAAAGATGAAGTTACTAGTTATAGGCCAATATTTATAAACATTATTTTTCCTTTCAAAATCTATTATTTCTCCTTATCAGCATGGATTCTTTTCTGGTAGGTCTACTACGACCAACTTAATTTTTTTCAGTGAATACTGCACATCTGCACTGGAACGCGGTAGTCAAGTTGATGTGGTTTATACTGACTTTTCTAAAGCCTTTGACATGGTCTCTCATAGTATTCTTTATTATAAGTTGCAAGCAATGGGATTGCATTCGTACTTTTTTATGTGAATAGGATCATACCTATCTAATAGAATTTGCAGAGTGTTAGTTGAGGATTTTGAATCGTTCAAACCTCAGGCGTTCCTTAAGGCAGTGTTTTGGCTCCACTCTCGTTTAGTTTGTTTATTAATGATGTCTCTAAGTGTTATACTAAGGCACGCTTTTTGCATTATGCTGATGATTTAAAAATATACTGTCAGATCTCCTCGTTAATTGATATATATAACTTACAAAATAATTTAAATAATTTTCATGATTGGTGTTTGGTTAATAATCTGCTTTTAAATCTTTCAAAATGTCCCATATAAATTATTAGGAGAAATTGCTCTGATTTTTCTGATCCTAATACATTAAAATTGATCTACTCATCTTATGTTAGATCAAAATTAGAGTATGCTGCTGTCGTGTGGAGTCCACATCTCTCGCATTGAGCGAGTGCTAAAGGCTTGATTCTTGGTTTTGGGACTTTAGAATATAGGCGTAGATTTCAAAGCTTATTGTTTATATTTGATTTAATTACTTGTGGTACTGATTGTCATGACTTGCTCTTGCAAATTTTTTTTTTTATGTCCCTCCTAGAATGTTACGTCATAATCATCATATATTTAATGTATCGTACCATCGCACTAATTATGCAATAAACAGTATGTTAAATCGTGCTTTTAACCATCTCAATAATATAAAGTAGCAGATTCCAGCGCTCGAAATTCGAGTGCAATTTCAAGGCCGCTTTATTTTTCAACTTAGCCAATTCACAAACCAATACTTTTATGGTGTATTATTATTGCGAATGAAGATAACAAACTCATTAACAAACACATTAACAAATTTAATAAAACACACATAGCATATGTATAATTTTATGTATGTGTTAGTAGCAACTTTATATGCAATTTACTCAAAATAAAGGAAAAAATTTTAAAATCTGCAAAACGGCTGACAAGAAATACCTTTCAAATAATATACGCTTGGTTAAAAGCGGGATAAAACGGTAGAACAAAACATCGGTCACAAGAAATCGCCTAGCCTATTAATATTATATTCAGATGAAACGGCCATTAGAAAAAATTTGAATCGCACTTTTGAATTTTGCACTTAAAAAAATAGTTTTAAGCTTTTTCTCTTTGAGTTATTACATTTAGAAAATCGGACATATTTATGTATTAATTTTTAATTTAAGTTATAGTCTTTAAGAAACTCTTGTATTCTATTGACTGAATAACTGAAATGAAATGAAATGAAATGAAATGAAATGAAATGAAATGAAATGAAATGAAATGAAATGAAATGAAATGAAATGAAATGAAATGAAATGAAATGAAATGAAATGAAATGAAATGAAATGAAATGAAATGAAATGAAATGAAATGAAATGAAATGAAATGAAATGAAATGAAATGAAATGAAATGAAATGAAATGAAATGAAATGAAATGAAATGAAATGAAATGAAATGAAATGAAATGAAATGAAATGAAATGAAATGAAATGAAATGAAATGAAATGAAATGAAATGAAATGAAATGAAATGAAATGAAATGAAATGAAATGAAATGAAATGAAATGAAATGAAATGAAATGAAATGAAATGAAATGAAATGAAATGAAATGAAATGAAATGAAATGAAATGAAATGAAATGAAATGAAATGAAATGAAATGAAATGAAATTAAATGAAATGAAATGAAATGAAATGAAATGAAATGAAATGAAATGAAATGAAATGAAATGAAATGAAATGAAATGAAATGAAATGAAATTAAATAAAATGAAATGAAATGAAATGAAATGATATGAAATGATATGAAATGAAATGAAACGATATGAAATGAAATGAAATATTGGATGCTATATTTAGGTTGAAAAATTACCTAATTTAGTGAGATCACTTGTGGTTTTCAGAAACATTATATTTTCTGTTTCTATTTTCTATGCTTTGTGTTTGCATCTATATGTTCTACACAGTTCATATATTTCTGTTGATACAGTCGAAAATACAGATGTTAAACTTTAGAACAATTCGGTTGGCAAATTTTTTTGTATGAATCTCTTTTGTTTATAATTAAAGAATAATTTAAAACAACCTCCCATTACTATGAATTATTTAAATATCAGGTTATACAATAATAAAAAAAATTAAATCAACAACAAAAATACATATGTTTCGTATTAAAAAGAATTTAATTTCGCAAACTCCCATTATATGTAACATATTTTAGTAACGAAAAACTAAGTGCTTGATATGTATATTCACATTAACAACTCATTTCATGGCTATATTTCTAGACCAAAAACATTAAAAACATCAACAGACATGTGTCTAGTTTTCAAAAGGGGGTGGAGCAGACATAACATAACAAATATTAGCAGTCTTAAAAAGTGTCATAATAAAATAAATTTAAACAACATAAGCTAAGTTGTGTCTTACTTTTTATATATTTTTATTTAATCAAAAATGTCGGAATATGTCATCGATGCAGCTAGGAACACCTGCCCTGGTGTCTGTTATAATTACAACCACACGCACAACAGACAAGCAGAGTTTTTTTTCGTTCGAAAAGCGTTATTTGTGGGAACTGCTGATATGCTATGGTAAGGCTGCCTTAAGTGAGAGAAGTTGTCGTAAGTGGTTTCAAAAGCTTAAGAAGGCTAAAAGTGACATGGAACACAATGGAAGGACAAAAGCGTACGAAGATGCTTAATTGGAAGCATTATTGCAATAAGGTTTATGCCAATCGCAAGAAGAACTTGCACTTACATTAGGAGTAACTAAAGAATCAAGTTCACATCGCTTAAAATATTTGGATATGATTCAACAACAAGGCATTTGTGTTACATATGAATTGACGACGAGAAACGATGAACGCCGATTTTTCACATGTGAAATGCTGCTTACCAGGTGAAAAAGCTTTGAACCATATAGTCGCTATGATAGGTAATAGGTAACCTAAAAAAATTAAGCATTTTTCCGACGTGGTATCTATATGCTGCCAGAAAAATGGACAAGCGACGGACTATATTTCGAATAAAACAATAAATGTCAATTTTTTTTTTATAAAAAAAAAAAAATGACGGATACTTATTTGTACTGTACACTGGATGTAGAAAAGGTGCTTAAGTCATATTGAATTTATATTTTGTATTGCCTAATTACCAAGGTTCAGAAAATACACACATGAAACAAACAATGTTTGTTCAAAAGCAGCCAACACATATCTTTATTTTCATATCAATTATGTGCGTTTCTAAATTTTCTACGGTGCCCAACACAATCATGACTGTGTTCGTTTTAACATTTCGTTATTTACACGAACATGTTTCTATCACGTACTTTTTGTTTCGATCACACATAAACCACACAGATTTGAGTGTTGCTTTCTTTGAAGTTCGTGTTCTGGTACGTGTACTGAAAAATAAACTGAACATGTACAATAAACAGGTTCGAGTTCAGTTATATTTTAAGTCGTGTTGTGGCTCGTGTACTAAGAAAAAACAGAACATGTACAATAAACAGGTTCGAGTTCAGTTATATTTTAAGTCGTGTTGTGTCTCGTGTAGTAAGAAAAAAACAGAACATATACAATAAACAGGTTCGAGTTCAGTTATATTTTAAGTCGTGTTCTGGCTCGTGTACTAAGAAAAAATTGAACATGTATAATAAACAGGTCAACACACTGCACTTAAATCTTTCTTGCCGGTTTCAATCAGACATGTAAATTTGTTCGTTTCGCTATTAAAAGCTGCGTATTTTTTATAGCAAAACTTATTTCTGTTATTGCTTTTATTGACACTCATTGTGTTTTTACACAAAAAATCCCAAAAACTCATTGAGAAAAGGATTGTGCATTGACACTAATTGGTTCGCAAATTAAGGGTGGGTGATTGTGTTTTTTATGATGCAAAATTTGTCTGTGTCTAAAGTTATTTGTTACCAAAAAAAAAAAAAATATTTGCAAAAGATCCTAACAACCAACAAGTGTGTCTTTTATGCCGCAAATTTGGGTTTTTCGTCTATGACACTAATTGGTTGCGAAAATAGGGGTGGGTAATGCAAAAAAACGTAACAACCAACAAGTGTAACTTTTATGATGCTAAATAGTTTTTGTGTCTTAAGTATTTTATTACCATATTTTATTAAAATAAAACCAGTCAATAAAAACAATTGTAAATAATTTCAACGTAAATCACAAAAAAATTACCAATAAAATTTTAAAATATTTGACAATTGTAAACAATTTGCAACGTAAGTCATAAAAAAAAGTCAATAAAATTTTAATAAATTTGGTTGAAACAATTGTCGTCGTTTTTATCGGGGTGTATCAGATCGCGAATTGATGTTTCAATTTTTCGCAGTACACGAGCCAGAGCACGAATTTAAAATATAACTGAACTCGAACCTGTTTATTGTACATGTTCTGTTTTTTTTTCAGTACACGTACCAGAACACGAACTTCAAATAAAGCAACATTCGAATCTGTGTGGTTTATGTGTGATCGAAACAAAAAGTACGTTCGTGTAGATAACGAAATATTAAAACGAACGCAGTCATGATGGTGTTGGGCACCGTAGAAAATTTAGAAACGCACATAATTGATATGAAAATAAAAATATGTGTGTGTTGGTCTAAGTTATGTTTCTTTACATATATGTACGAGTTTTTTATTCAGTGTGTGTTTTTTTCTGAACTCTGCTAATTACTGATCCAGATATATTCCGATATATTCTCTGTAAAAGGAAAACCTTTAAATTTTGGAATATTATGCCGTTTTCTTTTCTGACAAAAAATGTCGCACTTTATTTGCACTTTTTTTGAAAATTGAATTTTTTTATAGATTCTGAAATAAGAGAGCAACTTACCCTATACATCAATCGAAAGGTTTCAAATTAAAGCCCTCACCTTATGACTGGAAAGAGGATAATAATCAAAATTTTTTGCATTTTATGAACACAGCTCTTATTTCAGAATATATAAAAAAATACACTTTTCGAAAAAAGTCCAAATAAAGTGCGACATTTTTTGTCAGAAAAGAAAACGGCATTATTAGTGTCCCTTAAGCATTAACATTCAAAGTGATATACATTATATATTTTTTTTTTTGTTCCAACTTAGATTCAAAACAAAATAAACCACAACTAAACATCAGCATTTCATGTTAAATTAGTACCCTCTCCATTGCACAGTGGCCGGTTTGCCTGATCTAGCGTAACGCAATCGAAATTCGCCATCTGCAAAATCTACCACAGTTTAATTTCCTGCCGATAACTAAATGCTCATTTAACAAGTCGAAATTTTCCAAGATAATAAATTTGCTATAATTGGTCAGCTGTGAGCTTTCAAACATAATATATGTTAAAACAACTGCGACAAAAACATATTTTCGCGTTTTGTGAAAAAAATCACATTGCAAAAAAAATTAGATTTAAAAAAAAAGTAAAAAATTGTGGTACAAATTTGTTAACTTGTTTTTAGTGACCGGACTTCTGTAAACCAAAACTTAGTTAGCTGGCATCGGCCGGTGAAGAGAGTGTTGTCTTATGTTAATATGTGATATGTCTAACATTTGCTGTTTGAGTCGCTTTTGCTCACCATGTCGTGAGAAATCTAACTGCCCGTGGAGGAGTACAATTTAATTATTAAAGAACTGAAAAATTTGTGCAAAAGGCTGGCTGCACTATGCACAGAATGCCGTAGGGGTTGGGAACGGTTCGAAGACTTACACTTAGATGAAGACTTAGTTCTTGTTTGCTAAAATACTCAAATAAGAGCAGGAAGAAAACAAAATGACATTGCTGATTGCCACGCAAAACTTCAGTGCACCAAAGTTTCGAAACTAATCGAAAGCAACACATGCAATTAGCTCATGATAGCGACTCGCGTTATCTTATACAAATCGGAGTGCATAGCAAGTTGATTGGCACTGATTCCGATGCGTCTACAAAAATTAAAAGAAGTCTGTAATTAGATTGACGGCTCACAGTGGACCATTTCACGAGAAGGCGGTCAAAAATACATAACTTTTTATTGGATTTGAATTTTGATATGCGTTTTTTTTTTTTGATAGGTGGGACTTTAGCCCTTAATTTTTGCTATAAAACGTAAATATCGACCGATAATAAAAAAAAGTTATGGAGGGTTTAAAATACATTTTTATTTTTATTTGAATTTTAGTACAAAAGTGATGTGTTAAAAGATTAAAAAAGTTTTTTTTTTTTTTTTGTATAATGTCTTATTTTTCAGCTAATTTTACAACTAATACTTTTTAAAAATTTTGCAAGTTAAATTTTGTAGGAAAATGACAAACTTTGGCCCCCGTAAACTTTTTAATCCTAATGTTCACAAGGGCAAAAGGTTGGCTTTTTTTTAACGAGTCCGAGTTAAAACATAATTTATTAAGCAGCGAACTTAAAAGTTACCTGATATTGGTTCAAGATGGAGAAGTTTCAACGAAAAAGTCGTATGTTTTTACTTTAGTTAAAAAATTTTTTATTGTCTTTTTAAATGTTTCTATATCAATTTTTATTCTAAATTTATAAAGTGCTGTGGGACACCTCAAGGGGGAATTCTATCCCCCCTTCTCTGGGTGACCGCTATAAACAGTCTTCTAAGGATTCTAACCAATAAGGGTTTCCAACCTGTCTGCTATGCAGACGATGTAGCGTTACTGTTAAGGGGGGAAGGTCCTAGAAATTTATGTAGGAGGGCATCGGATGCACTCGAAATAGCATACGATTGGGCACAACCAAGGGGATTAAATGTGAACCCGGAAAAGACTGAAATATGCCTCTTAACTAGGAAGACGAGAATAGTCGAATTCGATGAACCCCGCTTCCAGGGCAAAACGATTGGAATCACACAAACGGTGAATTACCTTGGGGTGATTCTCGACAAAAAGCTCACTTGGAAGGACCATATTGAGAGCAAAGTCGCGAAGGCTCACCGGATATGGGCCATGTGACTACGCATCCGTAGTCACATGGACATCAATGAACAGAAAATGCTATATTAAACCATTCCAAAAAATACAACGCCTCTGCTGCATAGGAATCAGCGGCGCAATGCGGACTACATCTACGAGGACTAGAGACGATTCTATCTATACACCCGATCGAGATTAGAATTAAATATGAGGCAGCTCTGGCCATGTTACGACTAAGAGTAACAGGGGAATACATCACCGACCATATGACCAGACACCAAACAATATTGGACCAGATACCGGAATTCGCGGAAGTGTCGACAAACATACCCTGCAGTATAAGGATACCTGACAGGGAAAGCTGGCTGAACGAAAATTTTCTACGAAACCTTCCAGGGTCACACTACTACACAGACGGATCTAGTCATCATGGTAGGACTGGTATAGGTTTCTATGAAGAGGACCGTTCCAATGGCATATACATACGCATTCCGGACCACAACTCTGTCTTTCAGGCCGAAGTGGTCGCGATAATGGAATGCATAAGATCTATTGACGTACGGGCAATCCCAAGCCCCGGAGACGTGAAAATATTTTCGGACAGTCTAGCGGCTATCAGAGCGATATCCTCGGATAAAACTAGATCAAGGACAGTTCTCAGATGTACACTACAAGAGGCAGACTTGAAATCATTTGGATCCCAGGACACAGTGGTATAATGGGAAACGAGATTGCAGATGAACTGGCCAGGAAGGGTTCTTTCCTGGAGGGTGTCAATTTGGAAAACCCAATACCTTTCCAGGCTCTCAAATTGAAACTATCGGAGTGGGCAACTAATTCACATACTTCAATTTGGGAGCAAACTGACGTGGGTAAGGCTACGAAGATACTATGGGGCTCTACAAACACTTCGAAGACTAAGGAAATCCTTAGTCTAAATAGAAAGGAACTGAGTAGGATTATTGGCATCCTCACTGGCCACTCTGAACTGAGGGCTCATCTATACCGTATAGGACGGGCAGAATCGGCCACATGCAGAGCTTGTGGAGAGGATGACGAGACCATAGAACACTACCTTTGTTACTGTCCTGCATTTGCCAGAACAAGGGTCAGATATTTATCCAACGACATCATACCAGGCCTACCGGCTCTTAGGGGGATACGCTGGAAAGCACTCAGGAGATTTGCTATCGAGACCGAACTCCTAAGTTAAATAAGGAGTAGATTAACGGATGAGCACGAGCATGTAGAGCGCACAACAAGCCGACTTTCTGGCTTAAGTGTATATCCGGGTAAAACGGATATGAGCTATGTGTATACATGGCTCCTCTTTTTCAACCTAACCTAACCTATAAAGTACATAAATTTTTAAATCAAGAAAAATTATTAACTATATAAAAAAGAGTATAACTTATTGTAAGTGTACTGAAAAACTAATTTAAATCAAAAAATTTTAGTAAATTTTCTTCTAAATAGCTTTGATTGTCATCTTCTAGAAGTTGTTTAGCTTCTTCGTCTAATTCAATAGAGATAGTTTTCCATTTTTAACGAATGTTGGACATATATCTGATCTGAAGTGCATAACAAAATAGTGATAAGGTCTTCTTAGTGCAACATCTGAACATTTTTCTTGTGTTGTACTAGCGAAAAAATCTTTAGTCTTTGTTCCTTTTTTCTTGCGCTTCTTCAGATAGATCTATTGGTAGCATATTGTTTTGAATTATTTGTTCCCCATGGTGCAAAATTTTATGAACTGTGGATGGCATATACCTCGAATAATATAAATATACCTTTTTTATTGGCGTACTCTCCAATTTTTTTTTTTGCATTTATATTTCTGCTGCATGCTAGAACTTATAATATGATTTTGAATCGTCTTATTAATTCATGTTCTACAGCTGTGATATATGCTGCAGTTTCTGGATGGGGAAAAAAATCTCCTTGCAGTATTTCCATCATTTGAGTTTCCATCTCCTTCTTTTGGTTGGTCGATTATGAATCCTAGCTGTAGATATTTTTCTTCCACAATATGATTTTACCATTTACCTGTTATATAATTTTTTTTCCTATTTTGTCAGGTATTTAAACTATATAACTCAAGTTCCGACTATTGATGTTTTTGAAAAATACCTATGTAAATTTACCTGCCAAAATAAAAAAGATTTTACCCTTTAATATAATTTAACAATTAAGCGCTTTTTGTATCAACCCTTTTTTATAAGTATTTAACAACTCGTGTCAACTATACCGTTTCTGTTTTCTGTCAGTATAAAAAACAAATAAGCTCACGCAAAAAAATACACCGGTGCGACCATTTTTTGTATTCATAACACACAGACGGACGGACAGACATCGTTAAATCGACTCAGAAAGTGATTTTGAGTATACAATGGCGTATAGAAGTTTAGGAGAGTATTCGTACTACAGAAGTGTGCAAGATTTTTTTTTTTTTTTTTGATTACTTTTGGTGGGCAGGAGTTGTGCTTTATTAAGTAGGATATTTTCGGTAAATTTGGACCTTTTTAAACTTTTACAAAGAAATTTTTAATTTTAGCAAAATACTGAGAAAGTCCATTTTCTAAGACCCTGTTCGCTGTTATATAGTTGAAATAGAGTCGCAATTTTTTGGCTCCCGAGGTACACTGGTACTTACTTTCAAATGAACAACATAACTTTAAAATCGGTAACCATAAAAAAATGATTTTTGGCCGCCTTCTTCTAATATTGTCCACTATGCGGCTTTTTGTACGTAATCACGTCAGGAACTAGGATAATTGGACTAACTCTACTACTTTGCTACCGGGGGAGGGTGGGGTAAAAACCACCCAAAACTTTTTTTTTTTAATCCCGCTATTTTGCAAATTTTTGATATTTTGAAAATATCCTAGTTCAGGAGTTATCTTTTATGGATCCAGAGACATACATATTAGTTAGTGTCATGATACGAGGGTGACATAAGTCTTTATAAAAATATCGGAAACATTTTTTTTTTACTTGATTTTTTATTTTCCAACATAATCTTCATTTTGCTCATCCAGCGATTCTCCAACTTTTTAAGGTCTCCGCAAACTAAGATTTCGAATGGTTTTCAAAATAGCTTTCTTGAATCTTTTTCCATTTCTTTAAATATGGAATGAGGGAAGTGTCGCTGGTAGCCAAATCTGGGGAATACGGTGGACGCGGCAATAATCGAATGCGGCATATTGAACGTACCCGAGCTCTATTTTGATGAAAGATCACTTTTTGACCAAAAGGGAGCGTTTTGTCTTGACTGTTACGCTTAATTGGCATTAATAATGATACATAGTAATGTCTATTTATTGTTTTCCTTTTTTATATATTCAATATGGACTAGCAGAGCCCAGTACTTGAAATTGAAATTTGAGTGCAAATTCTCGTAAATTTTATTTTTTCATTCAAGTTTTTTTTTATGTTTTCTTAATCTATATATTTAAAAAATTTATGAATATTTGAATAAAATTCATTAAATTGTGAATTTTTAAATAATATTCATTAAATTTCGTTATAAATATTTGCTGAACACATAGAAGATATATAAATTGGTTTCTTAATAAATAATTTTATAAAAGCTCAAAGGTATGCCCACCTCAGCTGTTGCAGTTTCGAGCCACTTTTTCGAGCATTGCTGGCTGTATGCCACGAATAACATGAACAATGTTGGTCTCCAACGCGTCAGTTATTGCTGATTTATCAGCATGAACCAGTGACTTCACGTAGCCCCACAAGAAATAATCGAGAGGTGTCTAATTGCACGACCTTGGAACCCAATTGACAGGTCCACTTCTCGAAATCAACTTATCGCCAAATTTTTATTTCAATAATTCGATGGTTGCGGTTGCCGTATGGCACGTAGCTCCGTCCTGTTGAAACTACATCTCCTCCGGATCAATGTCATCCATATTTGTGAACAAAAAATCATTGATTATGGTGCGGTAATCATCTCCGGCTGAATTTTTGAAGAAAGAAGGTCCCACATTTTTCGGGGTCTAATGGAATTGGTAGGGCCTGTTGTGGATTGGCCTCACTCCATATGCGGTAATTTTCTTTATTAATAAATCCGTTAAGCCAAAAATTAGCCTCATTTTGCAATCAAATATCGTATATAAGTTACGCGAATCGATAACTAATTTTCAAAGTAAATTTGAATAATTTGGCAGTGTTGTTCAAGCTTTCAAAATAGCTTTCTTGAATCTTTTTCCATTTCTTTAAATATGGAATGAGGGAAGTGTCGCTGGTAGCCAAATCTGGGGAATACGGTGGACGCGGCAATAATCGAATGCGGCATATTGAACGTACCCGAGCTCTATTTTGATGAAAGATCACTTTTTGACCAAAAGGGAGCGTTTTGTCTTGACTGTTACGCTTAATTGGCATTATTAATGATACATAGTAATGTCTATTTATTGTTTTCCTTTTTTATATATTCAATATGGACTAACAGAGCCCAGTACTTGAAATTCGAGTGCAAATTCTCGTAAATTTTATTTTTTCATTCAATTTTTTTTTTATGTTTTCTTAATCTATATATATAAAAAATTTATGAATATTTAAATAAAATTCATTAAATTGTGAATTTTTAAATAATATTCATTAAATTTCGTTATAAATATTTGTTGAACACATAGAATATATATAAATTGGATTCTAATATAATAAATAATAAATAATTTTATAAAAGCTCAAAGGTAGGCCCACCTCAGCTGTTGCAGTTTCGAGCCACTTTTTCGAGCGTTATTGGCTGTATGCCACGAATAACATGAACAATGTTGGTCTCCAAGGCGTCAGTTATTGCTGATTTATCAGCATAAACCAATGACTTCACGTAACTCCACAAGAAATAATCGAGAGGTATCAAATCGCACGACCTTAGCAGCCAATTGGCAGGTCCACTTCTCGAAATCAACTTGTCGTCAAATTTTTATTTTAATAAGTCGATTGTTGCGGTCGCCGCACAGTGGACCATATTTGAGAAGGCGGCCAAAAATCATTTTGTTTTTTTCCGATTTTAAAGTTATGTTATTCTTTTGAAAGTAAATACTAGTAAACCTCGGGAGCCAAAAAATTGCGACTCTATCTCAACAATATCACAGCGAACAGGGTCTTCGAAATGGGCTTTCTCAGTATTTTGCTAAAATTAAAAATTTCTTTGTAAATTTTTATTTTTGAATGACTGTAACTATTTTGATTTAAAAGATTTTGAAGTGAAATAAATTTTGTGTAATTTTGTGGCTTCCATGCTATTAATGTTAAAAATGCAAAATCACTGAGTCATTCCGAAATTTAAAAAAAAAAATTTTTAAAAAAGGTCCAAATTTTCCGAAAATCTCCTACTTAATAGACCATAACTCCTGCCAGTCAAAAGCAGTCAGAAAAAATCTTGCACTCTTCTATAGTCCGAACCCTCCCCTATACTCCTATACCCCATTATACCCCCGCCAGTTTCCGCCCGTGTGCACCAGAACAATTTTTTTGACCCAAGGTTAGATATTTTCTGCAAAATTTATGAATACAAAAGTTGTCCACTATGTGGTTAGGATATATTAAGTTTGAGGTGATGTTTGTAACTGCCAAAAATATTGGACCTTTATCCATCTTTTATTATACGGATCGACTCAAAAACACTTTCTGAGTCGATTAAACGATGTCCGTCCGTCCGTCTGAGTGTTATGAATACAAAAGTTGGTCGTACCGGTGCACCGCGGTGTATTTTTTTGCGTGCCGGTAGAGTTGTCAGGAGTTGTTATATACTTATAAAAAAAGGGTTGAGATATAATGCGCTTAATTGTTACAGTACATTTACATAGGTATCTTTCAAAAAAATTAATAGTCTGAATTAGAGTTATATAGTTTAAATACCTGACAAAATGGGAAACAATTTAAATAACAGGTAAATGGTAAAAAAAAACTATTGCGACATAGCCCTTTAAGATATGAGCAGGTATGCTTCACCTTTTAAAAGGAGTTAGGGTGTGGTAATAAAAGATGAAAATTTTTTTGATTTAAAAATTTATATATTTTGTAAATTTACAATAAAAATTGTTATATTTCATAAATTTACCATAAAAATTGATATAGAAATATTTAAAAAGACAATAAAAAAAAATAAACTAAAGCAAAAACATACGAGTTTTTCATTGAAACTTCTCTATCTTGAACCAATATAAGGTAACTTTTACGTTCGCTGCTTAATAAATTATATTTTAACTCGGGATCTTTCAAAAAAGAAAAAAAACCTTTGGCCCTTGTGCACATTAGGACTAAAAAGTTTACAGGGGCCAAAGTTTGACATTTTCTGAAAAAATTAACTTAAAAAATTGTTAAAAAGTATTAGTTGTAAAATTAACTGAAAAAATAAGACATTATATTAAAAAAAAAACCTTTTTTTTACCTTTTAACACTTCACTTTTGTACTAAAATTCAACTACAAATGAAAATGTCTTTTAAACCCTCCGTAAGTTTTTTATTTTCGGTCGAGAATTACGTTTTATAGCAAAACTTAAAGGCTAAAGTCTCACCTACCAAACAAAAAAAACCGCATATCAAAATTCCAATCCAATCAAAAGTTATAGATTTTTGACCGCCTTCTCGTCAAATGGTCCACTGTGCGCCGTATAGAACGTAGCTCCATCCTGTTGAAACTACATCTCGTCCGGATCAATGCCATCCATATTTGTGACCAAAAAAATCATCGATTATGGTGCGGTAACGATCTCCGGCTGAATTTTTGAAGAAACACGGTCCTACATTTTTCTGGGTGTAATGGAGTTGATAGAGCCTGTTGTGGATAGGTCTCACTCCATATGCGGCAATTTTGTTTATTAACAAATCCGTTAAGCCAAAAATTAGCCTCACCGCTGAACACAATTTTGCAATCAAATATCGTATTTAAGTTACGCGAATCGATAACTAATTTTCAAAGTAAATTTGGATAATTTGGTAGCGTTGTTCAAGCTTGAATCTATTCACGATAATTTGCCAGAGTATACTGATCATAAATGTCAGAAAGTGAGCGCAGTACGACAGTTGGTCTGACATCTAACCCTTTCGTTAATTCTATCTAAGCAAAAAAAAAAAAGAAACACTTTATAAGCATTGTAGCCAACAACCATCGCCATAACTGTTAAAAGAATCGGTAAATTAAAACCACCCTCACGATATTCATATATAATTCAGTATAACAGTTCCATATTTTCTACGATCACTTATAGAATATGGAAATTCTCCACCTGAAGTGAACATAAGTTACCCCAAGATCATATTGTAGCTAAATTTTAACAATGCAGGACAATTTTTTATTATAGTCTATATATAAAGCAGCATTCCGATATTTACTTATAAAATTGTGGCAATCGAATTTGTTGTTTATCGAATCATTTGTATATATTTTTTAAATGGCACTTGCATACCTAAATAAACAAAGATAAGCATCTGGGACTTACCTTAGACAGAAGACTTACTTGGAAGGAACATATAAAAATGAAACGTAAACAATTCAACATAAAAACCAAGAAGATGTACAGATATAAATCTGTACCTCAACCAGTTTGAACTTATTGTGTGCAGTCTAAAACTTTCAGATTGATAATAAACTCTTCATGTTTATAAAAAAAAAAGAACGCTATTCTAAATGACCTAGGTATTGCTTCAATAAAAGATGACATAAATAGGTTTCCTGGAAGATATCTTAGGAGACTAAGCTATCATACAAACACTTTAGCTATAAACTTGATTAACGATGAAGATGAAGTAAGACGTCTAAAAAGAGTTCATATTCTTGTCCTACCCTTTAGAAAATATAAATTTTGTAAAAATACTTGTAAACAACAATTCAGTCTTGTATTTTGCTCATTAAAGGATTCATTGGAAACCAATATACTAAGTTATTTTTAATTAATTCTTATAAATTTTGCTTAATGTTTTTCGTATTTTATATAAAATAGATTGCAAAATAAAGAATTGAAAAAAAATTTTAGTTAAAAAAGTAATTCCTTATTGCCAGTAAAACTATCATTTTGAATGAAACTTTATTAGTTTTTAAGTAATTAATTTCGTGACGCTAGGTCAAGCATTGGTTTTAATGAAAATAAGTGACAATTATTATAACATGATACCACGATATAAAATAGTTAATTTTATTTTTGGCCTCTACACTTACACATGCTACTAGCAATTTAGCAACGTTATGACTAATTAGCAGAATCTAAATATATGGGTGGTATTTTAAATGGAAGATAATTACATGTATTTAATTATCACTGAAAAGAAAAATTAATATAATCAAATATAATTTAATTATGATATTAAACAAACATTAATAAACAAACATCATCTAATTGAAACATACATATTTCAACGAAAATAAACAATAAATTCTTTGAGATGAGCTATTAAATATGAAAAAAAAAATAAAAAAAAACATACATACTAGTACATATTCATAATCCAAAGTACTAAAATTTTATATTATTACAGCAATATTAACATTTATTACTACACTTGTGCATTTGTTTATTTATCCCATTTTTAAATAAACACATTTTTATAAATTTTTATTAGTTTCCATTTAAACGCACGACTCACATTTGAACAGTGAAAATGTAAAAATTATTTATTTAATGATTTCTGTCATAAAATGTTAGAGAGAAAACTGAAGAGTGTGTAAGCGTGCTGTTGTTCAAAACAAAACATGTATTTAGCAGATCTCATTTTAGGACATCATAGAAATAAAAGTTTTTATTAAAAACAAAAAAAAAACATGAATCTGTGCAATAAAATTCAACAAAAGCAAATTTTATAGGGCATTAACGATTTTCTCTCATGATGATGAAGTTCATAAAACAGAAAGTTTAAAATTGAAAATGAAATCTATTACAGTTAAAAAGGAACCTTACTACATTTAAGGTAGTCGAGGAAGGCATTTTGTCAAGCAACTAGACATTTTTTTTTTTAGGACTGAGTGTGGTGTCTGATTGTGAACTAAAAGCACTTGATGATTCCTTTCAAATTTTGTTTTTTTTCCCATATTCAGCTCGTCAATATACATCCATTGAAGGGTGTCAAATTCTAAATGAGCCTTTTTATTGGACAATCACTGTACATCACATTGTATTTTATAACATTTCACTATCAAGTTCTAAAAAAGATTTTAAATAATACTCACCCCTTATTCCAGTTGTCAACGTCGATGTTGTCTTGTGTCAGCTTTTTAAAATTGGTATTCCAGTTGTTGTTGTCTACATGTATCGATGACTGTTGACTAATACAGTAATCCTCGGTTAATTACCTCGTCAAAATTTACAAAATTTTTGGATAATTATGCGGGGAAGCATTTAAACGAACACGTTTATTCACCTCATAAGAGGCGATTAGACAAATACTTTTAAATACATCAAAAAGGCAATTATCCGAACATATGTACAACAGGGTTATTGAAATAACTTAAACAATTAATTTAAAAAAATAATTCATTTATATGTATCACATAGAGAAGTATATTGTAAACCAAGGTTCAGAAAATACACACATCAAACACACAATGCTCTGTTCTAAAGCAACCAACACATTTTTATTTTCATATCAATTATGTGTGTTTCTAAATTTTGTACGGTGCCGAACACAATCATGACTGTGTTTCGTTATGTACACGAACATGTTTCTATCACGTATTTTTTGTTTCGAGCACACATAAAACACACAGATTCGAGTGTAGCTTTATTTTAAGTTCGTTTTCTTGCAAGTTTACTGCTAAAAAAAAAAACAGTACATGTTCTTCAACGCGTACATCTAAAAATTAAAACATTATCCACTCCACTTTGGGTAATTGAAACAAGGAAATTTAATGGAAATTTTATTTTCTGGATAAAATATTTAAGGTAATTACTCGAAATGGGTAATTAAGCGAAAGTTATTTAACCGTGTGGTTTTGTTAGAAAACGTGAGCAAAAACAGGGATTTAGAACTCGAGGTAAATAGGCGTGGAAGGCAATTAAGCGTCGGGTAATTAAACGGGTTATACTTTATATGTTATTCTCTACGACGTATTGCATTTCGACGATTCTGGGTCCAAATCACCGCACTCGTTATCGAAATTTTTCGATGGAAATCATTTTTTTTTTTTTTTGTTTATTTTCTAAAACAAAATACTTATAATTTTTTTACTCAGTCAAAGTTAACGAATTATGGCCCCTAGTTATGAGTAAAAGTGAATCGAGGTTTGATATTTGTCCGTCTTCTTTAAATAACACAAGGGAACATGGTTTTTGTTGATTAAGAACTGAATGTGGTTTTTAAGGTTATTTTTATTTTTATTTTTAAAAAGTCAAAAATACGATTAGTACCTGTAACTTAAAAATGTGAGCTGATGGAGAAAAATGGAGATTAGATTTGAAATCAGCGACCTCAATTTAGTAAAAAAAAATATGGAATCTCGCAATTTTACTTGATATCGAATGCGGTGATTTGGCCCCTGATTTTGTGGTCGCCATTTTTGGTGAAGAGTGAAAATAAGAAATTTAAAAAACTAAATTAACCAACGCAGATCAGTTTGAAAAACTTGTGGAATATGTGCAGAAAAGACTCCTTCATTAGCAAATGAATTTCGCAGGGGCATTAATTTTTCTTTTTTGTGCCTTATTTTTATTTTTATACCCTCCACTCCAGTGTGCAGAGGGTATATATAAGTTTGTCATTCCGTTTGTAATAATTAGAAAAAAAAATTTGAACCCCATAAAATATATACATATATTTGTGATCCTTATAACAACCGGAGTTGATATAGCGATGTCCGTCTGTCCGTCTGTGGAAATCACGATGACGGCATCAATCGGGCAGCTAGGGTGCTCTTTGACATAAAAAATGATTCATTAAAATCCTGAGAAGTTTGCTATTTAAAATCGTCCAAATCGGTCGATTAGGGCCCGAGAATTCAATAAAGAACTAAAAAAAGTCTTGAAAAAATATAATTTTCTATGTTGTTCTTGTCACGATCACGCCCTGAATAGTGCAGCTACAGTGATCATTTTTAGTGAGAATGATTCACCAAATTCATGGGAAGATTTCTATTTCGAAAATCATTAAAATCGGTGGAACAGGTCCAGGGAAATCTCTGAAAAAGTAAAAAAAATGAAAAATATGATGTTGTCATAGCTGGACTTGTTGTTTTTGTGGTCGTTGTGGTAATAATATTATAAAAACTAACTGGTAGAAAAAACTAAACTGGTAGAAAAATTTAAAAGTTTCCTTTGTTTTGGCATTACTCTAAAAATTTTTTAGATCATTTCTGTTATTACCACGAGCCTGCCTGCAAAATTTCAGATCGAATGGCTCACGGGAAATTGGTTAAAATCGATCCAAAATTTTTTCGACAAGCAGACACTACGAGTTAATATAAAGGGAGTAAAAATTCACCAACATCTAAAGCAAATAATGCTAAAATACCTAGATGTTAATAAAAAAAAAAAAAAAAACAATGTAAATATAGCAAAAAAAAAAATTTTATGTATAAATTTATTTATAAATTTATATAAACATATTAAATAATACAAATAATATACATATATTATATATGTATATCCATAACAACTGCATGTTAGAAATAAGTCGGTATATTATTTTATTTACATAAAATTCTGCAAAATTTTGTTGTGGGGAAAATACATTTCTTTTGCATTAACAGAGTGTCACTTCATTTTTCTCAGCGTGACTATGCCACAGTAGATGGCGCCACAACTTTTGTTTGTTCTAATTAGCTTTGCAATAGTTATTTCTATTTTAACATGAATGTTAATATTTTCAACTAGATATCATACAGAACAATGTTAAGAGTATGCACGGGCTGGTCTTTTATTTCATACGTATTTTCATTATTCTTTTACAAATATGAACATAATTTTGGCATATTAACTTTTTGTTGTCTTTACAAAATAGAGTTACCGAGTTCATCAATGACATTTTTGCTTTCAAAACAGTTCTACATAGTTATATAGAATTATTATTCTGCTTTACCTACAAAATATCTGATTGCGATTACATCTAATTTTTAAAAATTGTTTATAATTAATAAAGCATTATTATTCACATAAATACAAAATTGCACTTTTTCAATTTTCCATTCAAATTTAAGAAAATATCAATTCTAAAAACTGGAATTAAAAATTTCCAATTATAAATTACAATTAATTGAATTTCAAAAATCATATCAAACGTCGGAAATTATAATTTTAAATTTAGAAGACATCAATTGCATCTTTAATATATAAATTTTATTCGCTAAACACAAATTGAAATTCCAAAAAAAAACACCAAATACCTACGTTTACATTTAAAAAATTTTTACATTTAAAAAAAATATTGACATTCAGGAGAAATTAATAGCTTTTCAGTACCGCGATTCAGTAACTTCTTTTAACGATAGTCGAATCGTTAAAAAAAGAAAATTGCAAAATTATCAGTAAAATTTTTAAACGATATTCGCTATTGTTAAAGTCAGCTGTTGTTGTTATCTAAACGACAACCATTTTTGTATGGTTAATTCAATCGATAAAAACTTAAATTTTTAGGTTGAAATGTCGTCATACATATGTAAATAAAAATCATAAAATAGTGAAAATATTTTGCTTTAATTAAAAAACTTTTTTATATAAATAAAAAAAATTAAATAGCATATTCAATTCATTATTTCATTTTCAAATAAATACACAGAAATATTAGTAAAAAAATAAAGATATTAAACATAAACATAAAATCATCCTGTCAAACACGAACTAATTTTTTTTTTTCTATTCTTCTTTGTGTTTTTCGCTTATTTTGACAGAGATGCCACTCGTTTACAATTTAAATAAATAGAAAAATAGATATGTCGACTGTCCTTAAGATGTATGTGCTTAGTGAATCACTTAATCCTTAGTGCAAACAACAATAGCTGTCGATATATTTTGCGATTGTCGGATCGTTGAAATTTACAAAATCACACTACAGAAAACATTAATTTAAATTCAATGAATTTTAGAATGATATTTAAGAATTGCGAACATAAAAACTGTTACATAAATAAACGCAATTTGATTTAATGCATATAGCCACCCTGCACAACCATTACCTTTGCAATGGAGGTTAGGGCGAGCTATTTAATTAGCAAACACTAAATTAAACGAGAAGTTATGTCATATAACCGGAAACGCATGCATATAGGTATATAACCTAAATGCATGCCGATCAGCAACCACGATGACCAAAAAGCAAACACCGAAATAAATCCGAAATAATAGAAAAGACGAAAACCAACCCAAAGAATTTGCTGAAATAATTTGGTATTAAGTTTAACAAATTGTTTACTTTTTCATTTACATTTATTATCAACACTCAAACCGAGGTGGAGGGTATTAAAGATTCGGCACAGCCGAATTTAACACTCTTACTTGTTTTATTTAGTTTTACTTTGTTATTTTGTTATAAAATAAAAAGACTGAATTTAAATTAGAGAAAACTTCTTTTTATTTTTTCTCATATTTCATATGCTTCATATGTACTTTAATATCATGTCGCCCATTTTCTGCACTCCATGTATCTTCATATGAAATATATAAACCATATTAAATGCATTTCTTGTTAAGTGCAGCTTTCCCGATTAATTAATCATGAGCCGAACCTGCATATGGGGCATCCAAAAACCGCATTCACAATCCTATTACAATCACAGATAAACTTAAAAAAACATTTTTTAAGTGATGCCAAAACAATGGAAAATTTTTAACTTCTGTACCAGAGTTTATTAAAACGGTAATAATAGAAGATAGTATGAAAGAAAATCTATAAAATGTTAACCGTTATTTAAATATTTATAGTTTTTGACATTTTCTTTCAACGGCTTTTTGAACACAATTGTATATATGACTGTTTTAATATTACGAATATAACTAATTTTTGTAAAATTAGGGCAAGAATAGCGTTTTGTGAAGATTTAAAAACCATAATAATAGATGATTTTTAATCTGTGCGAAATATTCTATGAAAGAATCCAAAATATTAAAAATACTCAAGAAATATCGTGAAAGAAAAACGGAACGACTCAACATTTAGGCGGCAGACCCAGTAAAACAAGTCAAAGACAGATTAATTCTACCTAAAGAAGACGTTAAAAATCTGAAACTTAAAATATATGCTCTAACTGTTTCCTGACGAGTCACTCAGGCTGATCATGCTTGTTATCGTTCTGTGAAGAAACCGCTGATATCAGAGAAAAAACGGCTGGCTCGTATTAGTTTTGCTAAGGAAGACATGAACTGGTCAAGACGGAATTATCTTTTCAGATGCGTCCAAGTTTAATATAACCCTTTGAGACCTGAGTAGTAAAATGATTGTTGTCATTGTACAACCATCTATATAAAAATTCTTTTTAGGAAAGTCTACTTTCTTTTTTTTTTAATTATCTTGTATGTAAAGAGTACGCAAGAGAACTCATTATCACTGAATACCGGTAAAAAAAATCAGAAAAAATGTATTTATATTTTAAGCACCTTTAACCAGATCTCACAATCGGTATAGCTAGGTCTGAAAGAGTTAATAGGTCATGATGACAAAATCCAAAAGATACAAAGATGCTTTTCGGGCCAAGGAATGGGTTCGATTTATGTAGTAAAATTTGCCCTATTAGGAATATAATCTATAATATTAACAGGCTAGCCGATTTCTTGTGACCGAAGTTTTGTTCTACCGTTTTATCCCGATTTTGACCAAACGTATATTATTTGAAAGGTATTTCTTTTTAGCTGTTTTCCAGATTTACAGATTTTTAAATTTTGTTCTGTATTTTGAGTAAATTGCATTTAAAGTTGCTACCAACACATGCATACAATTATACATAAGCTATGTGTGTGTTTCTTAAATTTATTAATGAGTTTGTTATCTTCATTCACAATAATAATAAACCAAAAAAGTGTTGGTTTGTGAATTGGCTAAGTTTAAAAATAAAGTTCCTAGAAATTGCACTCGAATTTCGAGCTCTGTAATCTGCTAGTGTCTATAAACACTGTAAATATTTTTTGGATATATTGAATATGGACTAAAAATTAAAAATGCCTTTTGTATTAATTATAAAATTCCATGAAATGTTTCTATTAAAATTAGTTCTCATCGAACATATAAAAAATCAAAATTGTATATTAAAACTATAATAAGGTCTGAAGATGATGGTGAGAACAGGGATAAAAAAGTTATTAAAGAATTTTCATTAAATACTAAATGATATCAAATGCACAAATAATATATAAGTTATTTTAAAATTGATAAAAATATTTTTTTATTACAAACATTTAGTTAGCTCTTTTAGTTTAATTCAAATTTAGTGCCTTTTGACAATTTTTGGAGTACTATTTTGTACTTTTTGCTTGAAAAAAGTTGTCATCCCCGCCTCAAAATCATCTTTAAAAAAATATCTAATGAATACAAATATTTTTCTATACTACCTACACATATTTTTTATACCACTACACTAGAACTACATGACACAGATCCTTGGGAGTTTGTTCTGATATGTGTTGTTAACAAAAATTTTATATATGTATGTGACATATGTTCACAAATACGTGACCTTCGACTAAATGGCCCCTCTTAATGGGACTTAAATTAACATATGTTGTTTATATACTAATAAATATCATGCTGAAATTTATCTTTATATATGTATTTAACACTTAAATCTTCTGCCCAAGTAAACTCATCGACCGAAAAAACCTTTAAACCAATTTGAATACACATATTTCTCACTCTAATCGGTGATGCCCATCTGCCATGGAATCTATCTGTTGGACACATTATTCTTATGCGATTAAAGGCATCAATGCTTTTTTTTCTAAAAAAAAACACCATTTTGATTTCACAATTATTTATTGAGCTTTAATACATATTACGGTAAAAAAATTAATTTAATGTAAATTTTACTAAAAATGATTATTCAAATATTTATTTTCTAACGTTAAAAAATTTAATGTATGTTCTTTAAAGGAGCCTTACATCTGAAAGAAATTTCAAAATATTTTTTTAGTTCGAGAGTTCGCTGAATATATGAGTCCTCATTTGTTAATCATATCGATAGTTTCGCTCTTTAGAGTGTACGGTATTAAATAAATAGTTAGGTTTGACAGACTTCATTGTTGCTTAGTTGTTAATCCATTGAGACTTTTGTTTTTTCGGTAAATGCGTATCTTCTATCACTCGTTTTTCGCTTAAATGCCAAGTCATATGGTATGGCAAATAAAGTAATATATTTTGTGATTGTTATCATGCTGTGAGGTGAATTGAGATCATTAAAAGTTTTTTTATTCTGCACAATTCTTGTGTTTTCATATAATTTGCACAGATATTTCAATGGGTTTTCGCAGAGCATTAATGAATAAAATCTTTTTGATATTAAATTATTACATTGTGTGACAAATGGTAGGGGTCAGTGATCGGGATGGGATGAAACCACCGGGGAAAGTTATATCGGTCAAAAAAAAATTACACGTGTCCCGGCGTTTCACTGGGTCACGTCTAGGAATCGAGATATATCGATTTGAACTTAGTAAGTATCGTATAGGGGAATTTGTCACGTTTTGGGCTCTTTTGTTTGACATAACTCGAGAACCACTAGTCCGATTTTGCTGAAACAAATATAAAAATTAATTTAGAAATTAAGAATTACAATTCCTTTAATCTGTTCATATACCGTTTCGCTATATAAGCAACACTTTCGCAGTTATAAATAAATGTACATGAAGAAAAAAAAAATATTTTTCCTAAAAAGTTTAAAATTTTTTTTTTAATTCATAAAAAATCCAAAAAAGTGTCAAGTCCTATTACTTTCACCTAAAGTCACATAACCTATGAACAAAATGAGACATAGATCTTGAAAATCGATATAGGCGTTTCGCTTTTATTCACAACTAAATAAGGTATCTCATTTTGATAAGAATATTGATTTTATGTTTCAATGAATTTGGATAATATTTATTATATTATTTATTATTAACACGTAAAATTAAAAATATCAGATTATTACATAGATATACAGATCATAAAAATCGATGAATGCATAAATTTATTTTCGTTTGTTTACTCTCTTTACTTTCTTGCGTGGTGGTTAGCCTACTTGTTCAGACACTCTGTATCGGATGAGGATTTGTCTTCATCTGGAAAAATATCAATTGTTTTTAATCAGATCACAACTGATCCGCCACATGCGATCAGTGTAGCAAACTTTATCCAAAATTATTTTCATTGAATCGTATGTTTCACTCATATCTGTGCTGTAGCCAATGGGAATGCTTGGTTTTTTATTATATTTATGTAGCAAAACGACGTTCAGGCTTGATTTCGAAGAATCGATGAACATTCGCCAACCACATGCGACGTAATTAATAGCCATCGCCTCCATCAGTCCCTTTATATCGTGGCAGTAAACAAATGTGTTCCCTTCGTTGAGTGTAAAGTACCGTTGGAATGGCAATTGTCGTCTTCGATATACGGTGACTTTGATATTAGGCTTCAAATTGTTGCCTTCTTTCAAAAGCAGGGCAAGTTTTTCTGCTTCACGTTGAGACAAGTTTAATCTTGTCCATTCTTGCTTGTGATATTGGAATTATTTTGTTCGATGTTGTTGCAATTAGTTTCTCCGTCAGGACTTAGAAGCGGTGGAATTTGTATGTCATCCGAATGCGGAAGAGGTGTTTGTGCACTTTTAACAAATATGTAAACTCTTTGTTTAAGGCCTTTACGATTTACTGCAAGTATTTTGTTTGCGAAAGCATAACAGTTGTCGGAATTGTGCTCTTCTGGATCAGTCCAAATTATTGGTACACCAAAAGAAAGTGAACTGCGTTTCCCTTGGATCCACATGTTAAGAGCATTGTAGCACGTTTCACAAATTTTGTCTGGGGCACACGAAACGCCGCGAATTATATCGGAATCAAAATAAAATTTAAAAGCACGCTCCACTTGCTCAGTGAGTAATGCAGTACTTGTTGAAAAAGCTCTTTTGCCACAAACTTTACAAAATAAATTGAGATTTTCTTGACAATTTGCAATCATTTCGATTTTATACTTTTATAATTTTTCAACACTATTGAAGAGCCGTACTTTTCGCGTTCGTAGGTACTTGTTGAATGACTTAAAATGACAACGAACACCTATATATACTACGTATTTTTCCATATTTAACTGACAGGTACTTATGAATGGACGCATCTGTTATGGGAGCATATTTACCTGCTTGCGCTTTCTAAAACCAGGCTCGTTTCAAATTTTGTATAACTTTCCAAATAATCAGCACTCATAAATGTGGGTGTAATTTCTGTAAAAAAAAAATAATCCCTTACAGGTAGGCAACGGAAAACCCCACATCAATAAAAAAGTGTACTTTCCTTTTTTCCCTTTAATTGTCTGTGCACTGAGTAGGTATCATGAAGGAACAAGAAGAGAAATTCAGCGTCTGCGCACATTTATGACCGTTTTTAAGTTTGTTACCGCAATCATAAAAATGAAATAACCTTTTGATTATTACTTTTTTTTTTTAATTCAGTGAATCATAAAAAAGTCATCAACGTTTTTTTTTCCAATGAGAAGGCTTTACTTCAAAATGAGATAGATACCTTTACTTAATTGTGAACAAAAGCGAAACGCGTCCCTCGATTCTCATGATCCATGTCTCATTTTGTGCACAGGTTATGTAACTTTACGCCAAAGTAATAAGACTTGACACCTTTTCCCATTTTGGATTTTGAATGATTTTTAAAAAAACAAAATTTTAATCATTGGATCATATAATTAAAAACTCTTTCAGTGATTTATAAATTTGTATGTTTTATTTATTTAAAAAAGTAAAAATATTAACACAAAATAGCTGTACCTCTGAAAAAAATCAATAAATAATAAAATAAATATATAACTATTCATTTTTATGCTGTTGACAAAACATTGTAAACTTTCCCTCTATTTTTGGTTTCAATATTTTGTTGGGTATCCATTATTTTTTAGTACTGCTTTACAGCGCCGAGGCATGCAGTCAATTAAATTCTTGATGGTATCCATTGAAATTTTTTGCCACTCTGAATTAACTACCTCTATGAGGTCTGTGTAATTTGTATAATTTCGAGTTCGGTTTACAATTTCCTATAGATTTTCTTAAGGATTGAGATCTGGTGATTAGTGATTAACTAACTGAATCAAATTTTTACAACTTTTGAGTTGTATTTTAGGTCATTGTCATGTTAGACCTTCAACACCAAGAGCAAATTTTCCTCCGCGTGCATTACTTCACTTTGAATTTACCTGTATCCAATTCCAGTTAGACTATCTTTTACTATGTGAATTGGACTAATTCCTTGGCATGAAAAGCAACCCCATAACGTAATATTGTCACCGCCATCATTAACAGTTTTATTTGTATATTTTGGGTCTAGTCCTTGTCTCTTTGGCCGTCGTACAAACGTTCTTCCATCATATCCTCTTAAATTAAACTTGCACGCATCAAAAAAATTAACAATATTTTAACGATAACAACCACGATCAGCCGCAATAGCTCGTCGGGAAACAGTTCGACCACTATTTTTAGTTTCAGATTGTTAATGATCTGCTTAGGTAGCATTTTTGGGCATTGTGTAAACTCTTTTGCTATTAAATTATCCTGTCATTGGCACATTTTATTAGGCCTGCCGCCTAAATGTTGAGTCGTCACCGAAACTCCTCTTTCACGATATTTCTTAATAATTTTTAAAATTATGTATTTATTCCAAGGTTCAGAAAATACACACATGAAACACACAATGTTCTGTTCTAAAGCAGCCAACATATATATTTATTTTCATATAATTAATTTTAGGGAATTCCATATGTGACGGAATGACATTTTGAGTTGTAGAATTGAAGTTAAGGCTATTCTACAAAGCTATTTTGAATTGAAAATTCATTCTTCAGTTTGAAAATGATTGTTAATGATTAAGAGATTTAAAAAAACTCAGAAACAATTTTTACACTATTTTATTCTTTTATTTTTGAGTAATTTCTCATTGTGTGACGGAATGACATTTTTGCTACCATGACTTTGTCCTGGTATTGAAACCTGGGAACTTTTGTAAATTAAGAAGCAAGTCAGATTTTAAACTAATTCATATTTTACATATGATATATTTAACAATATAAAATTATAATTTGGAGCAACTGGCCTGTAATAGTATCGAATTTATTAACTGTCATTTGACGGGACGGAATGACTAAAGTTTCTTAAACATGTATTAAAAGAAAATTGAGTAAACAAATAAATTTTATATTTATTTTATTATCTAGAATGCTTGTAAGGAATTACATTATGTAACTTGGAACATATTTTAATATATTTTTAAACTTACTTCATATAAATGAAAAAATATTTTTTTTCATAAAAGTTGACATTTTTATGGAATTGCCCTATGTGTGTTTCTAAATTTTGTACTATGCCCAACACAATCATGACTGTGTTTCGTTTTAATATTTCGTTATCTACGCGAAAATTTTTCTATCACGTATTTTTTGTTTCGAACACACATAAACCACACAGATTCGAGTGTAGATTTATTTTAAGTTCGTTTTATTGAACGTGCACTGCTAAAAGACAAAACGTGTTCTTGAACGCGTACATCTAAAAATTAAAACATTATCCACTCGCGATCAGAAAAAACGAAATTAAGTCATAAACAACATATAAAATTTCTCTGTTTTCTATTTTATTACTTTATTTTTATTTTTATTATCTTTTAGTAACAAATTGTTGTCGTTATTATAGGGCTACTTTAGATTTTTCCGATCGCGAGTGGATAATGTTTTAACTTTTAGATGTACGCGTTCAAGAACATGTTCTGTTTTTTACAAGTACACGTGCAAGAAAACGAACCGTACAAAATTTAGAAACACACATAATTGATATGAAAATAAAAATATGTGTTTGTTGGTCTGAGCTATGTTTGTTTACATATACGTACGAGTTTTTTATTCAGTGTGTGTTTTTCTGAACTCTGATTTATTCATAGAATATTTCCAGCAAATTTTCTTTTGCTTCTTGCCATTATTTTATAATAATTAATTATAAGATTAAAACATTGAAAAATTACAATTGTATTTATAAAACAGCCGAAAGAAAACATCAGTAACTGTACTACATGGAGTGAAAAGTACGTGGCGTCACATAGAGATGGCGTGAAAAGTGCCAATTTTTACTATTTATTCGGCAGGGCGAACTGTTAGAAAAATTGTGTCAAAATTTCATTAATTAGAAAAAAAGTTACCGTTATAAAAATAATGCTGCTTTTAAAGTTTGAAAAGAAAATGGGTTACAGAGAGTTTCGTGTTTTTATTTAAAGTTGTTTTTTTGGTGAGAAAACATACTGTCCAAACCAATGAATGGATTGATAAACAATATGGCGAATCTTCTCCGTAATATTCAATGGTGAAAAGGTGGAATTTTGAATTTAAACGTGGTCGTACGAGCACAAATGATGCAGATCGTCCTAGTCGTCCAAATGATGCAGTTACCGAAGGAAACGTGGGAAAAGTGCAACAGGTTGTATAGGAAGATCGAAAAATTAAAATTAAAATTAATGTAAACAGACTGAATTCGGCATATATTACATTATCATTTAAATACAAAATAGCTTTTTGCTTGATGGGTGCCGCGATTTCTAACAGCAGAACAAAATCTGAAACGTGATCATGATTGAAATTATGCTTTGGAGATGTTTGAAGTATATTCAAGATTGAATAATGGATGATTTGAATAATGGATGAGACGTAGATTCATTATTATACCCCGGAGTCCAATAGATAGTCTGTGGAGTGGTTACAAGCCTGCAAAAGCCGACCAAAGCAGCCATAGACTCAACAATGGGCTGGAAAAGTTATGAGATGGACGTGCTATAATATTTATTGATTACTTGGAGAAAGAAAAAACAATAACTGCATAGTACTATGTTGAGTTTTTGGACAGATTTGGATGAAGAAATTAAGAAAAAGTGACCCCCGAGTTCCAGTTCCTGTACTTATATTTATAGTACAGGAACGTATTGCGTTACAAAAACATCATTGGGCTTCATACCCTTCGGCTTCAGAGAATTTAAGTCTTTACATTACGAATTGCGATTATTATTTGTTCCCAAACTAGAAAAGATGGCTCCAGGGAAAGAGATTTTCCACAAATGAAGAAGTCATATCAGAGACGGTAGCCTATTTTGAAGGGTTTGACAAATGATATTTTTTCAAGGGTATCAAGATGTTAGAGGATCGTTGGAAGAAGTGCGTTTCACATAACGGAGATTACGTTGAGAAATAAAATTGATTTCAAATCCAAAAAACTGGTTTTTCATTGTTAGGACACGGAGTTTTCATTCCATGTATTTAGTATGTTTTTAAATAACGGCTAAGATTTTATACATTTTCTTTCATACAATCTTCTATTTTTATTCTTTTCATCAACTCTAGTACAGAAGTTTAAAAGTTTCCATTGTTTTGGCATCAGTAAAAAAAAATTTTTTTCCTCGTTTTTCTATTTTTGTAGTATTTTTTTGTAACAAAATAGACACCAAAGAGTGATTTCGACAAAAAAAAATACATACCTGGACTTAACGCGAAGATATTTAAAAAAATAAAATTCGTAAATTTGGAATTTTGTAAAAGGTTCCAATGCATTGTCACCCACTGTATAACTAAAATTGTTTTTTTTTTTTATTTTTAGACAAACAAATTTCATCAATATATATCAGGGAAACATTAAGGAAATATTTAAATTGGGGCTAGGTCTAAAAATGTCCCGATCATTGTTGAGCTAACTAAAACATATATATAAAAATTTTCCAAATGCCTGTGCATTTTATATCGTTCTGAAGCTTTTAATTTGTACTAGCAAATTCGAGTGCAATTTCTAGGCAGCTTTATTTTTCAAATTAGCCAATTCACAAACCAACACTTCTATGGTTTATTATTATTGTGAATGAAGATAACAAACTCATTAACAAAAACATTAAAAAATTTAATAAAACACACTTAGGATATGTATAATTTTATGTGTGTGTTAGTAATAACTTTAAATGCAATTTACTCAAAATAAAGGAAAAAATTTTAAAATCTATATCTGCAAACCGGCTAAAAAGAAATACCTTTCAAATAATATACGTTTGGTCAAAATCGGGATAAAAAGGTAGAACAAAACATCGGTCACAAGAAATCGCCTAGCCTATTAATATTATAGATACTGTACCTACAGACAAGCCAAAACGACTTCGCAAGGCCATTATCAGTAAATGTTAGAAAACTATGTTTAAAAAAAATAAAAATAAATATAAAAAAATTGTGTATTGCAGTTTTTATTCAAAAACATTTTATTCCATCTTTTAACTCGATACATTTAGTCCAGCGATTTTCTAATTTGTTATCCCTTCAAAATAAAAGGTTTTTTCAAGGTCCTCAAAATATAAGTTTTTTTTAAATGATGACCTCTTCATTCGAATCAAATCTCTAACCACCGAGCTATTTCTTCAGGCTTGGAAACAGGAAATAGTCCAGAAGATTATGCTGGATAGGGTAGCACTTCGTAGACCAATTTATGAATTTTCACCATGGCAACTACACAAGTGTACGCTGGTGTGTTGTCATGTTGGAAAAGCACTTTTTTCTGTGTCAAATGCGATAGTTTTTGCGTCAAATGAATATCGAATCCATCCAACAGTTGTGAATAATATTCACCGGTGACCGTTTTACCTTTTTCAAGGTAATCGAATTTAATGACCACGCATGCATTCCAAAAAATGTCACCTTGACCCTCTTTAGTTGCATGTTCGCTGGAGAAGTCCACTACTTTGAAAGTTCCTTGGTCTATGGTATGATGTGATGGATACATATATTTTGTCTCCTGTTATGGAACGGTGCAAAAGCGGTTGAACTATTATTGGAAGTTATCACACTGTTGGGCTTATGGCCGAGTGTGTGCAATCGCATCACCTATCGCGCGGATAGCTTATTCTTGTCCAATAATAAATGTAAAATTCGATGTAGCGGTTATTTGAGCTGTCTACAATCTCAGCCTCCTAATGCACTTTCATTCTCCATATCATTCCATGGATTTTATGGACGATTTCTGGCATGACGACCTCTTTTGGACTATCTTAGCATTCGACGTCACGGAATTCAGTAACCCACTTCTTAACGACTGAAGTTGATATTGCAGAGTCACCATAGTATTTATCAAGTCTTTCCTTTATTTCAGTGATGGTTTTTTTTTACGCGAAAAATAATGTTTTATGAGTGTTCCCTTTTTTTGTCTGATTTCAGGGCTGTCAAACTTTCTTAAAATTTTACAGAAGACTATCAAGTTGACAGAAGGAAAATTCAAAAAGTCACGAAGTTGACTTTCAATCAATCAATAATAAAATAAATCCAGATCGATCAATATATTATGTTATTATATTATAAAAAATCTTTATTTTCTATTTCATAAATAATTTCAGTTACATTTTCATATTAAACTATATATATTAGGGCGGGTCGATTTAAAAATCGCCCATTGCTCAGTGAAAATCGTATTCTAGGGATCAAAATAAGAAACTTTGCCGAAGGAACCATACCTCTAAAACGAATTCTGATGTCCCAGAATTTGGGTCGAACTTTTGGGTAGGGGCAAATTTTGAAAAATCCCCCACTACTCTGGAGGCCCGACCCACCCATGCCAGTGGCACACCCCCTGGAACTCCCCTGGGGGTTCCCCATACAAACATTTAAAAAAATCGCCAGTTTTGGCACTTTACATGAAAAAATCAGCGAAATGCCTATGTTTTTTTTCTTTATTTTTATTTATTTATTTATAATAATATTTATTATTTATTTATAATAATATCTATTTTTGCTCTTAAGAAATTTATTTAGTCAGAACATATGTAAATGAAAAAATAATATAAGTTAGTTATAGAAAAGAAACTAAAAAAAAATTATTGAAGTCTTTTTTACTTTCAAGTCTGGGCAATTTCGCACGGCTCTCTAATGTCGTCGCCATAACAGCCTCTACATTTTCCGGTATAACCCGTTTGGAAACGCTAGCTGGCAATTGAACATGTCGTTCCGTTCCTTGTATATGTGAAGGAATTTTTGGATCATTAAACGGTGGATCATCTTGATTTAAATATTCTTTCAATGTATCGTACGGAATGCTTCGCGTGAATGGTGGTTCAAATACGTTATTTATGTCATTCATATTGATCATTTCCGTGTAACTTCTACAATTAAAGTTTATATCTGGTTTTTTATAAGCTCTAAGTTGCGTTGGGTCGTCAACATCGGTTCGATAGCGTAGAATTTTCTTGATAGCACAGTCTCGCTTTTCTTTGCTATCATCAAACAACATTGATAACAAGACATTTTCCGAATGCGCATAATATGAATTATCTGTAATTACTTGATTGACAATTTTGCGTAAACGAGGTTCTAGAAATCGTGACCAACCAATGAACTTGAAAAATACTGCACTGCCGTACACGACAGAGCTGTAATACTTGATATTGAAGTACATTGGTACATAACATTTATTTGTGAATTCAACCAGAATTCTTAAATTTGCATCTGGATTTTCCGTTGTCACATATAATCGTAATAATCTAGCGGCCTTGGTGAGCCACCGAGAATGCACAATTTTCCCTGGTTTGATGTTAGCCAGATCCACCGAAACCACGCCGCTAGAAATTGCATGGGCCATGTCGTATAAGTACTTCGAATCGGTGGAAAATTCAATTTTTTTTGGAGCAGGGGGCATTTTTGCAACTCAATTTTCTGGAAGCCGTCCACCACCTGAAAATATATAATAATAAAATAATTAATAATGGTTGACAATTATAATAAATGAGTGATAGCAATAACTTATCGGAAGAGTTTCAAAAGTTTCGATTTGACGGCTCAGTTTTCCGGTTGCCGATCTCGGTCCAGTGCTGGTTGATTTATCCAAAGCTTCAAACAAATGCCGAAATGGAAATTCGTTGAAGTGTAGAAGGCAAACGAACCAATGCAATGGTCTTTTTAACAGCAATTCGAATCGTCCTATAATTCCACCGTGTGGGCCAGTGTTTGTTGGCTCACCGTCAGTGCATATTCCAATTAATGCATCCAGTGATATATTTTTATCGTTGAAAAAATCATTTAATTTGGTTGTTTTGTATTCAGCGGTTTCATGTTCCAGTCTTACGTAACCAATCAATTCAGAATTGGGTTCTCTCAAAATAATAAGATGAGGTTCTTTTACCATCCTAGTATGATACTTCTCATCAATTTTATCTATCGTTAAAGTATCATCTTTTCTGCCATCGAATGAAAACGCTAACAAATTGGTATCATCTAACCGTTTGCGAAGCACTTCTTGTCTGCATTTCTCTTTTTCTCTGCGAACTTTTCATTTATCCATGATGAGAGGTTTCCCATGCTTATCTTTAATTTTACAATCTTGAAAAAGAGCGGTTCCCAATGCTGATGCTACTCTATCAGGCACACCAAATCTGTCACATACCAAGGCAAAGTTAAAACAATCGTATCTCTCTGTGTATTGTGAACTTGTGTTTCTATCCATATCTTCTTGAACCGGTGGCGGTGCGTATGTTGAATCATCGGGATCTTGGTATGTTGGCATTGATGACATACACGTTGTTCCTTGCTCTTCAATTTCCATCACAAATGCATCCATTGTTAGTCTTCTCTGATTATGTTGATCGTGCATAAACTCTTTGAGGCGTTCGGGAACCAAGTCGCATGCAATGGAGTTGCCTTCAAATCGCATTTACATGTTCCAATGTAGAAAATTGTTTCCAGAGATTTTACGTACTCTGTAAATTGTTGGGTTTTGTTTCTTCTCTTGATTTGGGCTTGATATTTGTCAAGCAATCTATTCAATTTATTACATACACTTTTTTTCCCAAATTCCAATCAACTTATCTTGTAAATAATATCTCAAGATATCCAGATGGGTTGGTAAATTAAGATTAGTCAAATCAGTAGACACACCAAAAACAGTAACATCATGCTTGGGTATATGACTCATTTGGTTTTCGATAGTTATTGATGTTGTTGTTGCTTCATCTTGCGGTGTAGAGGATGGTGGATTCATTGTAAACTTTTTGATTTGGAATGGTCACTTCACTTCACAATAACTGTTGCGTTATATTTATATGGTCTACGAGACGAGGTAATAAGAATGAAATGGTAATTTCAATTCTACCTGGTGTGTCTTGTGGTGGCTTAAAAACGCACACAAGCAATTTTACGACCTGCAATTGTGTCACAGTGATACGTTCATTTTTTAAAAGGGATGCGGTGCATTACAGTGATACCTTAATTGTTAAAATGGTTGCAAAAAACGCGCATTTCTTAAGAAGGTGCCATAAAAAACCCATAAAAAGGGTTGTAAAAACAACCTTCATTTCTTAAGTAGGTGCTATAAAAAACTACAGAAGTTTACGACATGCAGCTGTGTCTTGTGGTGGCTTAAAAAACCCACACAAGCCATTTTACGACCTGCAATTGTGTCACAGTGATACGTTCATTTTTTAAAAGGGTTGAATAAAAAACCCACACAACTAAGTTTACGACATGCAAATGTATCACAGTGAAGCCTTGGATTTAAAAGGGTTGTAAAAACGCTAATTTCTAATAAATTTTTTTAATTTCTTTTCTATTACTAAGTTAAATTCATTTTTTCATTTACATATGTTCCGACTAAATAAATTTCTAAAGAGAAAAATAAACTCCAAAAAGAAAAAAACAAAGGCATTTCGCTGATTTTTTCATGTAAAGTGCCAAAACTGGCGATTTTTTGAAATGTTTATATGGGGAACCCCACAGGGGAGTTCCAGGGGGTGTGCCACTGGCATGGGTGGGTCGGGCCTCCAAAGTTAGTGGAGGCACCTCCAAAGTTAGTGGGTCATACATTTGGACTCGATTGGAGCACTCTAAATGGGTCAAAGTGGGATTTTTCAAAATTTGCCTCTACCCAAAAGTTCGACCTAAATTCTGGGACATCAGAATTCGTTTTAGAGCTATGGTTCCTTCGGCAAAGTTTCTTATTTTGATCCCTAGAATACGATTTTCACTGAGCAATGGGCGATTTTTTTGCCTCCCCACAAATCGACCCGGCCTACATTAGAAATAAAGATTATACAGCTATGACAGTGTCGTCAGCTGGATGTACTAAATAAAAAAAATTTACAATGATGTTTTTAAATTATTTTTGGTTTAGTAATTAATTATATTCTGTTATTATTAATTTTCTATAATTTAAAGAGGATTTTAGATATCCAATCAGATTTTTCCAATCAGTGCTCAGTCTTCCATCAAGAATTCTTATGATTTCTTCTTCCGATAAAGTAGGTGTTCCAAAAAAGTTTCGTCTGAAGGTATTCAAGATTGGGCATATACCTAAAAAATGTTGTAGAGTTGCCTTTTCTCGAAGGTTGCATAATGTACATATTAAATCATTTTCGTTGTTAGTAAACTTATTGCCATTAAGGTAAAATAGATCACAACGTGCTTTAAATATTCGACTAACGTCATTTTGGTTATAGTTTCCTGGAAAGTATTTAGCTCCCACTGTATAGTCTAAATGTTTGTATATTCGTGCGCTACTCTGCATCGCTCTTTGCGGTTTAATTCTTAGGTTTAAAGATTTAAGACCCTGTATTAATATGAAGTTGTTTGTTGTAATTCCATTCGTGTTCCGCAGTATTTATTTCAATCCACTGTATGTGAAGATTACTTGCCAAAACATATAAAGCTTTAGCCCAAAATATTTTCTTTCTTAGATTTATTTTTGTAAGGTAGTGGGGTAGTCTGTCTTCACTATAGCAGAACATTGTTTTTGTTATGTACTGTAAATGAAGTTGTAAAGTATAAATATGTCCATCCTCAATTCCGGTTTCCATCTCAAGGGCGTAGTTTGGTGTGTTTGATGGAAGTTTTAGTACTCTTTTCAGAAAGAAACGTTGTAATTTATCTACGTCTTTAAAAAGACCATAACCCCACACTTGTGCGGCATATGCCGCAATATAAACTAAGCTAAAGTTTGAATTCTTTGTAAACTCTGAAACAAAATTTTACACATGTCGTGGTTGTTGTTTTCTGTCGAATTCAATCTAAGTTGACTGTATAGCCTTCTTGCTGCCGTTGTTGCAGTTGTAGCTACAATTGAATGAGTTTTGTGAGTTACGGTAGCATGTTGTATGTAAAGTGCGCGTGTGTCTTTCTAAATCACCAGTGTGTTAGAATTCTAACAACAGCAGTAATTTGCATAAATTTCTACCAAAAAAAAAATAGCAATCATATCAATTTATGTTGAAGTACAGCAGACAACAACATGTAGTTCGTAAATTGCGATTACATATTGAACTTGCCACCTTTTCCTAACAAATTACATTCAACAACCAATTGACATCAAGAGCATTGTTCAGACTATAGAGTTTTGTGTAAAATTATATACTTATGAACATTTCGGGAAAATCATACATATGGTGTTTAATTATTATAAATATTGTATGTATATTATGTACAACTACGTGCAACTAGTTAGGAACAGTAGTAGTAGTCCAATAATTAAGTTGTCATATTAAAGCTAATATTCATGAAATAAAGTCGTAATTCTTATTTTAACGTTATTTTTTCTTTGTGGTATTTTCTAGAATTTGTGAAATAAATTAATCGTGCAATAAATTAGGAATTATGATAAATTTTTCTATATTTGCAAATTCATTTTTGGAAACTCTTAGCAGCTTGTTTGAAATGGGTAAAAAAAACCTTTTGATGTCAGTACCCAAAAGATTATTGTATAAATGTATCGGAATGAAAGCACTTACCGGGACATCCCAGCAGCCTTAATAGTTTATAATTAGTAACGCGGTGAAATATTTCAAGAACCATTCGACTAAAGAGAAGGTGGTCCGTAAATAAACAACTCGCAAAGATGGGAAATTGTCTGCAAGTCGAAAAAATCTCATAAATCCGCAAATGAGATTCAGGTTGCTTTGGTGAAAGCGAAACAAAACCATTTGTAGATACAATGCAATGACGATTGCGGGGAACTGGACTCTTTGGCAGAATTTCCCGAAAGAAGACACTATTGTCTGAGCATAACCGATAGAAGAGTGTGGGGTTTTCAAGAAAGTATCGCCATTGGAGAGCTGTGGCTCTCGCGGTCCAAAGTCGAAAGAATTTGATACAAAGTACTTATGCTTTGAGGTGCTATGTCGTCAAGTGGAGTTGGACCGCTGCACATATGTTTATGAAAATATGCAGGTAACATGAATATCTCACCAAGATAACGATCCGAAAACCGCGGTACTACATGTTAAACACTGGATTATAAACTATTCTGTTACCGTTATTTAATGGCCTTCATGTATTCATGATCTTAAAACGATTGAGAATATATAACAACTTGTAAAAACAAAAGTTAACTTGTTAAAGATAAGCAATTTCGATAATCTTTACACCGAAACAAATGCGCTTGGGAAGCCATTCCAAACAATGTATGTGAAAATTTGGTGGCTTCAATGTCTCGCAGATGTGAAGCAGATAACAAATGTTTCCCAACAAAATATATATATTTTTTTTAATAAATATTTATTTTATTATTGACGAACTGCTGAAAAAAATACTTCACAAAAAGCTTTAAAAAAACGCTAAAGCAATTTTCGAGATATGGCGATTAGAGAGATTTTTCACGAAGATTTTTGATGATTTTTTTTTATTTTATTTTTTTTTTTTTGTGCTATTATTTTTTAACCTTTTTTACATTATAAAGTACTCAATAAATCCTATGGAGATAAAGGAGAAAGAAATAAAATCTTTGGCTCGGATTTCAAGTACGGCCATTTTATTTTATTTTTTTTGTTAGTTTTGTGTTCATTTTTAATTGTTTTTGAAATTATTTATTTTTAATTATAGTACACTTTTAACTCATACTCTCTGTCGTTGGGCAACCCTTATCCAATTAATCTGAAATTTGACCCATAGTCTTGTTGTGACTACAGATTAATTTTGGGGTAGTCACGCAGAGTCACGGAGTGATCTAAATGCCATTCCCCTCATCCGATCGATCTGAAATTTGTTTTATCCACTAGCTGTGAAAAAAAGATTAACTTTGACTTAGTCACGCATAGTCATGCATGGTCACTAGGGTGTCCCAAAAAACAAAATCAAAATCAACCATATTAACTCTCATTGCAACGGAACCACCCATATTTAATATTTGAAATGAAAAAAAAATAAAAACTAACATTAAAACAAATCCGATGCATAACTGACAAGAACACCTTAGAATATTTATACCCTATACCACTATGTGGTTTGGGTATAATGACTTTGTGCTGCTGTTTGTAACAACCAAAAATATTTGACCTACACCCATCTTTAATTATACGGATCGAATCAGAATCACCATCGGATTCGATTTAACGATGTCCGTCCGTCCGTCCGTCCGTCCGTCCATCCGTCTGTGTGTCCATGTAAAGCTTGTAATCAAACTGCAGGTCGCAAATATGAATATATTTTGACGAAATTTGGTATTTGATCTTTTATCGGCCATGGGATGAACGCTATTGAAATTGGTGAGAATTGGTCCATGTTCAGACCTAGCCCCCATACAAATGACCCCTATTACATCAACATATATTGCCATAAGATCCAAATTATGATACAAATCTTAGTCAAATTGGGTTTGTATGTATATATTACATCCATTAATCAGTAGTCCAAAAATGATCCCTATTGGACAACTCTTAGTCATAGGCCCCATATAGAGCTGCTTCCCGATCTTCACTTAAATCTATCAAAAAACAAAAATATTGCACTCATTCTTCTCAAATTTTGTTTGTATATATTTTTGCAAAATACAAGAGACTTTATCAAACATGGTCAGGATCGGTCCATTTTTGGGCCTAGTCCCCATATAGATATAGCATCCGACATGAACTTTTTCATATCTGCAGCCGAAAAAATTAATAAAAATCCCACTCAAATTTGGTTTATGCTTATTTTCTATATCCAGTTAGTTGGGCCTGAGAGATAGGGTCTCTAAACGCATGGTATAGGGTATCCTATAGCCGGTCTAGACCGACTATAATTTTCTTACTTGTTTTAATTTCACAAAATGGGTACAAAGCGTAAAAAGGGTATAACTTTGGAACGATAAGAGCAAATTCAATAATTTTTTTTAAATGACTCAGCCTTTATCCACATTTTAAACTGCGTCATTAGTTTTTTTAACTTTGATAGAAATTTTAAAAGTTACAAATCATTACTTTCAAAATTTATGCAAATTTACGAAAAAAAATGTCATTAAATTACCGAAACTTACGATTTCTACACAGAAAAGTAAAGCTTGAACATTCTTCTTTTAAAATATTGACTTTGTAACAAAGAAAATCGTGGATATGGGCCAAGTAATAAGTAAAACTCAAAAATGTGCGGGAATCCCGATTTTTGTGTAAAATTCGACTTTAACGTCCTCTAAACCTCTTCCGAAAAATCTGAAAAAAAAACACAAAAATACTTTACCCTATAAGCTTTCAAAAAATGCTTGGGCACCCATGAAAATCGAAAAATATTTTTTTTTTTTTTTGGACACCCTAATGGTCACGCACAGTCACGGAGAGATTTAAAACGGATTTCCCCTCATCAAATCAATCTGAAACTTGGTCGATATACTTGCTGTAAAGAAAGATTAACTTCGACATAGTCACGCACAGTCACGCAAAGTCACGGAGTGATTTAAAACCCATTTCCCCTTATCCGATCGATCTGATACTGGGTCGATTGACTTCCTGTGAAAAAAGATTAACTTTCATTAAAACCCCACTTCCCCTCATCCGATGGATCTGAAACTTTGTCCATAGACTTGTTGTGGCCAAAGATTTATTTTAAGATGGTCACACACAGACCCGCACAGTCACGGAGATATTCAAAACTCATATGCATAAGGAAAGAAAGAGTTTTAATAAAAACTTTGTTTTTATGGGTTAGATTATTTATTTCTTTTTTTATATAATACACTTTCTTTGTTTTTTTTTTTGCAATTTAATTATAATTATATTAAATATCTGCAATATTAATAGGCTAGGCGATTTTTTGTTACCGATATTTTGTTCTGCCATTTTATCCCGATTTTGACCAAACGCATATTATTTGAAAGATATTTTTTAGCTGTTCACCAGATTTACAGATTTTAAATTTTTTTCCTTTAATTTGAGTAAATTGCATTTAAAGTTGCTACTAACACATACTTAAAATTATACATATGCTATGTGTGTGTTTATTAAATTTGTTTAAGTGTTTGTTAATGATTTTGTTATCTTCATTCACAATAATAATAAACCATGAAAGTGTTGGTTTGTGAATTGGCTAAGTTGAAAAATAAAGTTGCCTAGAAATTGCACTCGAATTTCAAGCACTGGAATCTGCTAGTGTAGTGAATTATATTCACAAACGTTATTTCGACTTTTCCGCATAACGAGAATCACTAGGTGTTCTTTTAAATCTGATCCATGTTGTCTGGAAATTTCAGTGCACATATTCAGTTGCCTGTTTAATCTACGGTCCCAAACTAGAATTGATTTCAAAACAAAATTCAAGTACATGAATCGTCAATTTATTATTTGCTAATCCATAATGTATAAGTTAATTTATTTTTAATGAGTTCAATATACTTCGCTGCATTACTATCAAGCTTTTCTCCAAAACAAGAACTTACAACAAGGTTGAAGTTTTTGAGAACTTCAGAGAAATATTAATATTTGAGAGTGATAATTTCCTCAAGAAAACTAACATTTTTCAAAAGTTTTCGATAGGAATATCCATTCAAAGTTCCTCCGTACATTATTTCCTTCTGAACGTTGCAAGTCTTAGCACAGTCTAATGGGATTTTGGGAGAAAAAAAATAAAATGACCGTTACTCGAAAATAGCTGAAACGATTTTTTTCTTTACGGTTTATTGAGGTCAAAAAAAAAGTATGGCAAAAAAAGTTAAAAAAATGATAGCGCAAAAACAATCGCTAAAATATTTTAGTAAGTCTTCACGAAAAAACGCTCAAATTGTCATGTCTTGAAAATTCCCTTAGCGATTTTTTTTTTGTTTTTTTTTTTTTGGAAATCGCTGATATAGTGCTATCAAACCCTATGCCCACTCTTTGTGGAGTATTTTTTCAGCAGTTCGCCAATCCCGCCCTTAATGAATTATATGCACGACTGATATAAACCATATTTGAAAAAACGTTAACAATATCAATCAATATCAATATCAATTTATTTAAAACAATTAGCGTTTATTTTTCAGGATAAAAAATTAAATTAACTAAACTACTAAAATTAGTACATTTTGTTTTATTTGCTTGAAGTTCCCATTTTACCATTATGTTCCTTATTAGTTGCACGTAGCTCCATACTATATGTAATTATATATTGTATATAAATGTTGCAACATTTCCAGTCACTCTGGTTTTCAAAATATTGATAGATATGAATTTAGTTACCACAAAAATTAAATAATATTTAAAACATGATCGGCAAACAAAACACAATTTTTTATTTTAAATTTGATCTATTGATTTTGCACGAGTTCCGAGTTCCACTCTAGTCACTGTTTATATACGATTACATACCATTATATACCATTAAGTTAGCAAAGAACTTTCTATTTGTTAATTTTTATACCCTATACCACTATGTGGTTTGGGTATAATGACTTTGTGCTGCTGTTTGTAACAACCAAAAATATTTGACCTAGACCCATCTTTAATTATACCGATCGAATCAGAATCACTTTCTGAGTTGATTTAACAATGTCCGTCCGTCCGTCTGTGTGTCCATGTAAAGCTTGTAATCAAACTGCAGGTCGCAAATATGAATGTATTTTGATGAAATTTGGTACATAAGCTTTTATCGGCCATGGGATGAACGCTATTGAAATTGGTGAGAATCGGTCCATGTTCAGACCCAGCCCCCATACAAATTACCCATATGAAATCGACATAAATTGCCATAAGATCCAAATTGTCATATAGATCTTACTCAAATTGGGTTTGTATGCGTTCATTACATCCATTAATGAGTAGTCCAAAAATGATCCCTTTGACCCCATATAGATCTGCTTCCCGATCTTCACTTAAATCTATTAAAAAACAAAAATATTGCACTGATTCTTCTCAAATTTTGTTTATATATATTTTTGCAAAATACAAGAGACTTTACCAAACATGATCAGGATCGGTCCATTTTTGGACCAAGTCCCTATATAGATATAGCATCCGATATGAACTTTTTCATATCTGCAGCCAAAAAAATTAATAAAAATCGCACTCAAATTTGGTTTTTGCTTATTTTCTATGTCCAGTTAGTTGGGCCTAAGAGATAGGGTCTCTAAACGCATGGTATAGGGTATCGTATAGTCGGTCTAGACCGACTATAATTTTCTTACTTGTTATCTATAAAACAAAGCTCTGTTCGACGACGCTAAAACAGCTTCCTATTTAGTTCCTATTCGCGATTCAATTAAATGTTACAGAGATGTCTCGCGTTCGGTTTTGTAGGATTAAGTTATTGGATTTTGGGTTCCCCAACCTCTACTTATTTTAAATTTAATTATGATCAAATGTACGTACCCAAAATATAAATGATAAGGATAAAGCATTTATATGTTTTTATTTTATAACTTCCTTGACATTATGCGTACACGAATGTGTTATACCTACAAACATACAGAGTATAATATGACAAGGCCTTACTGCTTTTATTACTAGAAATTATTTTTTTTTTTAATGTACACAATATAGAAGTTGTCCTCCTCCTTCTACTACATGTATAAAAAATTGTTGTTTTTAAAATTCCTTTAATCGTAATTATGATAACATTACCGGTTTTCATTTTTTTTTTGTTCTATTATGTTCATACATTTAACTATAGAAACATATTTTTAATAAAGAAAAAAAATACATAAAGTAAGTTAATTTTCTTAAGCACAAGGCGTATAGTTAATGCTGTCAGTACCATAAGTATCATACAACTAAGTATGAAGAGTTTGTACTCTATGGTTACAGTTATGATAAACGTAAAATTTTTATAATTTTTTTTTTTTTTGACTTTGGGGCTTTGGTGGACATTTCAAATGTTTACCTAAGTAATCATTTGGTATTAAAATTAACAATATGTATCTTGATATGGCTTTTTTTGAGAAAGTAATAAAAAACTTTTATCTTTTCATTCATACCACGTATGCATTACACTTGGGAAAATGAATTTTTCCAAAATAAATTTAATTTAAAGTTAAAAAATTATAGTTGGTCTAGACCGACTATACGATACCCTATGTTATGAGTTTCGTGAGATGGTCTTAAAACCAACTTTGCTGGGGCAATATTTTGATATACAAAATAAGCATAAGTGGCTCATATCTGATTCTATTTGTAAAAGGGGGCTACGTCCAAAAATGGATCAAGCAAGACCATATTTTGTAAAGTCTCTCACCTTACTGAAAAACATCTTTATATACACCAAATTTGAGTAAATCTATGAAATATTTTTTTCTTAATTTAAGTGAAAACCGGGAATCAGCTTTATATGGGGACTATGGCTAAAAATGGTCCTACAGTGTGAGGACAGTAAACTAAACTAAACAAACACATAAACTAAATTTTACCGATATCGATACAATAATCTGGATCTTACGGCAATTTAAGTCGATCTCATGGGGTTTATTTGTATGGGATCTAAACATGCACCAATTTTCACTAATTTCAAAGCTTAGTTTGATTGACTTGTAGTTTGATTAAGGTTTACATGGACAGAGTAACACCGACAGATAGACGGACCACAACTGGGCGGAATTGACGAACTTCTGAAAAAAATACTCCACAAATGTGAGTATAGGGTTTGATATCACCGCTGTAAAAAAAAACAAGTAAGAAGATTATAGGCGGTCTAGACTGACTCTACGATACCCTGTATCATGGTTTATAAACCCGATCTCTTCGGTCCAACTAATTGGATATAGAAAGTAAGCATAAACCAAATTTGAGTGGCATTGTTATTAATTTTTTTGGCTGCAGATATGAAAAAGTTAATATCAGGTGCTAAAAATTGAGAAAAATCTGTGCAATATTTTTGTTTTTTGATAGATTTAAGTGAAGATCGGCAAGCAGCTCTATATGGGGCCTATGACTAAGAATTGTCCAATTTGACTAAGATCTATATGATAATTTGGATCTTATGGCAATTTATGTCGATTTCATAGGGATCATTTGTATGGGGACTAGGCAGTGCTTCCAACTATTTATAATCAAAAGGCGCACAGGAGTGTAACAAAAAGCGCCAAAATGCGCTAGATATTAATAAAACAGAAAGCGCTAAGAATGTTAATTAATATATTAATATTAATATATATTTTTTATTAATTAAAAAACTTACAGCTAATTCGTACCATTGAGATCGGTTTTTATTAATATACTATTTTTGTACACGTAAAGTAAAATACAAAATTCGATTTAAAATTGTTCATTTTCGAATAAAATATTATCATTTTGATTTTCATCTTCAGGCCATAACACCGTTTTCATATAAAATTTCGACTTTCTGTATGTTTCATTCGAATTGATTTTTGCGCAAACATTTGTAGGTATTTTGTAATCCGAACAATATGATTTTTTCAATCCAAAATAAATCAGTTCTATCTCTTTTTTTCCATTCAACAAACTTCAAATTGTTAAGACAGTTTTCTATTTCTTCTATCTCCTTTTGATCATTTATAAATTATTTAATAAATGTAATGACATCTTCGGTGTTGTTTGTAAAAATATTTTCGACACTAAATAACGATATTTTTTTTAATATTCTATAATTAGAAGGCATTTTTGCTCTTATTTCGAAAATAAGAGCTCTGGTGAATTGTATAAGATTTTGCTTAATTAATTCCTTTTGGACTTCTTCAATATTGTTATCAAAGCAGGATTTTTCAAAACTATAGCCAAGATAACAATATTCATTGAGTAAAGAATCAATATCACCTTCTAAATAATCAAATCCATCAGTTGGTATAATAATTCCATTAGTTAACACTTGTAGCAGTCGATATAAATCATTAAAAAGCTTGGTGTGGTCTGCATTTTGAGCTTCAAAATCCAGATTTACCATTTGAACTTCAGCTAAAATTGTACTTAAGTATGTTATATAAACAAAATTTTTTGGGTCGTTGTACATATCCTTCATAGAACTTGTCACTTACCACATTAAAATGCATTTTTAATTCCAGCCACATTTCCAAAATTGTTTTTATAGCTCGTTCAATCGATAACCATCTGGTAAGAGCTACCATGGGAATTTTTTTTTGGCATAACAGAATCATTGTTTATTAATTTGTAAATTTTGTTGTATAATTTTTGTCTGACTGACGAATTTGAAAACCAATTGTGTGTCTCTTTCACCAAAAAGTTTATATTCGGTGGAAAATTCTTCTCAGCGGCTGCACTAGCTGCCAGTTGTAATGAGTGGCAAACACATCTTATTAAGAGTAGGTTTTTTAAATCATATTTTTCTTTAATTTTTTTAAAGAGGCCGTTGTTTACACCGGTCATTACCGCAGTATTATCTGTGGCAATAGCCCGAAGTTTTTTAAAATCCAAACTATACAAATTCATAAGTCCAAACCATTTAAAATGTCGTCTGCTTTTCCTCCATTTAAATCTATTAGGCCTAAAAAGGTCGTTATAAATTCAGCTTGTTTCGAGCTATAGTACCGTACAAGTACACCCAAGAGCTTTTCCACAGAAACATCAGTCCCTTTAAATATTAAAAAGAAAATCACTATATCAATGTAAAAAAAAAATTAAAGTTTTACCTTCGTCTAGAATAAGGCCAAAACTGGAATCACCTAAATCTAGAAGGCTTTCTATGAAGTGAGGCGCTAAAACATTGTTAATAATATTGGTGCACTTTGTGCGATGAAGACTAAAATTTGAAGCCTTACTATCTGAAAATACAGTACAGCACACTATACTAAGATGATCCATAGAAGAAAAAGGACTATGAACAGCAATGTAAAGGGCAAGCGTGGCCTGGCTGTTTTGTTTTTCAGTTGCAGATATTGTAAAAGAAATTTCAGTTTGTGTAAGATCAATATCATTGAATGGCTTATCGCTTTTATGTGCTTCGCTGATTGAGTGTGCCGCATTAGATCAGAACGTTTTGCATTAATGTTGCACTTGCAATAAACACACAATGCTTTTGTGTCATCTTTTTTTAATGGTCTGATCCACTTTTTTAAAGACGGGTCGGATTCCCAAGCTTTTCTATATTTTTGTACATATCGTTCCATCTAAAATTAGTTCGTATTAATTTAATTCCAAAGAATAGAGTTTTAATTTACCTTTACAAATTACTTCCACAAAAAAAAATCGTTCGGATTTTTTGCATTGAAAACTTCAGAAGAGCAGTTGCAAAAAATGTTATTAAAAAAGTAAATACATAATAAATTCTTTAAAATGAACAGTTGTATAAAAAAGGCGCTAAAAGCGCCAAGCTATAAAACAAAAAGCGCCAATCTAGCGCTATTTTGATAAAAAGCGCTGATGGTAAAAAATGCGACTTTTGGGTAGTTGAAAAGCGCTAAATATAGCGCGAAATACGCTAAATTGGCATCGCTGGGACTAGGTCTGAACATGGAGCGAATTTCACCAATTTCAATAGCGTTCATCCTATGGCCGATAAAAGCTTATATACCAAATTTCATCTACATATATCCATATTTGCTACCTGTAGTTTGAGTACAAGGTTTACATAGACACACAGATGGACGGACAGACAGACAAACATCGTTAAATCGACTCAGAAAGTGATTCTGTGTCGATCGGTATAATAAAAGGTGGGTCTATGTCAAAAATTTTTGGTAGTTACAAACAGCAGTACAAAGTCATTATACCCAAACCACATAGTGGTACAGGGTATAAAAATAGCGAAGGTAATTTTCGAGATATGGCGTTATTTATTTTTTTTTTTTTTTTTGTTTTGTTTTATTTATCTATTATTTTTTTGTTTTACTTTTTTCACACACTTTTTTTCTTTTTCTTTGCAATTTTCAAAACAACTTGGATCAGATATAAAAAAAACAACTGGTGATTCTCATTATGCTGAAATGTCGAAAAGAACTGCTTGCGAATATATTAATATAATTAAATTTATATTTTTTTTATTATTTTTATTTATTATTAATTTAAATATTAAATGAATTTGAAAAAAAACAAGTAAGAGTGTTAAATTCGGCTGTGCTGAATTTTTGATACCCTCCACCTCGGTTTGAGTATTGATGATAAATGTAAATGAAAAAGTAAACAATTTGATAAACTTAATACCAAATTATTTCAGCAAATTCTTTGGGTTGGTTTTCGTCTTTTCTATTATTTCGGTTTTATTTCGGTGTTTGCTTTTTGGTCATTGTGGTTGCTGATCGGCATGCATTTAGATTATATACCTATATGCATGCGTTTCCGGTTATATGACATAACTTCTCGTTTAATTTAGTTTTTGCTAATTAAATAGCTCGCCCTAACCTCCATTGCAAAGGTAATGGTTGTGTAGGGTGGCAATATGCATTAAATCGTGCTTTTTTGGCTTTTAACTGGCCAAATATTTCTTCATTGCGGCCATAAAGGTCGGATGGAGTAACAAAATAATAACCGAAAAAAGCTCTCTCAACTTTTTTTTCAAAAAAATATTGCCATATTTGGAAAACATAGAGAATAAATTTATAATAATAAATAATTAAATTAGGGATGCCAAACGCAAAAAACCAAATATCGCAAAAATTTTTAATAAAATAATTTGTTATCTTTATTTTCTGAAGAACTTCAAATATTCATCCAAAAAAAATTGTGAAAATTTATATATAAATAAAATTCTCATCAAATTGCGTTTATTTATGTAACAATTTTTATGTTCGCAGTTCTTAAATATCATTTGAGGTTTTATAAAATTCATTGAATTTAAATTAATGTTTTCTGTAGTCCGATTCTGTAAATTTCAACGATCCGACAATGGCAAAATGTATCGACAGTTATTGTTGTTTGCACTAAGGATTAAGTAATTCACTAAGTACATACATCTTAACGACAGTCGACAAATCAATTTTTCTATTTATTTAAATTGTAAACGAGTGGCATCTCTGTCAAAATAAGCGAAAAACACAAAGAATAGAAAAAACAAATTACTTCGTGTTTGACAGGATGATTTTATGTTTATGTTTAATATCTCTATTTTTTTACTAATACTGTTTATTTATTTGAAAATGAAATAAAGAATTCAATATGCTATTTAATTTTTTTATTTATATAAAAAAGTTTTTTAATAGAAGCAAAATATTTTCACTATTTTATGATTTTTATTTATGTATGACGACATTTCAACCTAAAAATTTAAGTTTTTATCGATTGAATAAGCAACACAAAAATGGTTGTCGTTAAGATAACAACAACAGCTGACTTTAACAATAGCGAATATCGTTTAAATATTTTACTGATAATTTTGCTTTTCTTTTTTTAATGATTCGACTATCGTTAAAAGAAGTTACTGAAAAGCTATTAATTTCTCCTGAATGCCAATATTTTTTTTAATGTTAACATTTTTTATGCAATTGATGTCTTCTAAATTTAAAATTATTATTTCCGACGTCATGATATGATTTTCTGAAATTCAATTAATATTTTATAATTTATAATTGGAAATTTTAATTCCAGTTTTTAGAATTGATATTATCTAAAATTTGAATGGAAAATTTAAAAAGTGCAATTTTGTATTTATGTGAATAATACTGCTTTAGTAATTATAAACAATTTTTAGAAATTAGATGTAATCGCAATCAGATATTTTGTAGGTAAAGCAGAATAATAATTCTATATAACTATGTAGAACTGTTTTGAAAGCAAAAAACTTATTGATGAACTCGGTAACTCTATTTTGTAAAGACAACAAAAAGTTAATATGCAAAACTTATGTTCATATTTGTAAAAGAATAATGAAAAAACGTATGAAATAAAAGACCAGCCCGTGTATACTCTTAACATTGTTCTGTATGATATCTAGTTGAAAATATTAACATTCATGTTAAAATAGAAATAACTATTGCAAAGCTAATTAGAACAAAAATTGTGGCGCCATCTACTGTGGCATAGTCACGCTGAGCAAAATGAAGTGACACTCTGTTAATGCAAAAGAAATGTATTTTCCCCACAACAAAATATTGCAGAATTTTATGTAAATAAAATAATATACCGATTTATTTCTAACATGCAGTTATTATGGATATACATATATAGAATATATGGATATTATTTGTATTATTTAATATGTGTATGTATGTATATGTAAATATTACACACAAAAAATACAACATCAAACGTTATTTTTGTGTTTTTCTCTTTAAATAAATTAATATATAAACATTTTTTTTTGCTAAATTTACATTTTTTTTTTTATTAAAAACTAGATACATATTTTAGCATTATTTGCTTTAGATGCTGATGAATTTTTACTCCCTTTACATTAACTCGTAGTGTCTGCTTGTCGAACAAATTTTGGATCGATTTTAACCACTTTCCCGTGACCCAATCGATCTGACATTTTGCAGGCAGGCTCGTGGCAATGACAGAAATGATCTAACAATTTTTTTTTAGTGATGCCAAAACAATGGAAACTTTTAAATTTTTCTACCAGAGTTGATAAAAAAATGTACAAAGCGTTTGTTTTTATTATATTATTACCACAACGACCACAAAAACAACAAGTCCAGCTATGACAACAATACAACATTTAGAATAACAACAAGAACAATATAGAAATATCATGTTTTTCATTTTTTTTTTTTACTTTTTCAGAGATTTCCCTGGACCTGTTCCACCGATTTTAATGATTTTTGAAATAGAAATCTTCCCATGAATTTGTTGAATCATTCTCACTAAAAATGATCACCTTAGCTATTCTATTGAGGGCGTGATCGTGACAAGAACAACATAGAAAATTATATTTTTTCAAGACTTTTTTTAGTTCTTTATTCAAATCTCGGGCCCTAATTGGACGATTTCAAATAGCAAACTTCTCAGGATGTTAGTGAATCATTTTTTATGTCAACGAGCACCCTAGCTGCCCGATTGATGCCGTCATCGTGATTTCCACAGACGGACAGACGGACATCGCTATATCAACTCCGGTTGTTATAAGGATCAAAAATATATATATTTTATGGGGTTCAAAATTTTTTTTTCTAATTATTACAAACGGAATGACAAACTTATATATACCCTCTGCACACTGGAGTGGAGGGTATAAAAACAAAAGAAGCATATGATAATTAAAAATAATAATTAAAAAAAAACAAAAATTAACATAAAACTAAAAAATAATACAAAAAATGGCCGTTACTCGAAAACCGCTGAGTACTTTCAAGCCCTACTTATTTTTATACCCTCCACACCACTGTGCAGAGGGTATATAGAAGTGTGTCAATCCGTTTGTAACTCATCGAAATAAATTCCGGAGACTCCATAAAGTATATATATTATTGATGCTTATAAAAGAAGTCGATCTAGCGATGTCTGTCTTCGGTCTGTCTGCCTATTTGTCTGTCTGTCTGTTGAAAACATTCTGCTGTCCGCAAAAGGTCGAGTAGGTCGTACGACTTAAAATGTAGGTAATAATCTGCACTCGTTTGGTATTGGATTTTGAGCATGTAGGCCCAATATTCGAGGAATGACGTACGAAAATGTAAAGATACTCTGATAAAATTTTATATAAGAAACTAAAAAGAGTGAAAAATACTGATACGTAAAAGAAGATGTGCATATTGAAATGTATATGCGATGCATACACATTTTTGATTGATTGTTGCTTTTGTTTTCTTTTTTGTAGATGTGAACACCAACAAACAAAAAAAAAATGTGTATGCATCGCTAATAAACAAACAAACAAAAAAGTAATTGTATATGTTTACATTTATGCTGACGGCCCTATGTTCATTGCAGGAGTAAAAGGAACATATATATATATATACATTTATGCTGATTGTATCTAATAATTGCTTTCAATTAAAAAAGCACGAAAATACCTAAAAAAAATTTAAATTATCTGTAATATTAATAGGCAAGACGATTTCTCGTGACATATTCTACACCTTAAATTATCAACAGATTTTTACTAAAAAATATACCATTTGAAAGGTATTTCTTTGGATGTGCATGGTGCATTTTTGGTAAATTTTTTTGATTTAAATTCATTTAAAGTTGCTTCTAACTCATATTTAAGTTTCAAATAAAAACTATACAAGGCTGTGTGTTTGTTTATTAAATTTGTGTTGGATTGTGAATTGGCTAAAATTGATTAGCATACCTTTAGGCTCTTATAAAATTATTTATGAATGAAAAAATTAAATTTCCTAGAATTTGTACTCGAATTTCGAGGGTTCGGCTCTGCTAGTCTTATTAATTTTAAACATCATTGTAAATCTAGCCTTGATAATGTGAAATCTAGCCTTTTTTGTCTCTTAGTAATAACAAACTTGGTTATAATGTGTTTAGAACACGGGTGGAGGGTATGAAAAATTCGGCACAATCAAATTTAATACTCTTACCTGTTTTTTTTTTTTTTTTTTTTTTTTAAATGGCAAAAAAAGTAAAAAAATAATAATAAAAATAATTCGCAAAAAATCGCCATATCTCGAATATTACCTAGCGATTTTTTTTTTTTAGAAATATTTGATGTTCGGCTGTGTTATTGGTTAAAATAATAATAATTCAAATTCTGCAACAGAATAATGCGGTTGGCATTAAATGCAGTGGCCAGAGAAAATTTGTTTTATCTGCCGACAGTTTGCATTTTCCTAAATTATGTTATTATACCTTTCGTCGTAACTACATTTTGTTGTTGATTACTTCTTTTTCCATTACGTTCTTCTCCGAATGTGTTGGGTTTTTTTCTTTTATATTTTTTTTTTTTTTTTTTTTTTTTTTTGTTTATGTTCCCTCTCTTTAGCATGGTTGGTAGAATGGAAATTACTTAATTTTTTAATTTAACATTGTGCACATTCTTTGCTTGTCTTTCGAAAACGTTACCCTTCAATGATTTGTTAACTGTCTCTTCAGTTGTTGTCGTATGTATAAAAAAAAATTGCAAAAAGCATTCATTGTTGTTCCTTTCTTAACAAAAACATTTTCTTTAACAACTTAATTTTTTTGTTTTAATTTCTTTCAAAGACTTAAAAGAATGTTCCTGTTCTATTCATTTTCATTTATAATATAAATATATTATTCAGTTAAAACGTGCATACAAAATATTTCAAATATTTGCATATGTAAATTTACTCATTTTTCTACCCTTTTATTTACGTGACATATGATATGGTTATGTGTAAAAATTTTATGTATTTTTTTTTATTCTTTACAGGTGGTTCAGATAGCAATAAAGGAAAAAGCAAAAAATGGCGAAAAATCCTTCAATTTCCTCACATATCACAGTGTATACACCTGAAAGACAAACTAGGTAAGTTTTGGAAAATATTCGCTGAATTCATCAATGTTAAGATAAATATTAACAAAAAGAAAAAACAATCTTACAATATAGTAACAGCTTTATATGAAATAAAAAATTAAGAGTTTTCTCATAGACAGGCGTTAAGGTGAGGCTGTTGAGTGTACTAAAGAATATCAAAAAAAAAAAATATCAATATAAAAAGGGAATACATATATTTATTTAATTAAAAAATAAAAAATTTAATTGTTTTCCGCTTCATTCGTCAAGATTTCTACTTTTTTTAGTGGATGTTCTTGAAAAGAATATTTGATTATGAAGTCCTCTCTTGTTCATGGTCGAACTTCTAGTTTATGATAAAAATTATGCCGAGTTAAATTCAAAACTTCAAAAGTCACACCCATAAAAAAGTATCCCATAAAAATTTCTTAAGTTAAAATATGCAAATCAGCTACAATATAAAATAAAGCCAGATTGAATTCCATATTGCAGTTTTGGCTGCGAATTTAACATGGTTTAAATTACCCCTACTAACATTCTATAAATACCTGATTTTGGAAGCCTATCATACTAATTATTTGGTTCCTTTATAGTTCATTTTTGAACTAAAAACCCAAAAATTTTAATTATTTTGTATTCTTTGTGGTGAATGTGTTTCTTTTTAAGGGATATTATATATTTTATAACGACATGGACCAAAAAGTAGGAATGCTAATTAAATGTAAAAATTTCATATATTTTCTAAAAATGATAAAAAAAAAAATAAAAACCGGAATACCATTTATCAGCCCGTCTTGCCCAATTCGCATGCCCAAAACCATAAAATCGGCCAACCAATAAAAAAGTTATTAATTAAAATGGCCTTTTTACGAGGGCGGATCAATAAGTCCGTGACTTTTAGAATGAAACACAGTTTTTTTTTTGCAAAAAAAAAAAAATATTTTTCAACATACATAATCACCTTTTAGCTCAATAGACTTAGTCCAACGTTTCTCCAATTTTTGTATCCCTTCCAAAAAATATGATTTTTCGTAGTCCATAAAATTTGTTTGATCAATGATTTCATCGTTGGAGCTAAATCTCTTTCCACCGATCCATTTCTTTAGGTTTGGAAATAGGAAATAGTCACTGGGGGCTAAAACCGGAGAATATGGCGGATGAGGTACCAATTCGTAGCCCAATTCATGGAATTTTGAAGCTGTCACACGATTACGTTTATGGTCAATTGAGAGCAAACGCGGCACCCATCTTGCAGACAACTGATCATATAAAATCGAAACCACACTGCCATATGAGATGCCTATGGCATCAACAATCTCACGCAGTTTTACTCTTCGATCAGCCAACACCATGTCGTGGATTTTTTTGACATTTTCGGGTGTGTTGACCTCAGTAAACAGCAACAAGTTTCGCATAGAGAACATTGAACTAGAAGAAGTCTCTTTATTTTGCTACCTAGGCAGCATCTTAAAAAACACAGGTGGCTCCAGCAAAGATGTAGCGTACCGAATCTCAAAGGCCAATCAAGCATTGGATACCCTTCGGTCAGTATGGAAATCTTCTGTCTTATCCAAGAACACCAAGATCGTGTGTCAAGTCTGTGCTCATCAACTCCCTACAAGTGTTTGTTAATCAATGTCTCCGAAGAATATTAAAAGTTTTCTGGACTACCACCATATGTGATATCGTGAACCGCAAATGGATCTGGATTGGTCACACGCTGCGCAGGTCTTCAGATGATGCAGCTAAAATTGCCATTGACTGGAACCCACAGGGCAGGACACGAAGAGTAGGCAGACCGTTACACACCTGGCATCGGCAACTGAACATCAAAGTCAGCCGTAGTGATCTAAGATGGAGAGAACCGAATGGAACAGATTCGTTGTGGCCCGTAGTTCCCAATAGGAACCACAGGACATAATACACTCCGTTAACATAGGATAGCCTCATATACATATTGGATATAGTTGTAGACATTTTCAGCATTCCACGAGTTATTTTCAAAATATAAAAACAATACCATCAAGTCTGTATTGTATTTAATAATTGACGAAAAGACCACTTGCATTAGTTTAACTTAGTAGCAGTTTTACAAGTGTTTGCGCAAACGGTATCAAAAGGAATGGTTTTTTAATGTTAACTTAGATTAGCCTCACACCATTTAAAATAATTAAAACGCAAATCTGATGTTTTGTTTTAACTAATTTCTTTTTTATTTAAATTTTAGTATTGTTTTACAGTATTTAATCCTTTGTTTGAAATAACGTTGAAAATTCGGGTTTGCATAGAATCGTAGAGAGATTTTATGTAATTTAACGAAATTTCAGACCAGGCCGATTTTATTGCATCCACTAGCTCCTCCTTTGTTGGGAACTGCCTTTCCCCTTCATAAACTTTGTATGTTAGCCATCCCCAAACGTTTTCAATAATGCTCAGGTCCGGCGAATATGGTGGCCACGATAATATTTCAACGCCTTGATCCGGAAGCCAGCTCTTTACAACACGAGCAGTATGGATGGGGGCGTTGTCGTGTTGAAAAATAAAAGAAGGGGACCAAAAATGTCCACAAACTCCACAAACGCAGTTTGGAGTAACTTTTTGTAATTCGTTCCCGTCATTCGCACATTCACGAAAACTAAACTGGTAGCACCATAATACGTTATAGCGCCCCATACGATTACGCCACCCTCTCTGCTGTGGCGACGACTTAAAATTTGCTCCTCCTTCCTGATATCGTTGAAATAATAATTGTACCCATCTGGGCCATCGATATTAAAACGTTTTTCTTCGGAAAAAATTACTCGTTTCCAATCGTTCGTTTGATGACCTTGTTGCACTATCCAGGTCATATGGTCTTTTCCAAATTGCAATCTCTGCTGCTTATGTGCGGCTTTCAGTGGCGGCTTTTTTAAAGTTTTCGACGCTTTAGGTACTCCGAGGTTTTTATTATATTGTGAATCGTTTTTTACTGACCGTGACTCCGGCAGCAGCTCCAATTTTACTTAAATTCATAAATGAATTCGAAGCCATTTGGCGAATTTTGCGTCTATCTCGAGGTAAAACCTTTTTGAATGTCTTGCCTTTGTACCGCGTTCCATATTCTGTTGGATTTTTGAAATAATTGTTTATAACTTTTGGGCTTCGACCAATTTTTCCGGCAATATCGCGGTTAGAAAGCCCTTGATCGTGATACGAGTCCATTTTTTGCGATTTCCGTGGAACTGACTGTTTTTCCCCATACTTTTTTTTACCAAGAACACGTTTGGCTACCGCAATTAAACGTAATTTAATTCAAAGTCGCGTAACAACCAAAGAATAATTTAAAATTCTGCCCTGAGGCTAATCTAAGTTAACACTGAAATATTCAAATTGTTGCTGCTTGTTACGAAAACAATTATGAAAGTCCCGTTAACTTTTACTGACCCATTTGGAATTTTTGTCAATATAACAACAGAGTACCCTCTTACCAACGACATTAATACATATTTGCTAGTTATTAATTATTGTATTCATATTTTGCAATGCGAATTAGTTAGTAGAGCATTGCAACAATAAGAAGTGCCCAAAGATACGTGCATACAAAACATTTTAATTAATGTTTTAACTTACGATCAAGTATTAATTTAGTTGGCACTGAATGTTCTCAAATTCTTGATTCAAAACTAACGTCAATTAATTATCAGTTTTTTTATATAATCATAACATAGTTAAGTTGTCTATATGAGAAAGTGCTAAATTAGCTATAAAAAAAGTTTCCGTATTTTGGCAAAAACCCAGAATACCAATTAAATGTAAGAAACACTGCATTGCCAAACTAGGAAAGAGTGGAAAAACATTTGTATAAATAAAAAGAGATTAATAAACAAAGAGCAACAATTTAGTTATAAATTAAACAATCTGCTTGATACTGCACATGCAAATGCATTATCAGTCATGAAAAATTAAGTCCATAAAATTGTTCTAATAAATCAACGGCAACCTGAACAAATGCAGAATAAATGATCGTTCAGTTACGCACATAATTACTGCTGTTGCAGAATTTTTCGGGCATAAGACAAGTGAGCTTATAACACAGTGCAACACGATGTCTTGGGCACGCAAATCTCTATCACCGATTGGAAGTTCTTGGTAGACAGAAATTTCGCGAAATCGCGGTTTGAAAAATTTTTTGTCGAGTTCTGTGATTAAAAATCTATATTGACATTTGTTACATGATATTGATCGGTGTATATTTTTTTAGAACATTTTAACCCTCGAGCTCCTACGGAAGTTGGTCTTTTAGGCCCTTATTTCCAAAATGTCCAAAATTATACCATAATTACGGTGATTCTTTTTCCGAATGCATAAAACCTAAAAACGCCCCAAAAAAATAAAAAATGTAGCAACTGTGGTGGTAACCACACTGCAAATTATAGGGGATGTCCAGTCTTTATACAGATCAAGAAAAACGCTCCTAATAAACCCGCTTATCGGCGCTTCCAGCCAAATGTTCTCCCAAATTTTGACAACAATAATAACATCTCCTCACAACATAGACCCTCTGATCAAACTAATAACAACTACGCCAGTTACACTGCCAACACTCTTCCTATTCTTACTAATAACATGTCGTATGCTCAAGCCGCTCAATCCAGTAGTATTCCTTTTGAAAGACTGGGTTCTCATAACATTCCTTTTGAAAGATTGGGTGCTCATAACATTCCAGAATCTCAAATTCCTAAAGAATCTTCACAGAAATCGCCCTTAGAGAACTCAATAGAGCTTCTAATACAAACTATGAACAACTTTATATCTAATATGCAAGTCATGATGCAGGAACTATTAAGAAATCAGGGGATGCTACTTCAAGCATTCGCCCATAAGCAATGAACCAGCTAAGAATATGTTACTGGAATGCAAACGGCTTAAGCCAACACAAGGTAGAAGTAGTCTCAGTCTATAGACATATTGCTTGTTTCAGAAACACATTTTACGTTAAAAAACTGTTTTCGAATTAAAGGATACTCTATATACGACACCAAACATCCAAGTGGTTAAGCGTGTGGTGGTGCAGCCATAATAATTAATAACCAAATTAGCCATTTCCCATTGCTGGAATATAGAACTGACCACATTCAAGCCTCATCAATCTGTCTCTCAGCCTCAAACACCATCATATCCTCTATATACTGTCCCCCAAGACATAAAATAACAGATGATCAATTCATTACTTTTTACAAAACTCTAGGAAATAAATTCATAGCAGCAGGAGATTACAACGCAAAGCACACATTTTGGGGCTCACGACTCACTACTCCTAAGGACAGACAGCTATTTAAAGCTATATCAACTCTAAAACTTGACGTTATATCTGGAGGACAGCCCACTTATTGGCCTTCAGACCTACAAAAGACTCCTGATTTAATCGATTTTGCAGTCATTAAGAACATCAGGCGAGATCAGCTTTCGACAATCTCTTTGTTCGACCTGTCTTCTGACCACTCTCCCACTATTTTAACAATGCTGAATGGTCAAACCATCGCAAAACCTTTCTGTTTTCCCAATAGACATACTAACTGGCTCAAATACAGAAAGTATATAAGCTCCCACTTATCTCACAATATTTCACTTATATCCGATGATGAAATACAAGATACTGTAAACGTATTCTCTGAAATAATATCAACGGCAGCAAAAGTAGCTACTCCGCTTAAAAGCTACGTCGACATTAAAAATAATAAATATTCAACAACCATCGAAAATCTTATAAAAGAAAAGAGAAATCTTAGAAGACAATGGCAACTATACCGCTCTCCTACCTTGAAAAGACAACTTAACCGCTGTCAAAGGACCCTTCATAGTGCTCTTTTGGAAAACAAACAGCTCTAAAGTCATATCTAGATCCAACAAAATCCACGGACTATAGTCTTTGGAAAGCCACAAAAAAACTTAAAAACCCAACTAGCTACGAATCTGCTATTCGTTATAGCGATGGTAATTGGGCTAGGTCCCATAAAGATAAAGCCGAAGTTTTTGCCGATCACCTAGAAAGAGTGTTCACACCTAATATTTCCAGCTCTGACATAACTTTACCAACTATTGAAGACCTGGTTGTTTCACCAATGAAAATTCGATTCTCGTCCTTAACTTCAGCAATTAAAAAACTGAAAACAAATAAATCCCCGGTCATGGACAAAATTTCAGGAAAAATGATTTGTGAGCTACCAACATCTGCCCTTAAACTAGTTTTATTCGTTTTCAATTCCATCTTGCGAACTGGATTCTACCCTAAATCATGGAAAATATCAGAAATAATTATGATACCTAAGCCAGGTAAGGACGCTAGCCAAGTCTCATCTTATCGCCCGATAAGCTTACTCTCAATTTTATCCAAGCTTTTTGAGAAAGTATTTTTGAATGCTCTGACCCCACATTTAAACGATTGCCACATCATTCCAATGCATCAGTTTGGATTTCGAAAGGATCACGGTACCATAGAACAGGTCCATCGCATAGTTACTCTTTATCAGAAAGGCTTTCGAAGACAAACTCTATTGCTCCTCACTCTTCATAGACATTTCCCAAGCTTTTGACAAGGTCTGGCATGATGGGCTATTATATAAAATAAGCTCCTTGTTACCCCAAAACACCCACAAGTTACTGCGAAACTACCTCCTAGACCGGTCATTTGTAGTAAAGTACAAAGATCACACCTCAGACTCACGAAAAATTACAGCTGGAGTTCCCCAAGGCAGTATACTAGGTCCTCTCATGTATATACTTTATACTTCGGATATGCCCACAAATAACCTGATTCACACGTCAACTTTTGCAGACGATACAGCGTTTATAAGCGTACATAAAAATCCAGCAATTGCTTCAAGTTATTTACAGGCTCATATTAAAGAACTCGAAAAATGGCTCAACAAATGGAAAATAAAAGTAAATCCATCTAAGTGCGCACATGTTACCTTCACCTTGAGAATGGCTAACTGTCCCAAACTGAAGATAAATAACATAGATATACCCGAACAAAATAATATAAAATATCTTGGTATACACCTCGATCGTCGCCTTACCTGGTCAAAACACATAAAATCCAAATGCACACAACTTAAACTTAAAACATCACAGTTACAGAGGCTCCTTTGTCCTCACTCCGATCTCAATCTAAGCTACAAGGTTCTACTCTACAAAGCTATTATTAAGCCAATATGGACGTATGGAATCCAACTATGGGGAACATCTTCGGCATCCAATATACAGAAATTACAAAGAAGACAAAATAAAATATTGCGACTTATTACTGGTGACCCGTGATATATTCGTAACGCAAATATTCATAAGGACCTTAATATTCCATTTATTCGCGATGAAATAAATACATCCTGCTCCAACTATATACGAAAACTACAATCACATCCAAATCCTCTTGACCAGGACCTGCTATCTTATAGTGGACACATTCGCCTCAAGAAGGTCGACACATTGGCCCTTGTGGAATTACATGATAGATAAACCTTTACGAAAAGAAAAATGGATCTTCTATTGCAATGGCAATAGATCCAGAAATTATTAGTTAATTTAAGATTTTAATACTTATTGTTATTTTCTGAAAAAAGAAAGATCCAATAAATAAATAGAAGTTAAAACAAGTAAGAAAATTATAGTCGGTCTAGACCGACTATACGATACCCTATACCATGCGTTTAGAAACCCTATCTCTTAGGCCCAACTAACTGGACATTGAAAATAAGCAAAAACCAAATTTGAGTGGGATTTTTATTAATTTTTTTGGCTGCACATATGAAAAAGTTCATATCGGATGCTATATCTATAAAGGGACTAGGTCCAAAAATGGAGCGATCCTGATCATGTTTGGTAAAGTCTCTTGTATTTTGCAAAAATATGTACAAACAAAATTTGAGAAGAATCAGTGCAATATTTTTGTTTTTTAATAGATTTAAGTGAAGATCGGGAAGCAGCTCTATTTGGGGTCAAAGGGATCATTTTTGGACTACTCATTAGTGGATGTAATGAACGCATACAAACCCAATTTGAGTAAGATCTATATGACAATTTGGATCTTATGGCAATTTATGTCGATTTCATATGGGTAGTTTGTATGGGGGCTAGGTCTGAACATGGACCGATTCTCACCAATTTCAATAGCGTTCATCCCATGGCCGATAAAAGCTTATATACCAAATTTCATCAAAATATATTCATATTTGCGACCTGCAGTTTGATTACAAGCTTTACATGGACACACAGACGGACGGACGGACGGACGGACGGACGGACATTGTTAAATCAACTCAGAAAGTGATTCTGATTCGATTGGTATAATTAAAGATGGGTCTAGGTCAAATATTTTTGGTTGTTACAAACAGCAGCACAAAGTCATTATACCCAAACCACATAGTGGTATAGGGTATAATTAAAAAAAAATATATATATTTTTCTTGTCACCGACATATATACGAAATTTTACTAAGAGGAGTTCTTGAAAATTACTTTCCAGTAATTACTAATAAAGATGTTCAACTATTTTAAAACCAATTTTTAATGACATTAAAAAAAAATATATCAGATTTCTGCAAAAAATAATTAAAATAGAAAATAATTAATAGATGACTATAGATAACCATTATGCTTAGGAATAAGCGAGAATATTAAGTTTCTTATTCCTGGTCCTACTCATCATGCAAGCTGGATATCTGATGATTTGATCAGAATGCAAGGTAACAGAATATGAAGAGAAAGCATTAGCAAATGTATGCGCTTTTATTATACGGTTTTGTGTTAAGCTCTGGTTTAATTGTGTTATTCCATTCAAAGTACCATATCAAGATTTATGCTTTATCAAAGAAATTTAAAAGTACAAAATAATAAAAAAAAATGTGTTGCAATTACATTGTTCGTTAATATCATTTCCATTGACATGAAAAAAAATTGTTGAGAAAATTAATTGATAGCAGCGATGAAGATGTAGTAAGTGTAAAACATGTACTGGTAAAACCCAGCGAAATCAATCCGTTTATAGGATAAGAACGTTATGATTACGCTACAGTAAACACAACTAATTGTTTACCCGTTTTGGAAATTCCTTCCAATTTCTAAATGAAAGTGATTATAGAAAACAATTTGAATCGCACTCTAAATCATCCTTAAACACACCTAAATAAATAGAATCAATTGTATATTTCATATTCACAACATTTTTTCCAATAGAACTTTTTATTATGAAAATAATTCTATTTTTTTCTTCATATTTCATATTTGCAAAAAAAAAAGCAAGTTTGGTAGCTATTTTAATTTATAACTTTATTATTGGTTGGCCGATTTTTATGATTTTGGGCATTTTAGATAGGTTCTAAACCATAGAATTTTTTAAATTTAAAATGTAAGTTTGGCAAAGCAGGCTGATAAATGGTACTCCGATTCCAACAAAACAAAAAAGTTACAAATCTTAATTTTCAAGATTTCAATCGCGTTGAGCCACCTCGAATTTTTTTTTTTTTTTGATTAGCGCAAAACTTTGTATATCTCAATTGTTTTGCTATTCGCATATTTCTAGAAAGTGAGGCACTCTTATCCAATCGATCCAATTTTGAGTCTGCACATTATATGTATGATTCTTGGCTTTTTCCATACTCTATTGGGCCCATCTGTGGTCATAAGGCTTGGCAATGTGCATTACAGCTAAAGACAATCGCTTTTCTTTGCGTTGTATTGTATGTCAAGGTTTTTTTCGAGCTACTCTTGAAGAATTCTTGTTCCTTTTTAAGACCTGTCTTACTGGTTCGCAGGAGACCACAGTACACCATGCATTTATGAGAGTATACCTGCAAGTTCCCTAGTAAAGGGTGTTTTTTTAAGTCCGATAGAACTTTAAATTGTAAAAAATAACTTAAAAAATTAAAATTTAATTAAAAAATGTTTTTTATTCTAAAGATCAATACATGGCATTAACATTTGAAAATGATTTCCATTGATCGAAATCAACTTATCGCCAAATTTTGATTTAGATAAGTCGATGGTTGCGGTCACGGTATGGTTCGTAGCGCCATCCTGTTGAAATCAGATCTCGCCCGTATCAAGTGCATCCATACTAAAGGCCTGTACAAACAGATAAAACAAGTAAGAACCTGATGTTATCGATACAAATACAACAAAGAGTAGAAAATATCATGTGCCTCATGCGTTTTGGATTGAGTAGAGAGCGTATCATCTCGTTCTCTGGCTCTCATTGTAGTGGAAACTTTTTTTATATTTATCTGTTCCACTCAGTGAAGTAACTGTTTTACCTCTTTTTTAAATGGATTTATCCATTTAATATGGATATTCCAGATCGTACTCATTTGTTTACAGTTAGAAATTGCTTGTGTTTTGTGCTTTTCTGTTATCTTTTTGGTTTTGTTTGATGCATAATTGTGATCGTTGTAGGTGTTTCATAAGTATTTAGCTTGAAAGTAAATTGTTTTTTTTTTATTTTATTCATTTTATTTTTATTTTTTAATATGTGAATTAATATATAATTTTATTAAGTTATTTAAAAAAATCCTTTTGTTATGATTACTATTTTTTTAATAAATTGAATATTTAAATGCGTTGGACTTATATAAAGTGTTTTCTTTTCATTGCTTATTTCGCTCTTTATTCTTTATGCTTGCAGCGCCACGCTCTCCATATATTCCAAGCACAGATAATAAGAAAACCGATATATCTGTTTGTTCTGTATGTAATCATACAAGTATTTCTGATACTTGGTACTTTCACTCTCACATAGCTATTCCATCGTTTTCTAAAAGAGAAATATTCCATACGCACTTTATCCAAAGAGAGCGAAACAGATACAAGCAGATATAATAAAAATGAACAACACACAACAAGTGTGTTTTGATGGTTCTTTGCAGACCTTTAATCCATACTTTCAAACAAAAATCATTGATCATGGTGCGGTATCAATCTCCATTGACGTAACGCGAGCTCCAGCTCCATTTTCAAAGAAATAAGGTCCGATAATGCCACCAATGTGTAATCGCACCAAATGGTGCTTTTATCTGGATATAATGGAGTCTGTAAGGTGTGTTGTGGATTGGTCTCACTCCAAATGCTACAAAGTTTGAGCAACCTAGTTTAAAATGTTCGGCACAATCGATTAAACGAAAAGAAACTCGAATAATTGTATGCACAATTAATATGGCCTTTTAGGCGTATTCTTTGACGGCCGAGTAATAGTTCGACATTAGCATTTCAATTAGCAACTGACATTATTAAGTTCGCTATAAATCAGAATTAGTTGAAGATTGAAATCGGTCATCTATATATTAATATGTGAAGGTAAATCTTTCGACCAATTTGTAAGCAAAATGTGCGCACGGAGCTGTGTGAAATTTGGCATAGTAATAGTTCATATAGAGGAGAAGTGCTGAATGATAAAATTTATGTATAATATGTGTTCAAAATATATTAAATTAAGTAAAATAAAATATTTATAATAAATAATTTTATGAGAGCCTAAAGGAATGCTAATTAATTTAATCCAATTCACAGTTCATCACCTGTGCATTTATTACTGATGGTTTCAAAAAAGAATACATTTTAATCGCCCTGTGTTGGATTGTGAATTGGCTAAAATTGATTGCATACCTTTTGGCTCTTCTAAAGTTATTTGTATTTCTTCTGTGACAGAAGTCATTTTAAAGCCCCTAACCCAAGGGTTTCCGGAAAAGTGATTAGAATTATAAAAATTATCTTTTTTTGTAAACTTTAATATAATTTCAATCCAAATAAAAAAACACAAACTAGGTACATTGACTTCCTTATTATTACTTTTATTTATGTTAAGATGTTTTCGATCTCACTCCTTATTTCATTTAATATCCTTGTTATTTACATTTTATTTTTTTATATTTCTTTTTCAGATATAAGCTATGGTTACGTGATAGACCAACAGCCGATAGGACGCGAACTATTTCGACAGTTTTGTGAAAGCAAAAGACCCCTGTATTTTCGATATATATCATTTTTAGATCAAGTCCAAAAGTAAGTATAAACAAAATAGACGCGATTGTTATCACAATTTTAATTTTTTCAAGTTTGAACAAATTTCCCATTCATCCGTTTTTTAGATATGAAATAGAATACGATGAACATCGTTTAACAATAGCACATGATATTGGTAGTAGGTTTTTAGATATTGATGTTCCTTCATTGGACAACTTAAACAATGGCAATACACGGCAAGACGGGGTGGATGGTGACCAACAGGAAAATAAAACCATCTCCATAGAGACAGAGAATATAACAACTACAACAGCAACAACACCCACAGCACAAAATCCTGTAGAGACTGAACTATGCAACAATACCACCGCCAACAACACCACTAATAGTAGTTGTAGCAACAATTATAAACATTTTTCTACCCCAAATCATAATGGCGATGAACATATTGATTCTAAGGTAACCTATGATGGAGACGGCGGCGGTGGTGGCGACGGTGGTGTAGACGAAGGTGGTGGTGGCATTAATGGTGATAATTGCGGTGATGTTAATGACGAGATTAAAAGTTGCATAGACACTAGATTGGTTACGAAGTTAAATGGCAATTCAAATAAGCCACCATTGTCTTCCGATGAATTTGTTTTGGACATACTTAATGATGAGCTTATTTCACGTGTTCGCAGTAAAATCACCAGTGGTAGTAAAGAACTTTTTGAACCGTGTGTTCAGGCAGTTAAAGCCTTTTTAGCCGGTGAACCATTCCGAGAATTCGAAACTTCAATGTATTTTCATCGGTAAGTTTAGAGTGCAAATTGAAATTGAAGAAATTAGCTTAATATTAAAATATAACATTCCCTGGGAACTGGGAAAAAAGGGGTTTTTCCTATTCAAAAAAAAGTTCAAGAATATATAGCAGTGGGTATTATGGGTATTAGTGTTTAAAAAAAATTACTTTTATGCAAATCAGTCAAGAACGGTTAATAGTTGATCGACCATAAAAAAATTACTAAACGAAAAAAAAAAAATAAATGGAATGTACTAAATGCTTGCAGATATATAATTTTGTTAAAACACACACAATATTATTCCAAAGGTTTTTTTTAATTAAAACGATAGCGAAAAGATTTGATAATTTACTATTCTATTCACTTTTTAAATCAGCTTTATAACTATTTTTATGTTCCGGAAAATACGAGTAGTAAATTTGTCCAAGAGTGCAATTTAAGAAACAAATTAAGTTCTGCACACGAAAATACTATAACAAATACTTTCACTTAATTGAAAATAGTTCAATCATTTAGCCTTGCAAAATTTGATTAATTATAAAACAATATTCAATAATTAATTTATTTTGATATGTACTGTAAACGAAAAGTACGTAAAAAATTATTAGGATATATAATAAAAATTTCTCGACAAACGGTTTCCCGAGTTATTTAAAATTAGTAGAAGCCTGGGAAGTCGCAACAAATGTACATTCTGACTTTAACAAAGTTAGAAAAATATTGACTCTTGCTATGAATAATCCGAATATTTCGGTGTATAAAGCAGCTTAAATGCCAACTGTTCGGATACAACTGGTCAGAATTGACGAACTGTTGAAAAAAATACTCCACAAAAAATGAGTATAGGACTTTATAGCACTATATCACCGCTTCCAAAAAAATCGTTAAGGTAATTTTCGAGATATGGCGATTTGAGCGATTTTTCACGAGGACTTAATAGATTTTTTGTCGGTTGTTTTTAAATTTTTTGTGGTATTTTTATACCCTATACCACTATGTGGTTTGGGTATAATGACTTTGTGCTGCTGTTTGTAACAACCAAAAATATTTGACCTAGACCCATCTTTAATTATACCGATCGAATCAGAATCACTTTCTGAGTTGATTTAACAATGTCCGTCCGTCCGTCTGTGTGTCCATGTAGAGCTTGTAATCAAACTGCAGGTCGCAAATATGAATGTATTTTGATGAAATTTGGTACATAAGCTTTTATCGGCCATGGGATGAACGCTATTGAAATTGGTGAGAATCCGTCCATGTTCAGACCTAGCCCCCATACAAATTACCCATATGAAATCGACATAATTGCCATAAGATCCAAATTGTCATATAGATCTTACTCAAATTGGGTTTGTATGCGTTCATTATATCCATTAATGAGTAGTCCAAAAATGATCCCTTTGACCTCATATAGAGCTGCTTCCCGATCTTCACTTAAATCTATTAAAAAACAAAAATATTGCACTGATTCTTCTCAAATTTTGTTTGTATATAATTTTGCAAAATACAAGAGACTTTACCAAATATGATCAGGATCGGTCCATTTTTGGACCAAGTCCCTATATAGATATAGCATCCGATATGAACTTTTTCATATCTGCAGCCAAAAAAATTAATAAAAATCCCACTCAAATTTGGTTTTTGCTTATTTTCTATGTCCAGTTAGTTGGGCCTAAGAGATAGGGTCTCTAAACGCATGGTATAGGGTATCGTATAGTCGGCCTAGACCGACTATAATTTTCTTACTTGTTTTTTTTTTTTAATTTTTGCGGTAACAAAAAAAGTAAAAGAACTTAATAAACCCAATTGAAAGAGAAAAAAAATTTAAAAATCGTAATAGCGGTTTTCAGTAACGGCCATTTAATTATACCCTATACCATTATGTGAAATATTTGACCTATGCCGATCGACTCGGAATCACTTTCTGAGTCGATTTAGCGATGTCCGTCCGTCCGTCCGTCTGTGTGAACATGTAAACATTTTAATCAAACTACAGCTCGCAAAGATATTTTGATAAAATTTCGTATATAATCTTCTGTCGGCCATAGGATAAACGCTATTTGAATTGACGTCAATCGGTTCATTTCAGACCTAGTACTCATACAAATGACCCCTATGATATCGCCTTAAATTGCCATAATATCCAAATTATCATATAGGTTTCGGTCAAATTCGGTTTGTGTCTGTTTATGTGTTTTTTTTATCCAATGACAATTCTTAGTCATAGCCCCCATATGAAGGTGATTCCCAATCTTCACTTAAATCTATCAAAAAAACAAAAATAATGCACAGATTTTTCTCAAATTTGGTTTGTATATGTTTTTGGTCTTTAGCGGTCCATTTTTCGATCTAGTCCCCATACAAATATAGCATCCGATATGAATTTTTTCATATCCGTATGCAAAAAAATGATTAACAATGCCACTCAAATTTGGTTTATACTTACTTTCTCTATCTTATTAGTTGGTCCTAAGAGACAGGGGCTCTAAGCGTATGTCATAGGATATCGTATAGTCTGTCGAGATCGGGTATAATTTTCTTACTTATTTTTTAACCTTCCACACCTCGGTGGCAGAGGGTATATATAGGTTTGTCATTCCGTTTGTAACGCATCGAAATAAATTCCGGAGATCCCAAAACAATATATTTTCTTGATCATTATAACAAGGGAAGTTGATTTACCGATGACCGTCTGTCCGTCTTTCTGTGGAAATCACGATCACGCCGTCAATATCTAAGCTATTTATTATCGTCAAAATCGGTTGAAGGGGTCACGAGATATGAATGAAACTTTGAAAAAAACTCTTCAAAAATAAAATTTTTCACTGTGTTTGTTGTTTTTTCTTAAGATGTTGTAATTCTTCTTATTGTTGAAGTCATTGCAGTTGTGTGTATATTAATAATGCTCGTCACATTTGCCTTAGCAAGTATTACCACATATTTTTTTATCGTCAAAATTAAAAATTAAAAATTAAAAATTAAAAATTAAAAATTTAAAATTACAAATTAAAAATTAAAAATTAAAAATTTAAAATTAAAAATTAAAAATTAAAAATTTTAAATTAAAAATTAAAAATTAAAAATTAGAAATTTAAAATTAAAAATTAAAAATTAAAAATTAAAAATTAAAAATTAAAAATTAAAAATTAAAAATTAAAAATTAAAAATTAAAAATTAAAAATTAAAAATTAAAAATTAAAAATTAAAAATTAAAAATTAAAAATTAAAAATTAAAAATTAAAAATTAAAAATTAAAAATTAAAAACTAAAAATTAAAAATTAAAAATTAAAAATTAAAAATTAAAAATTAAAAATTAAAAATTAAAAATTAAAAATTAAAAATTAAAAATTAAAAATTAAAAATTAAAAATTAAAAATTAAAAATTAAAAATTAAAAATTAAAAATTAAAAATTAAAAATTAAAAATTAAAAATTAAAAATTAAAAATTAAAAATTAAAAATTAAAAATTAAAAATTAAAAATTAAAAATTAAAAATTAAAAATTAAAAATTAAAAATTAAAAATTAAAAATTAAAAATTAAAATTAAAAATTAAAAATTAAAAATTAAAAATTAAAAATTAAAAATTAAAAATTAAAAATTAAAAATTAAAAATTAAAAATTAAAAATTAAAAATTAAAAATTAAAAATTAAAAATTAAAAATTAAAAATTAAAAATTAAAAATTAAAAATTAAAAATTAAAAATTAAAAATTAAAAATTAAAAATTAAAAATTAAAAATTAAAAATTAAAAATTAAAAATTAAAAATTAAAAATTAAAAATTAAAAATTAAAAATTAAAAATTAAAAATTAAAAATTAAAAATTGAAAATTAAAAATTAAAAATTAAAAATTAAAAATTAAAAATTAAAAATGAAAAATTAAAAATTAAAAATTAAAAATTAAATATTAAAAATTTTAAATTTAAAATTAAAAATTAAAAATTTAAAATTAAAAATTAAAAATTAAAAAATAAAAATTAAAAATTAAAAACCAAAAATTAAAAATTAAAAATTAAAAATTAAAAATTAAAAATTAAAAATTTAAAATTTAAAATTAAAAATTAAAAATTAAAAATTAAAAATTTTAAATAAAATTATAAATTATAATTATTTCGTACGCAAAAGAAAACTGTGTTTGAAAAGGAATCTATATTGGCTGGCTACTTATAGTTGTGGGAAAAGAAACAGTTAGTACATGACAACGGGTAAGATTAATAAGACTTTTTTGCCCTGATCTTGTATCATGTCATTACAGTAAATCGGCCGTTGAAAGCTACAACAAAATAATGTCAGTTCTAATAGACTCAACTGCCCAGTACTAAGCTCTGTAGAAAGGTATTGATGTCTTGGAAATGGTCTGTGTCCTGTAAAATGGTTCATTGAAAGTACTGTGATAGTGCTTATGTGAGGTATTCCTAAAAAACTTGAATTTTTTTAAAAACAAAAACTTGATTACGCAGAATAAGATATAACATGTTAATTTTAATAAAACTACCATCAATTGACTGTAATTTATTTAATCGGTTATTTCGTTCATAAGTTACTGTGATTTGCATACGTATGTTACAATTTTAATCTGCGCAAAAATTATTATTTTTTTTTTTTTTTGCTGTATTGGTGAAAGAAGAAGGTTTTTGTATGTTATCCAAAAGTTTTACGTTGCTCTCGATTATTATAAAGTTTTTGGAGTAGGGTTCCATTGTTTATATGCAAAAAGGTAGTCAAAAAAAAAAGATCGCGAATTCCGAAAGTGGAAGCGAAATTTGTTGGGGCATTGAACACATAGAAATCAAAGTCTGCTGAGTTTTAGCTAAAAAAGAAGGAAAAAATTCAAAGACATAATTTGAACCTTTGGATTTAAAAAAGAAGAATTTCATTCACTTACATTTTGTTTTTAATTTTTTTTGAAAATGTTCCCAAAAAGGATTTTTTAAATAGCAAATATGGTATCTAAATTTATAAATAAATATTTTTTCAATTTCACCAGATGAATGTAAAGACAACAGATATACGAAATCTTTTACAGATTTTCTGTTTTTAAATTCAAAGGAAATGGGTTAACAACCAGCGTTCTGTTATCGACTTATGCTAAAAAAAATTATGTTAACACATGCACAAAAACCCAGTTTATAGCTTCTGTTTGTCTAAAACAAATACAGTATCTTCTTGAATATTGATAATAACTGCTGAATACAATGATGTCTACGAAACATCTGGTTGAAGGGAATATCCGAAAATCCATTTTGGTAATACTTACTGCAATATAAAACAAATAAGAAAAATATATTCGTTCTAGACCGACTATGCAATACCCTCTAACAGGCTCTATACCTGGATATTGAATGGATATTGAAAATAAGCATAAACCAAATTTTTGTGCTATTATTACTTATTTGTGGCGTGCAAATATGAAAAAGTTCATAACTTATGCTATTTTTTTTATAGGGACTTGGTTATAGGGACTTGGTTAAAAATGGACCGATCTGAAAAATATATATAAACCGAATTGGAAAAAATACTATGTAATATTTTTGCTTCTTTGATATATGACTAAAAATAGTCCTACAGGGTTTTTTGGGCTACTGATTAGTGGGTATAATAAGAACACACACACATCAAATTTGGTTGGTTCGATCTTGCGATTATTTTAGTCGGATAGGTGTTATTTGTATGGGGGCTTGGTCTGAACATGCACCGATTTTCACCGTCGCATGGTCGATTAAAGCTTATATTCGAATTTCAATGGTGCGTGGTAGAGAAGAAGAAAGCATATATTTTAAAAATTCATAACTACAATGTATTCTTAATCGGACCGGTTTCTGGCATTTCAGCCTTCATCAGCGATTTTTTAAACGAAATTTCGTCAAAACATTTTTGCGACCTGTAGTTTTATATCAAGGTGCACATGGACACACAGAGAGACAGATGGACAGACGGACATCACTAAATCGACTCAGAGAGTGATTCTGAGTCGATCGGTATAATAATGATGGGTTTAGCTCAAATATTTTTTAGTAGTTACAAACATTTGGATATTTTGTAAAATATTTTTAAAAAAATTTAAAATTTATAATCCCTCCCTTTTCTAAATTTAAACGAAAATTTTATTTTTATAAAACCATCTTATCGTTTGGTGGTTAAATTACCGAAATCCGGGAATATGTTTAATGACCAAAAATTAAATTTGCGTAAGGGGGTTTGCCAGTTTAAATATAATACTTGTACAACATCAACAATTGAGTAAACAATGAAATTCATAAAATAAACTTTTAACAAAAATATATAAAGGCTATGTGTTAGCTACAAATGGTTTATAAAACTTTTTTGAAAAAATTTTTTTTAAGAACTTTTAAAGGATGCTTTGTTCTCAGTTTAAATTAATATTCACATTTAGTTTTTTGCTAGAATCCATTTTGATAACTTAAAATTCTATTCACTTTAAACAACTTACAAGTTAAAAGGTTTTTCTATGAATGCCATAACTGGATTTAAATTAAATTTATAAAATATTCCAATAAAATTTTGCAGTTGAATTTTTGTTTTATATATTTTTTTTCTTTCCCCAGCTATCTACAATGGAAATGGCTGGAAGCACAACCCATAACATATAAAACATTTCGTATGTATCGTGTTCTAGGTAAAGGTGGTTTTGGTGAAGTTTGTGCATGTCAGGTGAGTTTTCAAGAGTAACTTGATGTTAAAAGTCTCAGGGGTTTTTGGTAAAAGAAAAATTACAAGCGTATAAAATAAATAACCAAACAAATGGTGAATACATTTTATTAACCGTAACATATTTGTTTAAATTTTCACTGGATTAATGTTAAACAATTAAAAGTTATATATTGAGCTTATCCGAATCTTAAAGTAGCCTGCACAATAATTATGTAACAGGATTATTTAACATAAAACTAATTTTGCGTAAAAAATAAGGTATTTATATGTTTTGGAATGTAATTAAATAAATATCGGGAGTGGTTTATGACTGCAAATGATCCTACATGGTTTATGTTCACAAACCAAAATTTGAGTATTATCTTGGAATTATGATAGTTCAGAGACAACTCCAAAGCGAAATTTTTAGTGGGGCCACTTTTTAACACGCACCGATCTGCACTTATTTAAATTGCAAGCTTTCTTCAGCCGATTCTAGCTTATGATTTCATTAAAATACGAGGGAAGATCAGTACTTTACGTAACGTTTTGAATAAAAGGCTGTTTTTTTTTTAGCAAAAAAAAATGTATTTCAACTTTTTTATTCGTTTCAAATAATAAGTCCTCAAAAAAAACATTTTTTGAATCAATGTTTTCAAAGTTGGAGCTAATTCCCTCTCCACCGAGCTGGGAAACACAGTGAACCAACATAAAAGTTGAACATAATATAAAATGAAGTGAAAATCCATTTTATTTCAATTTTGTTCAAAACCATTAGTACATTATATATTAAATTAAAGGTAATTTTGTGCTCTTTAATATTTTCTTTCGTTTTTTGTGTTTTATGTTGGTACATTTTATTTGACCTTACACATAAAGAGAAGGTCAAAAATTACATAGACACGTATGATTTTGTTCTTGTAAAAGTTCCGTTAGAAATAATTGAAACAAAAATTTATATGTTCTACTGAAAGTCAGTCGTAAAATTATTTTTTTTCTGATAGAATCGGTGTGTTTTAAATTTGTTGAGTGAATAAAAATGCCGTACAACCAAACTTCAAAGGATTTAAAAGAAGTAATAATAAAATTTTGGAATGAATAAAAATCTGTGCGTTAAATCGGAAGAATTTTGAAAAAGCCACGTTCATTACGTTGTAAAAACTTACGAAAAAACTAACGGCCGTATTAATAATGAAAACTTATGCTATGTCTAGCATGAGTGTTATTTATAATGCACTTGCTGCTGCATTTGCTAAATTCAGATTAACAACCTTTCAAACACTGACTAAGTTAAAACAGCTGATGTGTGTCAAACTAAGCAAAACAAAATATATAAATTATTTTTAAGTGCAAACAAATATGTTTTACTTTGCGGATCTTTTAAACATTTGTTTTACATAAGTTTCAAATTAAAATAATTTTGTCGTAAACTTTAAAAAAATGAAGGAGTGATATCACACAAATTGAAATGTAAACAGCGTTGATTTTCACTAAATCAGGTGGCATTAATGCAAAAAATATGGTGGGATTACAAATTTCAGAGTTGTTTTTAAATCTACTACATGATAACAAAAAACTGCTTATAAATAAACTATGTGCTAACTAAAAACTAAGGCCAATCGGTTAACTAGTAAGAACCTCGTTGAGCGCGACATGTAAGCAGCAGCTAACTTTTCATTATGAATTCGGGGGGTAAGACTTTTAAAAGACCAAGTGGAAGGGTTCGCCCAAAAAAGACTGATACACCTCAAACCGAAAGAAAGATATTAAATAATGTAAGAAAAGATCTCAAAGTATCAGCCGTATTTGTTTCAAATGAGCTTAAGAATTATGGAATAATTGATGTTACAACACAACTAGTGAGAAATTTTCTGCATTCGAAGGATTTTCATGGGTTTACATTACGCAAAAAGCCACTTTTAAGCAAAGTTAATATTAAAAAGCGGTTACTATGCGCCACCGAATTTATTTTAAAAAAATAATGAATTCTGGGACAATGTTATTTTTACCGACGAATTAAAATTCAATATATTTGGCTCCGATGGTCGTCATTACGTGTGGAGAAAGCAGGGAGACACAACCCACACACGAAATGTAACCCACACCGTAAAGCACAGTGGTGGTAGAGTTATGGTGTGGGGTACTATGGGGTAAAATGGGGTGGAAAACTTGATATTTTTAGAGGGAAATATGAACAAAAATGATTATTTAAATATTCGGAAAAGTAACTTAAGGGGTAGGTAAGTTTTTAAAGACGAAAAAAGGCGTATTTTCATAATTTTTTGAAGATATGAATAATGTAGGATTATTTATTTCATATACACGTTATACTATAACATTTGAAGTATCTTTGAAAAATTTTTCAATTAAAAATTTTAATACAAAAGTCCATGACAGCGAATCTCCGGAGGAGCCTCGAAAACAAATTGTTTTGCGGTGAACATCATAACTCGTTACCAGATCATGTGAAACAAAAAAAATTTAAATGCGTTTAAAAGGTGGTATGTTTCCCGAGGAAATCACAAATAGTTTTTTATTTATTTTTTTTTTATTTTTTTTCTTTTTGGCAGCGTTTTCAAGTGAAAAAGAGGATTTTTGCTATAAAATTTCAGTGAATTTGTTGTAAAAAAATGAGAAAAAATTTAAAAAAAAAAAAACTCTTCGTGATTTCCTGGTAATTTATGTGCAGAAATAGTGTACGAAAATTCAAACGAATTGGTGTAGTATATTTTGAGTTATGATGTTCATGGACTTCAAACATGTTGTTTACGAGAACATCGATATATACCAATTGAGGCCGGTCGTTTGAAACGATGGATCTTCATTAATTTTGCTCCCATTTAATTGAAATTTTGACACAACACTCTCGACAGGTTTTACATTCAGAAAAATGCTTGGCATTTTTAAGGCAATCTGCAATAAAAATGGGTTTAAATGATGATAACGACCCAAAACATTCTGCCCTCATCGTAAAGGAGTGGTTAAGGTATAATGTGAATGTGGTATTGCCTCATCCTGCCCAAAGCCCCAGAGCATTTATGAGCGTACATGGAGACCCAATTAAAAATTATAGCATAACCAGCAAAGGAACGCTTAAGCAAGCTCTGTTGTCTAGCAAAGCAAAATTCCATCAGATTATACGAGAAAATTCGTTAATTCGATGCGTAATAGACTTCAAGCCGTTAGACAAGCCTTCATACAAAATAATATTAATTTATTTTTTTTCATTTTAGTTTTAGTTTTTTAATTAATTAAGAGTGTCTAAGCTTTTTTTTTTGCCTATGAAAATTGGCATTTTTGATACGGATATTTTTTTGTTTCTGTGTTAAATATGAAAATTTTGTATGTTAACTAAAAATCTATGGGTCTTAGCTTTACTTTAATTTGTATTTTTTTAAAACTACGACTCGTTTCATTTCAATGAAATAAATAGGTGTCCAACTTCTGAAGTCTAAACCTGGACAATATGGCGGAAAGGTAGCAATTCGTAGCCCAATTCATAGTATTTTGCTATAACGGCTAGACACATGTACATTGAACACTTTCTTCTTGATCAAATGGGATCGCATTTTTTAATTTTAATAGGTCCAATAAGTTGGCGTAATATTCGCCATTTATTGTTTTTCGCCATTGAAGGTAATAAATGTGGATTATGTCACGTACATGAAAAAAAACTGTCGCCGTGACCTTTCTGGCCGATAATCCACTTTGGCCTTCTTCGGGACCGGTTCGGCCGAAAAATCCATTATTTTGTAGTAGTGCTTGGTCTCCGTCTTTCAGTTGAAAAACGCCAAACACTCCTTTGAAGTTGTCAGACGATTACGTTTATGGTCAATTGTTAGCAAACCCATCCTTCGAAGAGCTTACTAAAAACCAAACTGATCATTGAATACCGAAATTACAGGGCCATATACTATTCCTATGGCATCAACTATCTCTCTCACTTCTACTCTCTGATCGGTCAACACTATATCGTACATTTTTTTTTCTCATTTTTGGGTTTAGTGACCTCAATTGGCCGTCCAGAACGTTCGACGCTACATTTAAACTTAATAAACCATTGAAATTAGTAGTACATAATCCCTATAGTACTTATTAAGTTTTTCCTTGGTTTGAGTGATTGTTTTTTTTTTTTTTTTTGTAAAAATAACGATGCTGTATATCAATAGCTGCCAAACACAAACTTAATGAAAAAATTATATAGTATTATATTAACTAATGATAGTTGACGCAAGCAAGTTTTTAATTAAATATGATGGATGTTCAAAAAGTCACAAACTTATACATTATCATATCGCCAACTAAAACGAAAAAGGCCGTAACCAAACCTTTTGGTTTTTTACCAAAGAATCAAAAAACATTATAAAATGAAAACTATTTAAGATTTGAGACCGTATTTTTGTAATCATGCATAAAATATAAATACAGATTTATTATAATAAATAATTATAATTATTGAAGAAAAAAATAATAAGTAATATGAAAAAAGAATAAAAAATCAAAAACAATAGTAATTATCTTTTGTATTTAACTTATGATTTTTTTTTGCAGCTATTTATATGCATTTTAAAAACAAATTAAATTATTAATAATTACTATTTAAAGATATTCTAAAGCAGCCAACACATATTTTTATTTTCATATCAATTTTGTGTGTTTCTAAATTTTGTACGGTGCCGAACACAATCATGACTGTGTTTCGTTTTAATATTCCGTTATGTACACGAACATGTTTCTATCACGTATTTTTTGTTTCAAACACACATAAACCATACAGATTCGTGTTCTTGCACGTGTACTGCTAAAAAAAAAACAGAACATGATCTTGAATGCGTACATTTAAAAATTAAAACATTATCCACTCGCGATCGGAAAAATTTGAAACACCCCTATAATAACGACGACAATTGTTTCAACCAAATTTATTTTAAAAAAATCTAAAATAATTCATTAACAGTTATAAAAAAAATAAAAATAAAAAAAAAAGATAATAATAAAAATTAAAAAAAAAATAAAAATAAAAAGATAGTAATAAAATAGAAAACAGAGAAATTTTATATGTTGTTTGTGACCAGCGTTGCCATTTGTGAAGATTTATCTTTTTTTTGAAGTTTTTTGAAGTGCTGAAAAGTTTTTTAGATTTTTTCCAAAAAAAAAAGTTATTTCAAATTAATGAAGATTTTTATTTTATTTTTATTTATAATGAAATATATATATAATTAATTTTATATGGAATTATTGGTTTTATTTTAATATTCATTATATATTTATTTGCTACATGTGCTTAGATTTAAAACAAATTTAAATTATGATTTACTACTACCAACTTCTAACGCATCAATGTAACAATGTATTATTTATTGTTTCATCCTTTTTTATGCAACAATGGGATATTATTGCGATTTGTTTTGAATGAAGTGCCAATTTACATATAAATTAATTTTTTTTTTCTGAATTTTACATTAAAGTTTTTTTTTAAATATGGATAAATATTTAATACAAAATGGTAAGTTGTCTATTTTATAATAATTTTAATTGTATGTAATATCCAATTAGAGCCTCGGCCTACAAGCTCAAAAAAGAAAACCAGATTACATCAAATCGTGGGAAGAGCATGAATTATTAAAATCTTGGATAAGGAAAAGTAAAAGTAAAGCCCTAGGCGGAATCAAATATTTAAAAGCACACGCTATGACACTTAAACATGTTGAAAAAGCGAAGGCAATTAAATTACATACTGGATCCAGTACTTTTTCAGCGATGCAGGAAAATTCAATTCAAAAGGGAGTAATATTGAGGTTCACTTGGCAGCTTTCTGCGTCGAGAATAACATTTCATTTTCGGCAATGGATCACTTGGTTCCATTGCTACAAAATCTGATCTAATAAAAAAAAAGACAACATGCGCTAGAACAAAACTAAAATTAATTAAGTTACAAAGATCTCAAATTGTGATTTATTGAAAATGTTTATGTTATTTTTACTTTTAGTTTTATTATTTATGTTATGTTTCAATATATTTGAACTAAAAATTGATTTAAGTATATTTCTTTATATGTCTATGATTAAAAGAAAAATGTTTTTTATGTTATGTTTCAATAAAATTAAATTAAAAATGGATTTTATGTGATTTTATTATAATTTTTTTTAAACAGTTTTTTTTACTAAAAAAAAGGTTTTTTTCAGAAATTGTCAGTTTTTCTAAAAAAAATTATGGCAACACTGTTTGTGACTTAATTTCGTTTTTTTTTCGATCGTGCGTGGATAATGTTTTCAGGAAAAAGTGGTGGTTTAGAGAAAAAAAACCTTTTAAAACTTAAAAGAAAGAAATAACGGGTGATTTTTTTGAGGTTAGGATTTTCATGCATTAGTATTTGACAGATCACGTGGGATTTCAGACATGGTGTCAAAGAGAAAGATGCTCAGTATGCTTTGACATTTCATCATGAATAGACTTACTAACGAGCAACGCTTGCAAATCATTGAATTTTATTACCAAAATCAGTGTTCGGTTCGAAATGTGTTTCGCGCTTTACGTCCGATTTATGGTCTACATAATCGACCAAGTGAGCAAACAATTAATGCGATTGTGACCAAGTTTCGCACTCAGTTTACTTTATTGGACATTAAACCAACCACACGAATGCGTACAGTGCGTACAGAAGAGAATATTGCGTTTGTTTCTGAGAGTGTTACTGAAGACCGTGAAATGTCGATTCGTCGCCGTTCGCAGCAATTGGGTTTGTGTTATTCGACCACATGGAAGATTTTACGCAAAGATCTTGGTGTAAAACCGTATAAAATACAGCTCGTGCAAGAACTGAAGCCGAACGATCTGCCACAACGTCTAATTTTCAGTGAATGGGCCCTAGAAAAGTTGGCAGAAAATCCGCTTTTTTATTGACAAATTTTGTTCAGCGATGAGGCTCATTTCTGGTTGAATGGCTTCGTAAATAAGCAAAATTGCCGTATTTGGAGTGAAGAGCAACCAGAAGCCGTTCAAGAACTGCCCATGCATCCCGAAAAATGCACTGTTTGGTGTGGTTTGTACGCTGGTGGAATCATTGGACCGTATTTTTTCAAAGATGCTGTTGGACGCAACGTTACGGTGAATGGCGATCGCTATCGTTCGATGCTAACAAACTTTTTGTTGCCAAAAATGGAAGAACTGAACTTGGTTGACATGTGGTTTCAACAAGATGGCGCTACATGCCACACAGCTCGCGATTCTATGGCCATTTTGAGGGAAAACTTCGGAGAACAATTCATCTCAAGAAATGGACCGGTAAGTTGGCCACCAAGATCATGCGATTTGACGCCTTTAGACTATTTTTTGTGGGGCTACGTCAAGTCTAAAGTCTACAGAAATAAGCCAGCAACTATTCCAGCTTTGGAAGACAACATTTCCGAAGAAATTCGGGCTATTCCGGCCGAAATGCTCGAAAAAGTTGCCCAAAATTGGACTTTCCGAATGGACCACCTAAGACGCAGCCGCGGTCAACATTTAAATGAAATTATCTTCAAAAAGTAAATGTCATGGACCAATCTAACGTTTCAAATAAAGAACCGATGAGATTTTGCAAATTTTATGCGTTTTTTTTTAAAAAAAAGTTATCAAGCTCTTAAAAAATCACCCGTTAGATATACAAATATATTAAAAGCTTTAATTGGAAAATAAATCACGATTTTTCGAATTCATACTTCAAGAGATCTTATGGTATCGAAGTTGGAACCCCGACATCTTTCGTCGAATGACAATTTTAGGTATTGTGTTTATATTTGTCGATAGTTTTATGACCAAACTTTCATATAGCAGCAAAGTCGAATATCTCGGCCTCAGGTTGTAAATGATTTTAAATGCACTGTTACACGTTGTGTAATTTGGATCGCCATCCATATCGCCGCATGGCCTCTTATTCTGAAATCCATTAAAATGGATTGCGATCCATCAATACTGCATGCTACACGTTCAATATATATTGTAATATTTGGATCGCGGTACGTGAACGTGTAACAGTGCCCTAAGATTATTGATTTGAATAATTTGCAGCTTTTTTTTATGGGATTTTGCTCTTGTACTGTACAATACTTGACAAGCGTAGGTCATTATAGGTAGAATAGAAATTTTATATAGTACAGTCTTGTTTTGGATATTTAATCTTCTTTTCGATTGAGTAATGGCCCGTCCGCATCTTACGACTTTATCGCAAACTGAAGTGACATGGTTTTTGAATGAAAATTTTTTATCTAATATTAACCTCAAATACTTAACATGTTCCTGTAGGGGAATAACGGTTCCTTGGATTTCAAGAGGTGTTGTAGGATTACGCTTCGGTGATATGGATATATGGATATAAAATTATTATTATTATTAGAAATAAATCCATCCCTGCATAGGTCCGCATATGCTAGAGATAACTCATCCCTGGTACGAACCACGGGATAAGCTCTGTTGCAGCATACTTTTAAATGACATTTCATATTAATTAACAAATATTATCAAATATTCTGATTAAAAGTTAACATTTTTAATAAAATTTACAGTTTTCTTTCTAAAAAGACTTATATTAATTTCGTTCTTGACATCATTCGACATCATGTTGTAAAGATTTAATCCTTTGTAAAATAAAGATTTTTGTATTGCTGTTGTATCTGCTCTCTGTGGTCTAAAGTCTAAGGCATTCCTAAGGTTATAGGGTTGAACATCTCCAACATATCTAATTTGTTCGATCAAGTAATCTGGTGCTCTTCCCATCTTCATTTTTTGGATAAAGAAAATTGTATTAAGTTGCAGCCTTTGTTGGATGTTTAGCCATTTCAGTGCGTCTAACATGTATCTTATTGACGTAAACCGATTGTATTTTAAAATTGAGCGCATAGCCTTATTTTGTAGTTTTTGCAGCCTAGTTATTTGTTGGTCTGAACAGCATGTAAATAATATGGTTGACCCTTCTCAAAATGAGGTTTTATCATAGTGTTATAGATATTATTTGTCACCCTGTTTCTTAAACGTTTAAAAAACCCGATTTTCTTGCTAATTTCAAGTTAGGTGTATCACCAAGCTTTTATGATGAAATTTTAAAATCTACCTATGGCCCGCGAATATAAAAATTCGCCCTTTTCTGTTTTTTCCAAAAAAAAACCGGCAGAACTGCCAAATATGTCGTAAATAATATTCAGTTACCCCAGTCAAATTGTAAATCAAATAAAATAAATTGCAGCTATTCAGTATATTATCAAAATGCAAGTGGTATTAGAAGTAAAGCTACTCAATTTTGCCTTGATTCTTCCTTAAATGAATATGACATAATTGCCTTAACTGAAACTTGGTTATCAAGTGAAATAAATAGTGCTGAATACTTTGATGATTTTTATAAAGTCTACCGTTGTGATAGATGCTTTTTGCCTAATGGACCTAAAAAGGGTGGCGGTGTGCTGTTGGCAGTAAGAGGTGACATTTTCAGCCGTTTAGTGCCTTTAAATTATGTGTTGAAGTCGCATTTTCTAATGCATTTGGTAAATCAATATTTTGTATTGTATCGTATATACCTCCTTCTAGTACTAGTGATATATATCAAAAACATTTATATAATATTAATTATGTTGTAAATTTATGTCCAAATAACCAAGAAGTTATAGTTTTGGGTGATTTTAATCTAAAAAATTTGACTTGGATATTTGAAGATAATACTCTTTTGCCATTTAATATGAAAAATGATATTGATGAAGATGTAATTAGTTTTTTCTTTTCTCACGATTTCAATCAAATTAACTACTTTAAAAATGATATTGGAAGAATTCTTGATTTGTTTTTTGTATCAAATATATTAAGAACATCTTGTAATTTATGTTTAAATCCCATTTCTAGGAATACTGTGCATCACAAAGCAATGGTGATAGATTTTGAATTTTACGTTTTCGATAAAGAGGCTTCTTGTGGCACCAAATCTTACAATTTCTTAAAGGGTAATTATCCAGTATTAAATGATTTTATTGCGTCTGTTGACTGGTCAACAATTTTCTATTGCAATGATTCTGATGAAATACTTAAATTTTTATATGATAAAATTGATTATGCGGTTTCCGTGATGGTGCCTTCTATGACAACATCTCAAGGTGAAAAACCCCCTTGGTTTAATAGAAGGCTTAATAACCTAAAAAACGTCAAAAACAAAGCTTTTAAAACATATAAAGAAAGTAAAGAAAATGCTGATTTAAGATATTTTCAACAAATTCGACGTGAATTCGATTTTTTACATAACTATTTGTATAAGCAATATATATCAAACATGGAAAATAGGCTTAGCTCTGATCCTTCTGCATTTTGGAATTTCATAAATAAAAAAATTAAGAATTCTGGTTATCATGTAATATGTTTTATGGCTATAATGTTTCAAATAATAATATTGAATCTTGCAACTTGTTTGCGTCGTTTTTCCAGACTACTTTTACTGCACATAGTAACTATACAAGTGTAGATCACTTAAGTACTCCATTTCTAAACAACTTTGTCATAGAAATATCAGAAGATGATGTTTCTTTATATATTCTATCTTTAAAAGATAGTCCCTCATGTGTATTGGATTCAGTTCCACCTTTATTTAAAAAAAAAATGTATAAGGTTTTTAGTACGCCCCATAACAATACTTTTTAATGCATTCTTAAAAAATGTCAAATTTCCAGATCAGTGGAAATACTGTTGCGTGATTCCTATATTCAAATCTGGTGATAAATCCAATGTTTTGAATTACAGGCCCATTGTGAAACAGTGCGTTCTGGCCAAAGTATTGGATAAAATTCTGTATAATAAACTATTTCATCATGTTTCATCAAAAATCTCAGTTTTTCAACATGGGTTTTTACCCGGTCGATCCACATGTACAAATTTAGTAGTATTCACTAATCAGATTATAGTTTCTATGGAGAATAGAAAACAAGTTGATGTGATATATACTGACTTGTTGGAAGGCTTTTGATTCAGTTAATCATGATATTTTGTTTGGAAAACTTCACCAATTTGGTATTAATGGAAATTTGTTGCAGTTTTTTAAAAGTTTTCTTACGAATAGGAAATTAATAGTTAAAATTAGTTCATGCTTTTCGGAAAATGTAATTAATGCATATTCTGGTATTCCTCAGGGAACACATTTAGGTCCACTATTATTTTTAATTTTTATAAATAACCTACCTGACTGTTTGCAATTTTGTAAACCATTATTATTTGCCGATGATTTGAAATTATTTGCTGATATTACAAGTATATCCCATTCAGTTATGCTTCAAAAAGATTTGTTATCACTAAAAGAGTGGTGTGATTTAAACAGACTTGTTTTAAATATTGGAAAATGTTGCGTTATGTCATATACTCATTGTCATAATCCTGTTTTTTATAATTACACTATAAGTGATGTCACTCTTGAGAGAGTTTGTGAAGTTAAAGATTTAGGAGTTATTTTTGATTCCGAGTTGAAATTTCATAATCATATAAATTACATAACATCTAAAGCGTATGCAATGTTGGGATTCATTAAACGAAATACTGTGAACTTTAGTGACCCTGTCGCATTAAAATCATTATATGTTTCTTTCGTTAGAAGTAATTTGGAATATTGCTCTATAATCTGGAGTCCTTATTATGAAAGCCATTCTGTCAGAATTGAAAAAATTCAGAAACTATTTACAAAGTTTGCATTTAAGAAAATAAATTGGTCCGGAGATGTTCTTTCTTACGAAAGCAGGCGTAAATTTCTAGGACTACAATCTTTAAGAGATCGTAGATCATCATTTGCTATAATGTTTGTATTTAATATTTTAACAAATAATATATGTTGTGATGCTTTGTCTGATTTAGTGAGGGTTCATACTCCTCATCGCGATTTACGTCACGAGCGTTTATTTTATGAAGACTTTCATCGTACGAATTATGGGGTTAATGAACCAATTACAAAATGTTTAAAACTATGTAACAGTTTCTCAATCCTTTTAAATTTCAGCTTAGATAAAAATAATTTTAAGTTGAACTTATATAAGGTTTTCATTTAATTCATATTGTAAGTTTTTTTTTAACTAAAAAATATTGATTATTGTAAAACATTATTATTATATTTTTATGGTCTGTAAAATATAAATCAGTAGACTAAATAAATAAATAATTTTCTCACATTTATATTCGACATGATCTTTAAAGTTTAAATGTTTGTCAATCAAGAAACCCAGATATTTTATATTATTCACTTTTTCTATTATTACATTATTTATTTTGAATGTTATGTTTGTGTTCATATTGATTTCCATTAATTTAGTTTTGTTTTCGTTAAGTTTTAATTTATTCATTTTTAGCCATTTATTAATATTATCTATATCATTCTTTAAATTTTCATGACATATTTCCTCCGTTGCTGCTTCTGTGAAAATCAAAGTATCGTCCGCATATAGGTCAGCTTCGCATTTCTCTAATGTATTTTCAATATCGTTTATATATAAAGGGTCGGCCAAATAATTTTTTTTTTTTTTTGAAAATGCTATAAAAAAAAACTACTGAATATTATCTCAAATTTCTTTTTTTATTTGAAAGTACAATCCTTCCGGTTAATAATGGAAAACAATCAGAGTTCAGAAAAAAACACGCACTGAATAAAAAACCCGTACATATATGTAAACAAACATAACTTAGACCAACACACACATATTTTTATTTTCATATCAATTATGTTTGTTTTTAAATTTTCTTCGGTGCCAAACACAATCATGACTTGTGTTCGTTTTAATATTTCGTTATTTACACGAACATTTTTCTATCACGTACTTTTTGTTTCGATCACACATAAACCACACAGATTAGAGTGTTGCTTTATTTGAAGTTCGTGTTCTGGTACAAGTACTGAAAAAAAAAACAGAACATGTACAATAAACAGGTTCGAGTTCAGTTATATTTTATGTCGTGTTCTGGCTCGTGTACTAAGAAAAAACAGAACATGTACAATAAACAGGTTCGAGTTCAGTTATATTTTAAGTCGTGTTCTGGCTCGTGTACTAAGAAAGAATAGAACATGTACAATAAACAGGTTCGAGTTCAGTTATATTTTAAATTCGTGTTCTGGTTCTTGTACACCCCGATAAAAACGACGACAATTGTTTCAACCAAATTTATTAAAATTTTATTGACCCTTTTTTATGACTTACGTTGCAAATTGTTTACAATTGTCAAATATATTAAAATTTTATTGGACATTTTTTTGTGATTTACGTTGAAATTATTTACAATTGTTTTTATTGACTGGTTTTTATTTTAAGAAAATATGGTAATAAAATACTTAAGACACAAAAACTATTTAGCATCATAAAAGTTACACCTGTTGGTTGTTAGGTTTTTTTTTGCATTACCCACCCCTATTTTCGCAATCAATTAGACGAAAAACCTAATTTTGCGGCATAAAAGACACACTTGTTGGTTGTTAGGATCGTTTGCAACCATTTTTTTTTTTGGTAACAAATAACTTTAGACACAAACAAATTTTGCACAATAAAAAACACAATCACCCACCCTTAATTTGTGAACCAATTAGTGTCAATGCACAATCCTTTTCTCAATGATTTTTTGGGATTTTTTGCATAAAAACACAATGTGTGTCAATAAAAAAAACCCAAAAAAATATTTTCATATTTTATTGTCCCTTTTTTATGACTTACGTTACAATTGCTTGCAAGTGTTACAATTTCACGCAATTGATTTTGCAAAAAATAGCGAGTGCGTGCGTCATTTATTCATTAAAAGTGGTTCAGTTTTCATTAGATCGTGATCTGTAAATGTACTGTGTTATTGTGTAAATTGCAAATATTTTGTGAAAATTAAAAAAATTGGAAAGCAATAACAGAAATAAGTTTTGTATAAAAAATACGCAACTTTTAATAGCGAAACGAAAAAATTTACATGTCTGATTGAAACCTGCAAGAAAGATTTAAGTGCAGTGTGCAGTTTTTGTGTCTTAAGTATTTTATTACCATCTTTTATTAAAATAAAAACCAGTCAATAAAAACAATTGTAAATAATTTCAACGTAAATCACAAAAATTTGGCCAATAAAATTTTGAAATATTTGACATTTGTAAATAATTTGCAACGTAAGTCATAAAAAAGCGTCAATAAAATTTTAATAAATTTGGTTGAAACAATTGCCGTCGTTTTTATCGGGGTGTATTAGATCGCGAATTGATGTTTCAATTTTTCGCAGTACACGAGCCAGAACATGAATTTAAAATATAACTGAACTCAAACCTGTTTATTGTACATGTTCTATTTTTTCTTAGTACACGAGCCAGAACATGACTTAAAATATAATTGAACTCGAACCTGTTTATTGTACATGTTCTATTTTTTCTTAGTACACGAGCCAGAACACGACTTAAAATACAACTGAACTCGAACCTGTTTATTGTACATGTTCTGTTTTTTTCTTAGTACACGAGCCAGAACACAACTTAAAATATAACTGAACTCGAACCTGTTTATTGTACATGTTCTGTTTTTTTTTTCAGTACACGTACCAGAACACGAACTTCAAATAAAGCAACACTCAAATCTGTGTATTTTATGTGTGATCGAAACAAAAAGTACGTGATACAAAAATGTTCGTGTAAATAACGAAATATTGAAACGAACACAGTCATGATTGTGTTGGGCAACGTAGAAAATTTAGAAACGCACATAATTGATATGAAAATAAAGATATGTGTTGGCTGCTTTTGAACAGAACATTGTGTGTTTCATGTGTGTATTTTCTGAACCTTGAAAACAATTTCATTCAAATGGCTGCCTCGGCTGGTCATGCAGCTGTATTTCACCAATGGCTTCACGAATATTGTCCTTTAAAGCGTCAATTGTCTCTGGCTTGTTGGCGTTACACTTATCTTTGAGTGCACCCCACAAATAATAGTCCAACGGTGTCAAATCGCAGCTCCGAGGTGGCCAAACGACATCAGCTCTGCGGCTGATAATGCGATCTTTAAAAACAGGGCGGAAAACATCGAGTGTAGCTTCGGCAGTGTGGCACGTAGCGCCGTCCTGTTGAAACCGAATGTTGCCAGTATCCTCCTCTTCAATTTTTGTGAACAAAAATTCGTTCAACATGGCCCGATAACGATCGCCATTGACTGTAACGGCCACTCCTTGCTCATTTTCGAAGAAAACTGGCCCAATTATGCCTCTGGACCAAAATCGTTTTGGGTGTATCGACTTTTCAATGTATGCGTGCGGGTTTTCTCTGCCCCAAATGCGACAATTTCGCTTGTTTACATACCCGCCAAGATCAAAATGAGCTTCATCTGAAAAGATGATTTTTTTTGGCAAAATCGGCATCTTCTGTAAGTCGATCGCAGGCCCACTTAGCGAAGCGAAAACGCATTGGATGGTCAGTTGACTTCAACTCCTGAACCAATGGGACTTTGTATGGCGTCATACCGAGGTCTTTATGCAAAATTCGTCTCAATGATGCCTCCGAAATGTTCAATTCTTGAGAACGACGGTGAATTGATGTTGATGGCGCTTCACGCACACTTTCTGCCACAGCAGCAATATTCTCGGGTGTACGCACTGTTTTTGGCTTTTCACGCTTGGGTTTATCGATGAGGATGCCAGTTTCTTTCACTTTTTTCACAAGATAACGAACATACGGAGTTGACGGTGCTTCTCTTCTTCCAAAATCCGTACGCAATTTTCGCACACATTCTGCAACCTTACCATGATTTTCAAAGTAATGTCGCAATATTTCCCAGGTTGTTCAAGCGTATACACAACCATATTCGTTCAGCGGAAGGATAAAACTAGTTATCTGTCAAATCAGCATTGTGCTACTCCAAAATCATTTTCTATTGCATTGGATATTTCATTATTAACATTTGTTAGTTGTCTGCGATTTGTTAAATATGACTGAAACCATTTTAGCTCTGTATCTTCAATACCGTATTTAGCAAATTTCTTCAATAGGATGTCCCTATCTATCGTTTCAAAAGCTCTTTTAAATTCAAGGAAAATCGCTAATATTTTATTTTTTCTCTTTTTACATTTCCATCTGTTTATGACATAATTTACTGGAGTTTCACATGAATAATTTCTTCTAAAGCCTGATTGATATTTTGATAATAACCTGTGTTGTTCCACATGTAGTCTTCCAATTGATTTTTTACTATATTTTCAATGACTTTTTCCTATGTTTTTAAGGTGATAATTGATCGATATTCTTCACGTTTTAATGTATTTTTTACTTTTTCAATAGGAAAAATCATCGATTCTTTCCAAATATTTGCTAATACGCCAGTCTCTAGTGATTTATTTATAATATTTAATATAATGTTGCCTGTTCTGTCCCAATTATCTAGGATTATGTCACTTGATATAATCAGGTTTTTTGTTAATGCTTTTAAAAATAATCTTAAGTTCTTGTAAATGTATTGCACGGAATTTAAATTTAAAGTTTATCACAGGTATTTGATTTTCAAACTGCACATTTTCAATGGAATATTTGATTTCCTTAATACTATTTACAAAATAATCATTAAAATTTTTGGCTATTTGAAAATTGTCTTTATATTCTATTTGTTTATATATTACAGTTTTTATCACAGATTTGGGTTTTTTTAGGACTAGTTCTTTAATTTTACTCCACATTTCTTTTTGGTTTATTTTTATTTATTTTTTTCATGTTCTATTTTTGCTTTATAGATATATCTAATTATTTTATAACTATTCCAAGCGTCATTTGTATTTACTGTAATTGCATTTTGATACTTAAAGACTTTTTCTCTTTTTAATGATCTGAGTTCGTTGTTAAACCACTTGTTTTTACTTTTTTCAGTTATTTTTTTTCTTAATAGTAAATTTTTTTATTGTGTTTTCAAGGCAGTTATCAAAATAGTGTACATATTCGTTTAAATCATTTATTTCATCATAATTTAATATTGCACTTATATCATTTTTGAAGCTGTTTTTATTGTATTTGAAAATATTTATTTCTTTATTATTATTTTGCTTCATACTTTCACCCTTGATAAAGATGTCAATGGATTCATGATCAGATATTTTATTATTTATGTTATTTTTTGCCGTAATAGTTTCATTGTTATTATATAGTCAAATAAAGTTTGCAAGTTTTTTGTTATTCTAGTATATTCTTTCATTACTTGTATAAAAATCATTTTTCCAGTCAATGTTAAAATCTCCGCCTATAAAGATATCACAGTTTGTTTCACATATTTCTTCTAAAAAATCCTGGAAAGTATCACAGAATTCTGATTTTGAACCACTTGGTGACCTATATATTATCTATAATATTTTTGTTTTGTTCTACCGTTTTATACCGATTTTGATCAAACGTATATTATTTGAAAGGTATTTCTTTTTAGACGTTTTGCAGATTTACAGATTTTTAAATTTTTTCCTTTATTTTGAGTAAATTGCAATTAAAGTTGTTACTAACATATACATAAAATTATACATATGCTTTGTGTGTGTTTATTAAATTCGTTAATGTGTTTGTAATAAAAATGAGTTTGTTTCTTGTATTGATATGTGAATTTGCTATAATTGATTAGCATACCTTTAGGGTCTTTATTTAATGAAAAAATAAAATTTCCTAGAATTTGCACTCGAATTTCGAGGGCTGGAATCTGCTAGTTATTATTATTATTGATGTTTTTTTCATATTTCGCCATATACGCACTAATCCAGTGTTTTGTGTCTTTAATGTTATTTTTGATATATTTTATATGCCAATATTTTTTGAAATAAACTATTACTCCCCCCATTTCTAGATGAATTCGATAAGGTGCTATAATGCTCGTATTGGTCTATTTCAATTTCACTTTCATCTATTTCATCAATTTTGATGCGTTTCTGTAAAAATTATGAACTCAGGTTTATTAATTGCTGCTATTATTTCTAATTTGTTGAAGTTATTAATCAAGCCTTGAATGTTTGTGTATATACCATGAATCTGGTTTGGTTGCTAGATTGATAAACCCATCCTTCTCTTTCGAATATTATATTTATTTTGATACACCGAACTCTCCCGGTTATTGGTGACATGTTTCTCATCAAGTCCTAGATTTAGTCTTTTATTCTCTTTCATGCAATTAATACATTTCATGATTATTTCAGAATTACAATTTTTACCTCTGTGGTTTCCATGGCATTTGTAGCATACAATTTCATTCTTACAGTCCGACGCTTTATGATGATATCCTTGGCACTTGAAGCATTGCATAATGTCCGTACCATCAAAAACCCTACAACTGTCCCATCCTAAATTAAGCTTTTGACCTGTTATAATTTTCGGATACGATTCATTGTCTATTTTCAATTTTGCATTAAATATTGTTCTATTATATCTTTTTGTTTCATATATTTTAATAACGTCTATCTTGCTATTTTTTAGTATTTCGTTCTGTTTTAATTTTTTAATTTTTCTATTAATTCTTTATCAGACATTTTAAAGTTCAAGTCAGTGGTTGCAATTTGCATATCAACATTTTTTGGGATTTTTATTTCATAATCTTCACTAATTTCACCTTGTATCGCCTTTTTATTTTTTTCCCGTTCTTCTATATTTTCACTCTGGATCACAACCGTACCGTTTTTTCTGCTTTCAATATTTGTAATTTTAAAATTGATTGGATCATTTTTTTTATTTAATTCAGCTTTAGTTTTTTCTATACTTTGTTTCTCCTTTAACAATTAAGAGGACATTTCTTGATAAATCTGGCATCGTTTTCAAAGACTGCGCATATAACATTTTTGTTGTTTTTACGTTTGTGTCTTTTATAACCTTCTTTATTTCGTTGCACATTTTGTTATTATTTTTTTCGATGGTATCGCGTATATCTTTGTGATTATTTTCAACTTTGTTTATGTTTCCATATAGGATTTTCACTTCTTGTACATTTTTTTCACATAATATCTGTATATTATCCATCTTTTTGAATCTCGCGTCATAACGACTTTCTATTGCTTCCAATAGTGATTTAATTTCACATTAATTTTTCCTTAGTGAACTTTCAAATTCATATTTATATTCTAACAAAGATTGTTTATTTTTATCAACACTATTTTGAATTTCTCTTACAACAAGATCTACATTTTGAATATATAGCATACAATCGTTGCAGATATTTCGTACAAAATTGTCTTCATTAATAATATTTGCCGAATATTGGTCTATACCAGCACATTTTTTTGTAAAGTGATACACTTTCACCTCTTATTGCTAACTTGCATTTACTGCATTCAGCCATATCATAAGTGAGATTAACAAATTTGTACTTTTTGTTAATATTTTATTTGCCACTTTATGAATATATAATGTTTATATTTTTAAATAGTCAGTATCTATTTTTTGAGCACTTTATTATTTGATATTTTTGCTTGTTATTAATTACCAGGGTTGCCTAATAATGGCTTAAGTTTTTCTAGATTCACTTTTATTTTGCATTTATCAAAATATTTTTGAGCAGATTTTAAAGAATTCTGCAACCTTTTTATAACTTTATTTATTTATTTATTTATTTATGTTATTATACTCTATACCACTACCTGATTTGGGTATAATGACTTTGTGCTACTGTTTGTAACTACCAAAAATATTTTACCGAGACCCATCTTTTATTATACCGATCGTTTATTATACCGTCCGTCTGTGTGTCCATGTAAACCTTGTAATCAAACTACAGGTCGCAAATATGAATATATTTTAATGAAATTTTGTATATAAGCCTTTATCGGCCATAGAATGAACGCTATTGAAATTGGTGAAATTAGGTCCATGTTCAGACCTAGTCCCCATACAAATGACCTCTATGAAATCTATTTAAATTGCCATAGGATCCAATTTATCATATAGATCTCGGTCAAATTGGGTTTGTGTGTATTTACTACATCCATTTATCAGTTGTCTAAAAATAAACCCCATATGGCAATTCTTTGTCATATCCCCCATATAAAGCTGCTTAAATCTAAAAAGAAAAAATTAATAACAATGCCACTCAAAGATAGAAGACCGAAGAGATAGGGTCTCTAGAGAGACTATAATTTTCTTACTTGTTTTTATTTCATGTTTCATACAAAAGACATATGTCTCATATTACACTATCTTAAAAGTTCTTTTCATACGATTGAGTGCGGCGTAGCCCAGGGCAGTGTACTGAGGCCTTTATTATTTACAATTATTATAAATGATTAAAAAAACCTTGGTTTGTCCGGAAAGCTTTTTATATATGCTGATGACATGAGTGTTTTTTATCCATACAAGCACGAAACAGCAGTCAAAGCATATATGCAACGAGACGCAGCTTTAATCTGTGAATTCAAATAATACACAATTGCAAAAGCCGAGTTGTCGTAACAATGATAGTTTTACGGTTTTGGTTGGCAGTATGAAACAAAGCCCCAGGAAATAAGGCCCCAAAACGAAAGTGAAATAAGGCCCCATAATGTGGCATTATTTCGTAATGAAACAATGCCCCAATATTAGAAATGAAATAAAGCCCTAACGAAATAAAATAAAATCGCAAAAAAATGAAATAACGCCCCATTTTTGGGGTGTTATTTCATAATGAAAGAACACCCCATTTGCTGAAATGAAATAAGACCCCATTTTAAAATCTACTGCCGAATCTGTAAGTTAAATAATAAAATAACAAATTAGTTTATATATCCTTTATTGAAAATAACTTCGAGTTAAGTAATAAATTAAAAAATTATTTCATATTTCTTCAACTGCTAATAATTCGCGCGAATTTTTACTTTCAACCGATTTACACTTTATTTCATTATGAAATAAGACCCCAATAAAAAGAATGAAATAAAGCCCCGAAAAAGGAAATAACACCCCAAATATCGTTGTTGTTGCGTTATAAACAATTTTTAGGGGCCATATTTCATTTTCGTTTTGGGGCCTTATTTCCTGGGGCTTTATTTCATACTGCCTTTTGGTTGATGGAAATTGTCGAAGTGGGTTCTATTAAGTACTTAGGTATAAATCTACAGAACAATCTTGGATGGAACAACCAATTACAATATCTATTATATAAATTTAAAAACCAACTTGATACAGATACCAAAATTTAAATCTATAATTTTTTGATTCAGACTCACTTGTTTTATTTAGCCATTTTATACGGATATAAAAAAGTAACGACTTAAAGTCTCTTCAGCGGTTCGAATCTAATTCTCTTTACGAACGGTCGTGTAAATAATTAAAGCGCTTAGAGTACAACTATTTAAAATTAATAAGTGTATATTTTTGTTTTTGCAATTGCCTATTCTTGATCTCATTTGAACTCACGTGGTAGTCAATTCAGCTTAAAACAGGAATAAAAAATCTAGCGATGGCCCGAGGGGCCAAATCTTCATCAAAAAGAAAGCTCCTTGCCAACAAGAAGATGACAAAACTTCCTCCGGGTTTTACTTCAATTAGTACTAAAATTTTTGCTCCAAGTAAAGAAATGTACGAATGCTACAAGCAAATTCTTAAAGAGAGTAAGTTGGAGTTTCACTCTTATGGCGCCAAAGATAATAGGTTATACACCACTTTTTTACACGGTTTACCCCGCATAAAAACTGAGGACATCACCTCAGAGCTAAAAAACTACAACCTGTCCCCTTCTTCCGTAGCTGAAATAGTCACCAAATTCAGTTCGAACAACAATGTAGTTTACAAAGTTCATTTTCTACGTAAAAATTTTAACCCAACTGCCTTAAGAAACGTAAGAACAATTTCAAATATTATAATTTCCTGGAAAAAATATAATCTAGATCCAGAAATAAACCAACTCAATGCTGGAACTGCTTAATGTATGGCCATGGCGGTGAACATTGCTGCGTGTATGATATGTGCAGAACAACATCATACAAGTGTGTGTCCGTTTAACACAAATGAAAAAAGACCAGCTGTTTTTACATGCTTTAATTGCAAAAAACAAGGAAAAGAGAGAACTGATTACTATGCAAACGACATCAATTGTCCGTTACGTTCTCTCTATTTGGAAACTAGAACAAGAGTTACTTCTTAAAGTCCGAATAAAAGCAGACAACAACAAAATAACTCATTTCAATTTAATGTGGGAGATTTCCCTAATTTAAGAAACAACAACACAAATTGTAACAATAACATCAATAATAACAGCAAAGCTAGATATGCTAACCAGCTGAAAACAAACAACGATTTATTTAGCATTGATGAGCTTTTTGATATTTTCACTACAGCTATGGATGATTTGCATAGGTGCACTTCAAAAGTACAACAAATCAAAGTTGTAATGTCAATGGTAAAATACGCCCATGGATTATACTAATAATTTAAACGAATTCAAAATGCTTCACTTGAATGCTAATGGCATTTCAAACTTTTCTAAATTAAAGCAATTTGAGATACTAATTGAACGAGAAAATATTAAAATAGCGTCTTTGAATGAAACATTTTTTTCAGAAAATCATAGGCCCTATATTAAAAATTATTATTTATATAGAAGTGACAGAACAGATGTAAGAGGATAAATCTGTCGCTCATAAAAACCTCTTTATATCAAACACTTCATCAATCGAAAACATCTCAATTGAAGTCATTATAAATAATAGACCTATTGTTGTATCTTCGTTATATTCACCAAGATATACCCGTAACTTCTGTGCTGATATCTTGAACCTAACACCTTCCACCAAAGAATATATAGTTTTTGGTGACGTAAATGCCAAACATTGTTCTTGGAATTGCCGTTCAAATAATACTGCAGGAATTGCACTCAACAACCTACAGCAATCAAGCAATTTTTTCATTCACTATCCTAATAGTCCAACTCTATTCCCCCATCAACACAATCGCGAAGCATCCACAGTCGATATTATTTTAAGCAATTCCGCTTTAAATATACACGTAAAAACAATGGATTACGAAATACCATCAGACCATCGCCCCATTATATGTACACTTAAAAGATCAATGGCCTTGTAGGTTGACCTCAATTATTATGATTATAGTGCAACCAACTGGAACATTTTTATGAATTTTTTAGACAATAAAATCACGTTATATTCGGATATATACAATACCAAGGTAGTTATTGATCAGGAAATCCAAAAATTTATAAATATAGTTTTCGAAGCAAGGGATGTGTCCACACCTAAAATAACTCAACGAGATAATTACACATTACCAGAAAGTACTGTGAAATATATTAAACTAAGAAGAAGCTTTAAAAGAAAAAGCCAACGATCTTCAAATATAGCCGAGCAAACTTTTTATAATCAATGTACTAAGTTTCTAAGTAACATGATTGATAAAAGTATTAATTCGGAGCGCAATAAGAAATGGTGTCAATTATTATCCAATTTAAAACCAGGTGATAAATCATTCTGGAAAATAAGCCTATACCATGCGTTTAGAAAATAAGCAAAAACCAAATTTGAGTGGGATTTTTATTAATTTTTTTGGCTGCAGATATGAAAAAGTTCATATCGGATGCTGTATCTGTATGGGGACTAGGTCCAAAAATGGACCGATCCTGATCATGTTTCGTAAAGTCTCTTGTATTTTGCAAAAATATATACAAACAAAATTTGAGAAGAATCAGTGCAATATTTTTGTTTTTTAATAGATTTAAGTGAAAATCGGGAAGCAGTTCTATATGGGGCCAAAGGGATCATTTTTGGACTACTCATTAATGGATGTAATGAACGCATATAAACCCAATTTGAGTAAGATCTATGTGACAATTTGGATCTTATAACAATTTATGTCGATTTCATAGGGGTAATTTGTATGGGGGCTAGGTCTGAACATGGACCGATTCTCACCAATTTCAATAGCGTTCATCCCATGGCCGATAAAAGCTTATATGCCAAATTTCATCAAAATATATTCATATTTGCGACCTGCAGTTTAATTACAAGGTTTACATGGACACACAGACGGACGGACGGACGGACGGACATTGTTAAATCAACTCAGAAAGTGATTCTGATTCGATCGGTATAATTAAAGATGGGTCTAGGTCAAATATTTTTGGTTGTTACAAACAGCAGCACAAAGTCATTATACCCAAACCACATAGTGGTATAGGGTATAAAAATACTACATTCTCGTCTTAGTGAATTTGTAACGACCAATTCCATTGTTGCTAAAGAACAATTTGGATTTATAAAAGGGCATAGCACTACGCACCAAATAAACAGAATTAAAAATCAAATAATCACAAATAAAAACAATAAACGTTCAACGGGTCTAATATTGTTAGATATTGAAAAAGCGTTTGACACCGTTTGGCATAATGGCCTAGTATTTAAACTTCTTGATGCAAATATACCAAAATATTTATGCAAACTTATTTCACATTTCATTCACAGCAGAAACTTTTAAGTTGCGATTAATAATGAAACATCATCTCCAAAAACCATTACCACAGGGTTACCTCAAGGATCTGTTTTGTCGCCATTGCTTTACTCGATATATACATCCGATTTTAAAGTCCCGAAATATATGAAAATTGCTTATTACGCAGATGATACTGCGTTAATTTCTTCAAACAAACTTACAAGCGCACTCCTGAAGAAAATGGAAAAGGGACTTGTAAATTGCAGTAAATATTTTCACAAATGGAAAATCAAAATTAATCCAAACAAGACCCAAGCAATAATTTTTCCATTCAACAAATCTCCCAAAAGACTGCCAAGACGTCATCTTCATATTGGAAATAATACCATAAATGTACTTAATCATGTCAAATATCTCGGAGTTGTCTTGGACAAAAAGCTTACTTTTAAACAACATATTATGGCTACGTGTCAAAAAGCTATAAAATCATTTAAAGCATTATGGCCACTACTAAATAGAAGATCATTTCTAAACCCCAAAAACAAAAAACCTACTCTTCAAAAGTGTTATAAGGCCGATATTAACATACGCGTGTCCTATTTGGAGTGACGCTGCCAACTGCCACCTAAAACGCTTACAAATTATACAAAACAAATGTCTTAAAATGATAAATAAAATGCCCTGGAGGTATCCTACAAATCTTCTTCATGAAGAAACAGGTTATGAAAAAATTATCGATTTCATAACAAGGATTAATAACAATTACTTTGCCAAAATTTAAAATTCCTCTTACCCACTGATAAGAGAATGTAGAGAAATAACGTAAAATTAAAAAGAAATCACCAAATTGAAAATTATATGCTTATTATTCAATTATTATTTCAAATAAACCTCCTATAAGCACATAAATATTTTTCAGATAGTATTTGAATTTATTAAATCATATAAAGGTTTTTTCCTCCCATTTTCCTTTAAAAATCATTAAAAATAATATAAAAACTATTTAATATCTTTAGATCCTATGTATTATTTGTTGCAATATCTATATGTAAAGATAAGATCTCATATGTAAATATCAAAATTTGTTAAAATATGTACATATATAAAGGAAGAATATTTAATTGAAAATTGAATCACTTTATGTTGAAAAATTCAAACCCATTTTACCAATATATGGTATTTACAAAAACCAACTATTATTATATGTCTTCAAATATTTACACAATATTGGATATCCTACAATAAAGTTTACTCGGATTCAACATTCAATTAATACCAGAAGCAATGGAAATTTAGCAGTATCCCGATGTAGGTTGGAAAGTTTATGGAGTTTATGGGTAGTCGTGAATACAATAATTTACCACAAAATCTTTAAACAGTTAATATAATTTCAACTTTTAAAATATCGTTAAAGGAGTATTTATTAGCCAATGTAGAAGGACTTCCAATGTAAGCACCGTGATCTCAAAATGTTCAAATACTATTATACATAATTTTAAATATTTTAATAATAAATTTTAAAAAATTTTTATAATAAATAATGTTAATGATACATATTATTTTTGCCAACTTGCCTCAATAATGCCTTATTATATTGAATTATTTGTAAAATAAAAAAAATTTAATAAAAAGCTCATACAATATCACTTAAAATATTTTATTCCAATTTTAATTACATAGGTACATTTAACAGTTTATAAAAAAAATAAACAAATGTTCTAGTTATTTAATTGATCATAAAAAAATTCCTTGTGAGAAATGATTAGAAATTTGTTTTTTTGAACTGAAGTGCGTTACTTATAGTTTGAGAGCTATGTGGAATTAAGTTTCAAAGACGGATTGCATGAATGAAGAACTGCCACTCAGATATTAGGCCATGATGTCTAAAAGATATAAGTCTTCTGTCCCCATTAGATCTCGAGAAATTAAGACGTTCATAAAAATGTTCTGGCTGGCAGGCATATATAATTATACGCATGAACAGTAGAACTCTCATTTTTAGTAGATTATCAAAGCTAATACCATAAAGTTGAATAGAAAAAGAAGAGATATGGTCATATCTTTCCAGATCATATACATAACGCACAATATTATTAAATACCACATTCATTTTCCGTCTACTCTGCGTATCGCAACTGGCAAAAAGTTCACAACCGTATAACAATAAAGGCATTAAATACGTTTTAGCGAGAAGTATCCTAATTTTAACTGGAGTATAATATTGCGTCAGAAACTTTTCCATTGTAAATTAGGGCACTGTCATTAGCGTAAAAAGCGGCATCATGGTTCTTTATTACAGCAAATTCTGCGGTAAATATTGTGTACAATGTTGGTGATAGAACCAGACCCCTGGGGAGACCAGCAGGAATGTTTCGTGTAGATGAAGGAACAACTTATTTAGTATATATTTCAAAGAAAAATATGTTTAAGTTCAGTTTGGAAGGCTATCATAAAAGCTATGATATTCTGCCGGAAGTAAAGATTTAATTTCCTGTAGATGCTCGCATTTCGATTTTGTTATTTTTATTCTTTTGGAATGCAAATTTATTTGTTGTACTTTGTGGATGAATCTCATAATTGTCTTTGATATTAGTTTTATAATAAATTATTTCAGACGGATCATATGCCAAGTCACGAATCATATTAACAGTGAGTTTTCCGGTTTTTTTTTACCTGTAAATTAAAAACTTAGTACTAAGTATTTTGCTGTTATATAATGTGTGTGTTAAAATATACCTGTTCGAATACACCGAGAAAAATAATTCTGAGACCAAAATATAAAATTAAATTTTTCGATATGCATTTTTTTACAAACGTGTGAGGTAACTAACATTCGAATCATTCATGCTAAATAAGTTGCTTCTTCATTATGTGTTTTAGAATTTTTCTAAATGGGCTTTCAAGGTCAATATTTTTAAAAAATAAATAAAAGACTATTTATTTAATTTTCAAACTCCGACGTTTCGCTGGGTATTTTCCAGCATCTTTAGGGATGAATTTTATTTAATCTGGCAACATTATAGAGAGAGTAATACATTAGCTTTAAACCACCAACAATGATAAACAATAATAAATAAATTACAATTCACAAATATTCTTTTGTCAATATTCACATTAGTTTTTTGTTTTCCAAAAACAAAAAGTTTTACACAATAAACATATACGGCATAAAACACAATTTTAATTTTTTAAATTAATATTATAATTGAAAAAATAAATAAAAATTTCACCGTTGTTTTTTCTTTTTTAATATTACATATCACAGTAGTAGACCAAAACTAATTTATTGCTATGGTGTACATTGCATTAATATTATCTAAATCCTCTCTTTTGTTGACTACATATTTTGATTTTTGTTGAATTTGTAGACTTTCCAATGTGTACCGCTTATTTTCAACTCTTCTCTTCTTCTTTTTCCGTTGTACTGAAAGAACAGTCTGATATTTCATATTATCGTTGTGAAGGATTGACAACTAGATAAATAGCATCTCGTTTAAAGAGAAGTAAGACTGTAGTCATTAATTACTTAAATTCACGCGAAAATTACGGGAAGAAAAAGGAAATCACACATTTAGTAGCTCTTAACCAAGCCCTTTCTCCAGCCAATATTGTTAATATCCTGAATTTAAATGTCACCAGGAGGCGTGTTAGACACATTTTGCACGCAGATAATAATATGGAATAGACCAAACGTACTCCCAAAGCTTACAAATACCCATAACAATGTCAAATTGGCATTCGCAGAAAAAGTACCAGTTTTAGGAAGGAGAATGGGCCTCGTTATATTTTCCGACGAAAAAAAAATAATCTAAACGGCAACGATGGTTTTCATACTTATTGGCGTAATAAAAATTTTAAGAAAGATAAGATAATGTCAAGAAATTTTTGTCACTTATGATATGGGCTGCAATATATGCCATCGGAAGGACTCTTATATGTTTTATTTACTCAAACATTTACTCTGAAAGAAAATATAGAGCTTATCAAAATTGGTGGTGATACTTACTCACTGAAGTCGCTTACTCATGCTACTTTTTATGTTCTGACTAAAATTTTAACATCCCTGTTTTAATTAAAATCAATCATCTGAATTTTTGGTGGTTATCAGGCTTTTTTCTTAAATGACTGATTTTGAATATTAGAAAAAGAAAAAAGGACAAAAATGGAAAAAAAAAATTTAATTACGTAGGAACTTAAAGTTTCTTATGTGTCAAGTATATTCTTCGATTTTATTACTAGAAAAAATATATTTTTTTGGTTCATAGAGATTTTTAATTTATTTTGTTAGTATAAAAATGACAGAATTGTCAAATTGACAGCAGTTATTCAAGAATTAAGTATTATTTCTGCGTAAGATAAACATAGTTTATTAAACAGTGTTATAAATAAAAAATGTTATTCAACGGATATGCAGTGTATAAATTTTTAATTAAAATTTATTAAAGATATGTGGCTTAACACATTATGGTTAAGAATATATAAAATTGTATACAAAAAAAAATCCACCCTTTGAAAAAAATCCAAATTAAATTCCGATTTTTCTTTATGATGATAATGTGTTGCTAATGAAGAGCTTTTAGTTCTTTTATTAAAAACAAATTAATTTGTAGCATTACTGGCGAATTTTTTTTTTATAAATAAATGTTTGCTCTTTTATTTTTCCCTTTTTTTTTTGTAGGTACGTGCCACAGGCAAAATGTATGCTTGCAAAAAATTGGAAAAGAAGCGTATTAAAAAACGTAAAGGTGAATCTATGGTATTAACGGAAAAACAAATACTACAAAAAATCAATTCACGTTTTGTTGTCAATCTGGCATATGCGTACGAAACAAAGGATGCTTTATGTTTGGTGCTGACCATTATGAACGGTAAGCTTAATTGAAGACTAACGAGAGAATGTTGTTGTTGTTTTTTTTTTTACCTGTAAGCTTAATTTAAGAATAATAAACAAAAGAACGTTGTTTTTTTGTTCTGGAAATTTCCTTCCTTCCTTCCTTGTTTCTTATTTTCGAAATAATTAATGAAATGTTTTTTTGTATTATATCCACACTTCCATGTACATGGAGATGTTATTTTGTTTATCTGTTTCATTGTGTATTTATGATAATTACATTTTAATTGTAACATGAACAATTATTATTAAAAAATTGTGATATTAAATTAATTTTTAATTGGAAAAGGTTTTCGTTTGCTATATATTTTAATAAAGGATTATCTCTTAAAAGTATTTTTTATATTTTTAGATATTTCCTTTAAATATTCTTTAATTTTGCAATAACTATATATATTATTTATTTAAAATAATATAAAATTCCGTTTTGATTTTTATGTATTGAACAGCACATCGAGCAAATTGCCTCCACGGCTTTGCTGGCACATACGCCATCTTATGTAGAAATTTTAAATGACCACTCTGCATAAATGTGGCTGAATATCATTGAAGCAGCGTTGAATTTCTTCTTCTTAGATTAGATTATATTAGATTTATTGATTTTTGATATATAAAATACTAGAAATTACAGTAACAAAAATTTTTCAATGATTAAATCGTAGGAAAATTGGCATTATAAAAAATGTTTAAATTATAATTAATATAATAGTTGCAAAATTATTATTATTATTATGTGTTCTTAACTATTGAAACTCAGAAATAATTAATTTTCTATATTTTAAACAATTTGATATGAATTTGTATAAGACCATGCAATTCTCACCGTTTAATAAATTCAAACTTCTTCATTATTAAGAAATCTTTTTCCAAAAAAGGAGAAACGGTACCCCGAAAAAATTTTACATTTGCCTATTAAATGAATTGAGTTTTCCACCTCATTATAATTGCACAAGGTACATAAATTTGAAGCACTTCTACAAAAAGTACTTGAATTTAAATTTCATATGCCACCCCTAACTTTCATAATTAAGCTCACGAGGTAAGCCGAGTTTCCGTCTCGGAAATACAGTGGGATATCATATTTTAATAAGATATCTTGCACTAGCTACAAATTTATCGTATTCAGAAGATTTTAATTTATCAACTATAAGATCGTGAAAATACCTTATATTGTTGTTACCCCAAATCTCCATGTCTAATGTAATCCCAATTTCGATACTTGACTAAACCTGTAAGTGTTCCGCAGAATGGTTTCCCTAGCCAACAAACGGGGCAGTCTATTCGTGGAAAGATTCAGAACTTTCCTAATATAATTAAAATGTAAATTTAAAGTTTCCAAATATAATGAAGACAAACCAGTTTCAATATGTAGCATATAATTTGGAGTATTCATGGGAAAGTATAGCATTTTCTTTAGGAAATATCTGAACAATTTTTCAACCACATCAAATCTAAGAAATCCCCATATCTGAGCTGCATAAAACATTATGGACTTTGCAGCCGCTTGGAAAATTTGAAGTTTATTCAAAGGATTGATTTTCGGATGGTGGATATAGCTTTACCAAGTGGAGTTAATTGCCATTTTGGAAGTTTATCCTCAAGATGTTTTTTGAAGACAGGTTGAATGTTAAAATTACACCAAAATTTGTATTCGTTCACTACCTCTATCTGATTGTCGCCATATTTCCAAGTCAGTCTATTACTATATCTCGTTCCTGTTCTAAATATCATTAATTTGGACTTATCTAAATATCATTAATTTGGACTTATCTAAATTTATCCGCAGACCCCACATCTCACAGTGTATGTATAACGAGTCAATCATGTTCTAAGTCATGTGGGTTTTACGTGCGTTCCTGTCTTGTTGACTTAACCACACGGTGTTCGAGCACTGGGATAGATACTATGCGTTCTGCCTACGCCCCGCCATAAGACTGTAACAAGCTGGAGTGATGCTTTGGCATACACTCCACACTTTGTTATTGTGTCGGGCCTACCTAAAACCCTGTTGCTTTAGAGGCAGCAACACCTGGGTGAATGCACCTCCACATCGATCTGTGATCTGCCCGCGTTATAGGCACCACAGCCACTGCGAAACTTCCCGAAGGGCCTTTCCCAATGAGATCGTCTCGAAGATTCATCAAAGACTCCGACATTGACATTGCTTACCATGATACATTTTTTCTGACATCTTTCTTACGCACTCTTATATCGTCACTCTTATATCTACTCATGCTACCGTCCGATCTTCTTGCATCCGACTCATCTTACGACTTATCTTCAGCTCATGCCTCTTCCCAACAACGCACATACCAGCTCGGCTTATCCAAACAACGCATATACCAGCTCTTAACTCCACAACTACTCCCTACTAGTCACACACAGCAACCTCTGCACATCAGATTCGAGAGCCTCTAGTGTCAAGTTCGTAAAGTGATCCATCAATACCATCAGTTCAACTCTATATTAAAGGGATGTGATGTTGCCCAGGAGCACCACGAGGAGGTAGGTTATAGGTCGTTGTATCACTTCTCTGGTAAGCCAGTACCTGATGAGTACAACTTTTGCTCGCACAATCATGTTCTGTAATACCTCAGGAGAATCCGACAATAGGGCAATGTCGTCCACATATAAAAGGGTCTTTACAAAACTGCACTAATACCGCCAGGTAGATAGTCTGGAAGATCGTTAAGATATAGCTAAAACAAAACTGGACTTAAGAAATAACCCTGCTTAACACCCGAGAGACCGTGAAAGAATCAGAAAGCGAACTGCCATTCCAAACTCTGCTAGTCGTATTTTCATACAATTTCCTCAATACGGACACCATTTTACTTGAAAGACCGAAACAAGAAAGTTTATAAAATAACGAATTACGTGGGGTAATATCAAAGGCCGAAGAAAAGTCAACAAAAAATGCAAAAGTTTTTCTTTTCCGATTAAAACCCAAATTCACAATACTGGTTAAATTAAATAAATTATCAATTGTTAAATAATCTTTGTGGAACCCAGCTTGGTATTCATTAAGCTGTTAATACGACTGAGTAACAATCCCGTTAAGATTTTGTGTTGCAACCACATGTCATCTACATTATTATCATTCCATTTAGGCAGAAAGAACTTTGTTATCATGTCACAATACCGAGCGCCAGTAACACACCCAGCTTGACCAGCTTTTTCGAAGAAGTATGATCCAATGATGCCTCCACCTCCAAATCCGCACCAAACAGTCACAAATGATGGATGTGTCCGTTTTTCGAAGGCGTGTGGGTTCACTGCATACGGCAATTTTGACGATTAACAAAGCCATGAAAAATCAGCATCCACCTGTGGATGTTCAATAATCCATTCAACGAGCTCTCTTTGCTGTGCGTGATCATTGGGCTTCAGCTGTTGTGTCTTCAGTGAGTGTACGCTGTAGAGAGCTTCTTGAAATTTGCAATCCTTGTCCACGACACACTGTGGACCATATTTTGAGAAGGCGGCCAAAAATCAGTTTTTATTTTGTTACCGATTTTTAAGTTATGTTATTTATTTGAAAGCAAATACCAGTGAACCTCAGGAGCCAAAAAATTGCGACTCTATTCCAACTATATCACAGCGAACAGAGTCTTCGAAAATGGACTTTCTCAGTATTTTGCGAATATTAAAAAATAATAATGTCACTGAGTCGTTTAGAAATTAAAAAAAATTTTTTTTAAATGGTCCAAATTTCCCGAAAATCTCCTAGTTAATAGAACATAACTCCTGCCCATCAAAAGAAGTCTTGCACTCTTCTGTAGTCCGAACCCTCCCCCAGTTTCCGCCCGTGTGCACCACCACAATTTTTCCGACCCAAGGTCAGATATTTGTGCAAAATTTATTAATACAAAAGTTTTCCACTATGTGGTTAGGATATAATGAGTTTGCCCTGATTATAACTACCAAAAATATTGGACATATACCCACCCATCTTTTATTACACGGATCGACTCAAATTCACTTTCTGAGTCGATTTAACCATGTCCGTCCGTCCGCCTGTGTGTTATGAATACAAAAGTTGGTCGTACCGGTGTATCTTTTTTGTGTGAGTTTATTTGTTTTTACAGAAAAAGGAAACGGTAGAGTTGACACTAGTTTTTATATACTTATAAAAAAGCGTTGAGACATAATGCGCTTAATTGTTAAATTATATTAATGGGTAAAATCTTTTTTATTTTGACAGGTACATTTACATAGGTATTTTTCAAAAACATCAATAGTCGGAACTTGAGTTATATAGTTTAAATACCTGACAAAATGTGGGGAAAAATTTAAATAACAGGTAAATGATAAAAAAAACCATTGCGACACCTTTAAAAGGGGGTTAGGGTCTCGGTTTTTATGCTTCAAAAAGTGGTAATAAATGATAAAAAATTTAATTTTACATAATTGCAAGAAAGAGTATTTATAATAATGTTTCCACAATTATTATTGATTACAATTTGAACAATGGCTAAGTACTGTTATAGAGATCTCGCTGATATTTATTTGCATCAAAAAGATGTAGAGGATATAATTTTGCACATACTGAGCAACCATTTTTTTAAGAATTCTAACCTACAAGAAATTGAAATACACAAAGAAAAAATTAAAGCTTTTGCATCAAATTTGAAAAAAACGGTACATTGAATGCTCTCATAGCAAGACAAACGTCACCAAGACTGGTTACTAAAGGAACTTATTTTTGAGAGTTCATCTACAACTGCCAACGAAAGTGGAAAAAAGGTTCGACCAGCAAAACCAATTGAGGGTTGTAGTGAAAGATTCCGAAGGCTCAAGCTGGAGCATATCAATGAAGAAATTTCTCAAAAAATTATTAAGGATTAATTTTTGCACCAAATTCAACCAACACAAAATAAGAAAAATAAAATTGAAATAATTGGAAAAATAGCAGAAGCGAATCCAAGGCGCACAAAGAGGATTTTGAAAAGCATTCCTACACCAATTGAAGATAAGAAATTTACTCCAGATTTGTAGTTGACCAAAAATCAATATAAGGAATTGCGGAAGCGAACCAATGAAAAGAATTGTGGGATTTTTCCAGAGTATCGAGATCTGCTAAAAAAGAATGCTTAACTTCACAATCTGCTATTAGTGTCACTTCAAGTTCAGCAGAAATAAAATTGCAAGATCTCCTTGAACATACTGCAGAACGATTGCTAAATACGCTTGATACTGATCATTTAAAAAAATTGGAAACGGCAGCATTACTTTAATTTCTAAATGGGGATGTGATGGATTCGAGTGTAGTTTTATTTTAAGTTCGTTTTCTTGCATGTATAGTGCTAAAAAAACAGAACATGTTCTTCAACGTGTACTTCTAAAAATCACGATCGAAAAAAAACGAAATTAAGTCGTAAACAACATATAAAATTTCTCTGTTTTCTATTTTATTACTATCTTTTTATTTTATTTTTTTTTTGTTTTTATTATTATATTTTTGTTTTTATTTTTTTATAAGCTAATGAATTATTTTAGATTTTTTTTTTTTATAAATTTGGTTGAAACAATTATTGTCGTTATTATAGGGTGTTTCAGATTATTCCGATCGCAAGTGGATAATGTTTTAATTTCAAGATGTACGCGTTGAAGAACATGTTCTGTTTTTTTGACAGTACACGTGCAAGAAAACGAACTTAAAATAAAGCTACAATCGAATCTGTGTGGATTATGTGTGTTCGAAACAAAAAATACGTGATAGAAACATGTTCGTGTACATAACGAAATATTAAAACGAAACACAGTCATGATTGTGTTTGGAACCGTACAAAATTTAGAAACACACATAATTGATATGAAAAAAAAATATGTGTTGGCTGCTTTAGAACAGAACATTGTGTGTTTGATGTGTGTATTTTCTGAACCTTGCTTTTGTAGTCCTTGTAGTATCGAGCTGAATACGGGAAAAATATAAAATAAAATTTTTCGAAGGGATCTTCAGGTTCCTCCAAGTTTGCCGTCGTAGTAGATGTTCTTGAAAAAGGAGAGAGAAAAATTCTAGTTTTATTTTTGCACAATTGATCTCCAAAGTTTCATAATTAGAGCTTATTGAGGGGAAGGTCCTGATCATAAACCATTTTAAATTATATTAAATTAAATTATATAAGTTATAATATTTCTGGTAGTGCTTTTCTATTTTAATATAAATTTCCGCTTTAAATTCCAGGTGGTGATCTAAAATTTCACATTTACAATATGGGAGGAGATCCGGGATTTGAAATGGCACGAGCCAGATTTTATGCAGCCGAAGTAGTCTGTGGGCTGGAGCATCTACACCAACAGGGCATAGTTTACAGAGATTGTAAACCGGAAAACATTTTACTGGATGATCATGGTCATGTGCGTATATCAGACTTGGGTTTAGCCGTTGAAATTGATGGTGAAATGGTTCGAGGACGTGTTGGTACAGTTGGTAAGTTGCATATTTTGAAGAATAATAAAGTTTCTGAGATTTTTATATTTTTTTTTTCTCACAAAAATTAGGTTATATGGCACCCGAAGTAATTGATAATGATAAATACTCATTTTCACCGGATTGGTTTAGTTTTGGTTGTCTACTGTATGAAATGATTGAGGGCCAGGCTCCCTTCAGGGCGCGTAAAGAAAAAGTTAAACGTGAAGAAGTCGACAGAAGGGTTAAGGTACATACGATTTTAAATAAATATATACATATATATAATGAGTATAGCTATAAATATCGTATTTACATTTTCTTTGTTATATTAGGAGGATCCTGAAAAATATTCGAGTAAATTTAGTGATGAGGCCAGATCATTATGCCAACAGCTACTGGCCAAATCAATTAAACTGAGATTAGGCTGTCGTAATGGTCGTTTTGGGGGCAGAGAAGTCAAGTTACATCCCTTCTTTAATTGTATCAATTGGAGACGCTTAGAAGCTGGTATGGTTGAACCACCATTTGTGCCAGATGTAAGTAAATTAATGTAAACAATTATTGGCCTGCAAACTAGCATTTCTAACTTGATAAAACTTGTGATTAATGTTTTCGTTTTCATTTAAATAATAAATTATAATTTTTACTTTTAGCCACATGCTGTTTATGCCAAAGATGTCTTAGATATAGAACAATTTTCAACAGTTAAAGGTGTAAATATTGATGAATCAGATTCGAATTTTTATACGAAATTCAATACCGGTTCCGTTTCAATATCATGGCAAAATGAAATGATGGAAACTGAATGTTTTAGAGAATTAAATGTCTTCGGTGCTGATGATAATCCCACACCAGATTTACTTATAAATGCCATACCCCAACCCGATACATCAGGATGTTTTCCTTTTAGAAGAAAGGTAAGAATCAATGCGAAATTATATATATATATATACATATATACGAAAAAGTGCTCTCAATTAGAGATTATTTTTATATGGAACAGTTCTTAGAGGGCATTATTTTTATGCGTAATAATTATATACTCTGGTGCAATATTATAGCCGCTCCCAATTTTTCAGCAGTTTTCATCTTTAGAGCTGTATTAAGAAAAATTCTATTGATCACAAATTTAAAGCAATATTAAAACCACAAGTATCCAAGAATATTCTTAAACTAAATTAATTTTTTTTTATCTTAACAAAAAGTTATTTTGTTGTCATGGTGCAAAATTTTAGACGCAATTCTAAAAATTACATTAAAATTAAAATAAAGAACATTATGAATTAACCCTTAAATGCACGATCTCTTCTTTTTAAACCATTTTTTTTTATATATGATTACTGAAGACGCGTATATTCCGAAAATAATACAGAAAAATTATTATATTAACAAAAAAAGTGATTTTTGTTTAAAAATAGGGTTCGTTGCCAAATGGCTACACTGTGCTTTTATTAAGCGATATGAAAATTTTTAAAGCAATTGTTTATTTTATTAAGATATAGTGCAACGCCACATTTCTCACACTTTATACTTGTGAAACCTTTACAATTTGGAAATTTGCATCTCATTTGATCGTCCACAGTAATGGGCCATTGACCATCGTGGTCCTGTCGAATATCTGGAGGTGGATTGTGCCGTGCAGGTTCTTTTTTCTTCTTTATTTGAATTTCTTGTTCAACAATGTTTGTTCTTCAGCGCCTATTTGCTGTTGTTTGTGTTGTACAGCTCGGAATTTGGCTTAATTAAGAATTTCCGAGTCTATAGTCCAATTTTGCTTAAGAACCGTTTTTTGTGGTAATCAAGAATTTACCATTGTAAAATCAAGCAAATGGTAAATTAGTCTCAGATACCATTTTCTTCTTTTTTAGTGGATTTTGCAACGTCCCATTAGGCTATCCAAAAGATCATGTTTATATTCCTTTTCACATCACTTTGTCAATAAATACACGATGTAGCTGAAAAAAGCTACAAAGAGTAATAACGTATTATTCACAGTTTTTAATAATTTTTTTAAAAGTTTTATTATTGATATTAATAAAATATACTTTACTTAATTTTATCGGAAGAATAACACTTAAGATATTTATTAATTTATTTATTTATTTTTTTTTTTAAATTGCACTTTTCGGAAAAAAAACTAGTGTGTAAGAATTTCAAAGAATATAAACGGCAAAACCACTATTTTTTTAATTGTCAAAACAGTTTAGCAAAATTATTAGAAGATTGTGTATACAAGAGGCCCAAATGCACGAAAATATGTTTTTGTGTCCCAAAGGGGGTTTTTTAATGCAAAATACGGTTGTTGTCAAATGGCTACACTATGCATTTAAGGGTTAAAACTAAAAGCTATTTTTAAACTAACGGTTGTGATTATCTCCCAAGCTTCAATTACCACGGTTTGGGGATCCTCAATCGTGTCTTATTGTTTATGGCCACCAAATATTTTGCGGGATCAGCGGTATTATTTTGCTGGAAAGTCATATTTTTTCAGGATTTTGTTCCAAAAAGGGTTTGAGCTTTGTCTGGAGAAGAGTTGTGTATTCTGTCGAAGTCATTTTGGTACTCGGGAAAGCTAACTTTAGCATGCCATTGACGTATAATGCCCCCCAAATCATTAGAGGCTCACAACAAAGATTTATTCTGGTAAAATATCGTCTATGTTATACTTTTTCTCGTCGGAAAAAATATCTGTATAAAATTTTTTTTAAAATATGTTGACTACAGATTACAAAAATATACTTAACGTATTCCAGTCTGTACTCATTACTGAATACCCCTATAGTTCGCAATTTACTATACATCGTTGTGACAATCATTTTTTCTGAATCTTTTTTTATTTTTTCCGTAATTAGGAAGGCACTTTAAAAAAATTTCGAACTGCCTTATCAGACCAAAAAGCAATAATTTTACCTTGTTCAATGCAAATAACAACCACGTACCATTTCGAAAATATAACTAATATGTAACAAGTAAGAGTGTTAAATTCGGCTGTGCCGAATCTTTGATACCCTCCACCTCGGTTTGTTAAACTTAATACCAAATTATTTCAGCAAATTCTTTGGGTTGGTTTTCTTCTTTTCTATTATTTCGGATTTATTTCGGTGTTTGCTTTTTGGTCATCGTGGTTGCTGATCGGCATGCATTTTGGTTATATACCTATATGCATGAGTTTCCGGTTATATGACATAACTTCTCGTTTAATTTAGTTTTTGCTAATTAAATAGCTCGCCCTAACCTCCATTGCAAAGGTAATGGTTGTGTAGAGTGGCTATATGCATTAAATCGTGCTAATTGGAGATGGCTGTATAGTTTCTTTTAACTGGCCAAATATTTCTTCATTGTGGCCATATAGGTTGGATGGAGTAACAAAATAATAACCAAAAAAAAAGCTCTCTCAACTTTTTTTTAAAATATTGCCATATTTTGAAAACATAGAGAATAAATTTATAATAATAAATAATCAAATTAGGGATGAAAAACGCAAAAAACGAAAAGTCCCAAACATTTTAAATAAAATAATTTAATGTTATCTTTATTTTCTGAAAAACTTCAAATTTTCATCCAAAAAAAATTTTGAAAATTTATATATAAAAAATAACATTCTCATAAAATTACGTTTACTTATGTAACAATTTTTATGTTAGCAATTCTTAAATATCATTTGAGGTTTTCTTAAATTCATTGAATTTAAATTAATATGGACAAATCTGTTTTTCTATTTATTTAAATTGTAAAGGAGTGGCATCTCTGTCAAAATAAGCGAAAAACACAAAGAATAGAAAAAAACAAATTACTTCGTGTTTGACAGGATGATTTTATGTTTATGTTTAATATCTTTATTTTTTTTACTAATATTTCTGTTTATTTATTTGAAAATGAAATAATGAATTGAATATGCTATTTAATTTTTTTATTTATATAAAAAAGTTTTTTAATTAAAGCAAAATATTTTCACTATTTCATGATTTTTATTTATGTATGACGACATTTCAACCTAAAAATTTAAGTTTTTATCGATTGGATAAACAACACAAAAATGGTTGTCGTTTAGATAACAACAACAGCTGACTTTAACAATAGCGAATATCGTTTCAAAATTTTACTGATAATTTTGCAATTTTCTTTTTTTTTTACAATTCGACTATCGTTAAAAGAAGTTACTGAATCGCGGTACTGAAAAGTTATTAATATCTCCTGAATGGCAATATTTTTTTTAAATGTAAACATTTTTATATGTAAAGATATTTCTAAATTTAAAATTATTATTTCCGACGTTTTGATATGATTTTCTGAAACTCAATTAATATTTTCTAATTTATAATTGGAAATTTTATTTTCAGTTTAAAAAGTGAAATTTTGTATTTATGTGAATAATAATGCTTTATTAATTATAAACAATTTTTAAAAATTAGATGTAATCGCAATCAGATATTTTATAGGTAAAGCAGAATAATAATTCTATATAACTATGTAGAACTGTTTTGTAAGCAAAAAACTCATTGACGAACTCGGTAACTCTATTTTGTAAAGACAACAAAAAGTTAACCCCCCAATCTCACATCACACTGAAATTGTAAAATCGTTGTGTACGTATTATCAACGAAAAATTGTTCGAATTAGTCGAATCCATCGCCATTAAATTTTATGCTCAAACATCTGACTGCAATCTCATTTTTAAAATGTTGTCGAAGCGTAAACTTGAAAAAATTTGTATACTTCTCTCTCTTATTTTATTTTAAGTAGAGTTACCAAGTTTATTATACAGGCACATGTTTGAGGGAAAATGTTTACATTTATTATTATTAGTATTATTTTAATAATAGTTAATAATATTTATGCTCTATAATTAACAAACTTGCGTTTTTGTATGCGCATTTCAAAAAATAAATCATTATAATAGATTTAACAAGTTAAAACTTTAATTACAATTTTACAGAATCCAGTAAATTTGCATTAAATTTATAACAGGGTAACATTAATCATCGTTAGTGTCTGCCACTATTCGCACGACAAATTTGGTGCCATTAGTATGACCACTGCGGAAAATGTGTGTGTATTAGTAAAAAAAAATGTGAGTGTATTGAGTTTTTCGAACTTGCAGTGTGATGTGAGATTGGTGGGTAATATGCAAAACTTATGTTCATATTTGTAAAAGAATAATGAAAAAACGTATGAAATAAAAGACCAACCCGTGTATACTCTTAACATTGTTCTGTATGATATCTAGTTGAAAATATTAACATTCATGTTAAAATAGAAAAAACTATTGCAAAGCTAATTAGAACAAACAAAAATTATGCCGGCATCTACTGTGGCATAGTCACGCTGAGCAAAATGAAGTGACACTCTGTTAATACAAAAGAAATGTATTTTCCCCACAACAAAATACTGCAGAATTTTATGTAAATAAAATAACCGATTTATTTCTAACATGCAGTTACTATGAATATACATACATACATATATATAATATATGTACATTATTTGTATTATTTAATATGTGTATGTATGTATATTTAAATATTACACACAAAAAATACAACATCAAACGTTATTTTTGTGTTTTTCTCTTTAAATAAATTAATACATAAATTTTTTGCTAAATTTACATTTGGGCAATTCACAACAGGTGTTGTACATTGTATGTTGTATTGAAATACACAATACAATCATTTGTTGTGAACACTCAGTTGTATTTTCATATTGTAAAACGCTTTCTTTAGTAATTTTCGATCCAACGAGGAAAGATCGCTTCGTCGCTTCTGCTATTTTGTATAAGAGAAAACACTTGTCAGTGTTTGCTTTTTGGTCGTGAGATATACCCTGGAGTTTTAGTTACGTACCTCTTGCATTTTAATTTATAATGAAAAAAAAAATGTTAAATGTTTTGGTTGGTACTGAAAGAGAAAATACATACTAAAAATATAAACATTAATTTTTATATAAATAAACTTATCGATGTATTTGCGTTATTTGCATTATTTGCCATATTTTATTTTATAATTATTTATGCTGATAATATTCTATGTATTTGTTTTTTCTTTTTCATAAAAACTGGCATTCACTTGGAACTGATATGTTATGATACAATATACAACATTTACTAAACATAGCAAATGAAGTTGGATCGTGTATCAGATTTTTCAGTGAAAATTATCAACAACAGTTTTACACTATTGTAAAGTGATACTCGATACAGGAGAAAAAACGATACATTACTCATTGTGAATTGCCCAATTGTTTTTTTTTATTAACAACTAGGTATTTTAGCATTATTTGCTTTAGATGTTGGTGAATTTTTACTCCCTTTATATTAACTCGTAGTGTCTGCTTGTCGAAAAAATTTTGGATCAATTTTAACCAATTTCCCGTGAGCCATTCGATCTGAAACTTTGCAGGCAGGCTCGTGGTAATAACAGAAATGAGCTAACAAATTTTTAGAGTGATGCCAAAACAATGGAAACTTTTAAATTTTTCTACCAGAGCTAATAAAAAATGTACAAAGGGTTTGTTTTTGTTATATTATTACCATAACGACCACAAAAACAACAAGTCCAGCTATGAAAACAATGCAACATTTAGAATAACAACAAGAACAATATAGAAATATCATGTTTTTCATTTTTTTTTTACTTTTTCAGAGATTTCCCTGGACCTGTTCCACCGATTTTAATGATTTTTGAAGTAGAAATCTTTCCATGAATTTGGTGAATCATTCTCACTAAAAATGATCACTGTAGCTGCACTATTGAGGGCGTGATCGTGACAAGAACAACATAGAAAATTATTTTTTTTTCAAGACTTTTTTAGTTCTTCATTCAAATCTCGGGCCCTAATCGACCGATTTGGACGATTTTAAATAGCAAACTTCTCAGGATGTTAGTGAATCATTCTTATGTCAACGAGTACCCTAGCTGCCGGATTGATGCCGTCATCGTGATTTCCACAGACGGACAGACGGACATCGCTATATCAACTCCGGTTGTTATAAGGATCACAAATATATAAATTTTATGGGGTCCAAAATTTTTTTTCTAATTATTACAAACGGAATGACAAACTTATATATACCCTCTGCACACTGGAGTGGAGGGTATAACAACTCTACAACAGCAACAATGACAGTCATATGTTTTTCAAATAGGAAAAAACTGTTTATGTGTTAGTTTCGGTCATTCCCCAGTATGCATTGAAATATTAAGTTCTTAAATTGATGTCAAATGTAATTCTCAACTTGGGTTGAACAATTTTTCTCCTTGTTTGCTTTCAACTTGACATCAAGTTGAGACTTAACATTTTTTCCAATCTTTGAGAAACATTTTTACTCTCAATTGGATATCCAACACTTTTCTCCACTTGAGACCAAACATTTTTTCAACTTGAATACGATTTGTGTTAAGTCTGAGATATTATTTAAATATGTCATAAATAATAAATTAAATTAAAAAATGCCAAAAAAGTACAAATAAATCATTGATATATTTTTAATTATTTCTGCTTTTTGTCGAATTTTTCAAAAAAATGTACAACTAATTAATTCATTTATTTTTAATTCTAGATTTTAAAAAATGTACATAATATGTACATTTAATGTTAAATATGTACATAGTAATGTTAAATATATAATGAAATTAAATTGAAACATTAAAAAAAGTACATTGTTTTCATTTCTAAAATTAGTATAATATGGCAATTCCGTACCTTCCATTTGATACCGATTGGAAATATTTCTTTGCTATCAAGTTGAGAATCACAAATTTCTCAATTTGATAACTATGAAAATCGCCATATAAAAAATGTGCCTTTTAAGTTGAGAAGACTATATTCGAACTATTGAGGGCATTTGAGAATTAACGTTGGAGATTTGAGAAATGTATTTGATCTCAAATGCACCTCAAGTTGATAGCAAACAAAAATGTTTATTGGGACATTTATTGTAGGGTCGTTTGCACACACACAAAAAATAGAAAATAAATTGTCAATAAGCAAAGCAAGTGGCTTCGAAATTCGATGATGCCAGTTAATCATTTTTTGTTCACGCGGAATTTATAATTGGAGGAATTTTTTTCTCGAGAAATGTATTTTCCGTGAGAAAGAAATTCCTTGAGAATATTCATAATTGGGATGAATAACTTTTAATTGGAACTTTTTAGTCAGAATAAATCATAATTCTAGTTAGATATTGGTTAATATTTAATTAGAAAAAATATTGTGGTGGCATCTACGCAATTATTGAGGCAGTCACGGAAAAATTAAATGCAAATCTGTTTTTTTTAATATAACAAAAATGGATTTTCCCTTTAACAAAATATGGCAGAATTCTTTATAAATGAAATGCAAAATGGAAAATCAATTTTGTGCTAATTCTTAACAAAATTAATAAAATATATATATATATATGTATTATTATATTTATTAATATTTGTAATTTTATTTGACACAATTTCACACACAGTTTTACAGATCAACTGTTTTAATTAGAAAAAATATTGTGGTGGCATCTACGCAATTATTGAGGCAGTCACGGAAAAATTAAATGCAAGTCTGTTTTTTTTAATATAACAAAAATGGATTTTCCCTTTAACAAAATATGGCAGAATTCTTTAAAAATGAAATGCAAAATGGAAAATCAATTTTGTGCTAATTCTTAACAAAATTAATAAAATATATATATATATATGTATTATTATATTTATTAATATTTGTAATTTTATTTGACACAATTTCACACACAGTTTTACAGATCAACTGTTTTCAACTGATTTAGAAGTTTTCTGTTTTTGAAACAGTAGTGCCAATTTGTAACATTTTGTGATGTAATGAAAATCGCAGAATAATAAGTTAATACACAATAAAAAATATTAAATTTTTAAGTTTTATATACATATTGCAATAAAAAAAACTTTGGTAAATTTACATTGAAGATGGTCAGAAATGAATGAGAAAAAATATATAGACATTTTAGAAAAGCACATTTAATGTTAAACTTTATGCACAAAATATATGGGTTTTTGTTGTTTCGAATTTAACTGTGGCTCTAAGTGAAAAGTTTTAGACCGATCGTATATTACATCTTGAGGATCCTCACCTAATATTTTCAAATATTTTAAATTCTTTTTAACTCATTTAACCTCATTACGAAAATAGTAAAACAGTAAATATAGAAAATCCACGCACCTCAAAAAATTGTTTTCTATGAAATAAATTAAAGACATTTCATATTATACAATTTTCTTTCAAAAATGTATCAATTATTGCAAATTTGAAATTTGACATATAGTATTTGTACATATATTTGTATAGATTTCGCAGTATGAAAAGAACTATTATTTCTTTATTTAGAATATATGTAAGTATTGCTCGCAAAAAAATGCAACATCATGAATGAAACACATAGACGACTGCTGGCAGCAGCATTTGTAGTCGTATAGTCAGCTACTTGATTTTTCTGAATACGACAGCAACATATAATACAAATGCATTTTTATTTAAATATACAATTACTTTTACTTATTTAAAATGCATTAGTACAACGTAAAAATAAATAAATTAGTTTAACGCCTTTTGATTATTAATGGAATTATAGCCTTTCATTTTGCGATTTTTTTTTTAAACAAAATAAAATATTTCATAGCACTAACTTCTTTTACATATTTTGTTATATTGTCAACACTATTTTTGTTTTGTAGCCAACAAAACACACTTGCAGTTTTTTTTTTCTATTTGAAGAACATATGACTGCCATTGTTGATGTTGTAGAGTTGTTTTTTTTTGATTTTGTTTCGTTAACTCTTTTGTATTAAAGCACCTCCAATATATGTATCCATTTTAGTTTGCAAATTCAGTATATTTATAATTTATTACTTACAGCAAAAAATAATAGAAACAATTTTATCAGTTATGCTTACGAAACTATATAAATAGACTTGAAGTTGGCTGCAAAAGCAGTAGCCTGTGTAAAGAACAAGTTAGCGACATGTAACTGTTACGTAACGTGTCAGCCTTTTTTTCACATGAAAAGTATTGGGACGTTCCGGTTACGTTCGGTAACTGTTTTAAATGATTTTCATGTAAAAAAAAACAACTGACTCGTTACGGTTACGGTTAGAAAACATTGACCTTTTATATGTATTATAATGCTATGAATGCATTTATCTTTATTTTATTTTATTTATATATTCTTTTTTTTTGTATTGTATATTATTTTTTTTTATTATTACTATTTCATTTAATTATTTTTTTCTTTAAATAAATTAACACATAAAAATTTGTTTTTTAAATTATTGGTGAACTTTTACTCCCTTTATTTACTGCCTTTATATTAACTGGTAGTGTCTGCTTGTCGACAAAATTTTGGATCGATTTTTAGCCCCTTTCCCGTGAGCCAATCGATCTGAAATTTTGCATGCAGGCTCGTGGCAATGACAGAAATGATCTAACAAATTTTTTTAGTGATGCCAAAACAATGGAAACTTTTAAAATTTTCTACCAGAGTTCACAAAAAAATGTACAAAGGGTTTGTTTTTATTATATTATTACCACAACGACCACAAAAACAACAAGTCCAGCTATGACAACAATGCAACATTTAGAATAACAACAGGAACAATATGGAAACATCATGTTTTTCATTTTTTTTTTAATTTTTCATAGATTTACCTGGACCTGTTCCACCGATTTTAATGATTTTTGAAGTAGAAATCTTCCCATGAATTTGGTGAATCATTCTCACTAAAAATTATCACCCTAGCTATCCTATTGAGGGCGTGATCGTGACAAGAACAACATAGAAAATTATATTTTTTCAAGACTTTTTTTAGTTCTTCATTCAAATCTCGGGCCCTAATCGACCGATTTGGACGATTTTAAATAGCAAACTTTTCAGGATGTTAATGAATCATTTTTTATGCCAACGAGCACCCTAGCTGCCCGATTGATGCCGTCATCGTGATTTCCACAGACGGACAGACGGACAGACGGACAGACGGACAGACGGACAGACGGACAGACGGACATCGCTATATCAACTCCGGTTGTTATAAGGATCACAAATATATATATTTTATGGGGTCCAAATTTTTTTTTCTAATTATTACAAACGGAATGACAAACTTATATATACCCTCTGCACACTGGAGTGGAGGGTATAAATAAGCAAACAATAATTAATCATAACAAACAAAAACAAAAGTAATAAACAATAGCTGACATAACCGTTAACTGAGTAATATGTTTTTTTAATACTGGGTTGTTTGTTGGTTCTATTCTTAAATGCTCTTGCAGATGAGATAAACAGATTTTTCTCATTTTGTGTAAAAGTAAGAAATCGCTATAAAAAACGATCATTCGGCTATAATATTGTCAACAATGTAAGTAAACGATTTAAAATTCTGAAAGGTTTTGCTTCTTATGCTTGCCTTCGTTTCAAGACTAGAGACCTACTAGAGACTTTGAAAACAATATTTTTTTTTTCTTAAACATTTTTTTAATAAAAAACATTTTTTTTAAAAATAAAATATTGTTTTAGTATTTTTTAATAAGCTAGTGCGGTCTAAAATAACCCCAGCATTTAAAACGATATTTAATAGAAAGTTTTACAAACGTTTCAGCGATTATTTGTCGACTTCTTCTGGTGTTCGTAATGATATGTCTTTTTCATTGAAAACATAATTAAATTACATTTAACATAAAACATATAAACACAAACTTAAAACTTACACGCACATTAACCTAATAGCACAGCTTAACTAATGGTAACTCTATATCAAATAGGTTTTGTATAAAATTGTTTTGAATCTATTTAGTTTTCGAAAAAATTAATTTGTATTAACTTGTTTTTTAGAGTCAAAATTACTACAAATATCAATTTCACTTAGGAAATTAAGAGTGTAAACTAACTATCAACTAGAAAAGAATCCTCCGAATCTCAGGGTTTTACAGCGAAAAGTAGAGAATTATAAAAAATAGTTCTCGTAATCTAGACATAACTTGTATTATACCCATCTACATATAATCGATTTAACCAAAACCGTCCGTCCTTCTTTGTGTCCATATAAAAATTTAAATATATTTTGATGACGTTTGTCGGCCATATGACGATCGCTGTTGAAAATGGTGAAAATGATTTAAATTGCCATATTGCTCTCAGTCTAATTTGATTTATCTGTGTTTATTACCACCATTTATTAGTAGCCCGATAAAAAACCTTCCTAATCTTCACTTAAATCTATCAAAAAAACAATAATATTGCATAGATTTTTCTCCTCATATAAAAATATCGTCCAATATAAACTTGTTCATATCTCCTGACCACAAATTCATAACAATATCACTCAAATTTGGCTTATGCCAGTTTTCTATATCTAATTATGACTTTACCAAAGTAGCACTTAAAACCCTTTCTCGGTTCGTTTTTGAAATTTAAAAAGCTTTGGGTTCTAAACTTATCTTCGACATTTCCTCGAGCATTTTGACCAGCAAGCTGCAAGCTTCCAGTTCGTCGTCATTTAGCAGCAGGAGTATTTTTTTATGTGTTCAATTTCCGTTCTCTGTTTTGACCTCATAATTTTTTGCAGCGTTCCTGTCTGGAACTTTTTGGAACTTTTTGTATGTTTCAAATAGTCCGAGCACTAAGCTAACCGGGATGATTTTCTGACGGATGTGTTGGGAACACTCAGTATGCTACCTATTTCTTGGCCTCAACAACATCATGAGGACCTGTGTTTCTTCCCAAGCCATCTTACCTATCAATGATCAAACCTCCCGATAGTGTCTAATAACATTGGAAACAGTTTGACCTTTGATTCTATTGGTCAACTTTTTGTAAGACCAAGTTTGATTTTTATGAAAATAGGGTTTTCATTAAGCATAATAACTAATACTAGCTTCTGCTAGTAGCCGTCGAAATTCGACTGCAAATTTTGAGAAATTTTATTTTTTCATTTAATAAATTGTATCACAATTCAACACATTTTAAACATCGATTGCTTTATTGGTTTATGTCCACAAATATTTTTCAATTCAACACAATTATTATTGTGAATGAAGAAAACAAACTCATTTTTTTGCAAACAAATTAACAAATTTAATAAACACACATAAAGCATTGTATGATTTTTTGTATGTGTTAGTAGCAACTTTAAATGAGCAGAACTCAAAAAGAAATTTTAAAATTTTAAATCTGTAAATCTGGTGGACAGCTAAAAAGAAATAGTTTTCAAATAAGATACGCTTGGTCAAAATCGGGTGAAAACTGTTTAACAAATTATCGGTCACAAGAAATCACCTTACCTTACATTACCTTACTTAATATTATAGATATGTATATTTCAAAGATAACTTAATCAAAAAAAAAAAAATCAAATAGTGCTTGCAAAGGAAATTAAAAGGAAAAACGTATATTAAAATTTTTTCGATCTCACTCCTTATTTCTAAACTAAATCGAAGTCTATAATTTTCAATTATAACTATTTATTTCAATAGTTATTAACACATTTAAATTTAACATTACAGTTTATTTTAGTTACCTGTTTTAAGGTAAAATGTTTAACATTAAAAATGCTCTACTGAGAAAAAAAACTTCGGTTGTTTTGCCTTGCGACCGCAAATTTGTTTACTTAATAATGTCACCGAATCTAAGTTAATTATTGGAGAAAAAAATTTCTCCGAAAAAAAACTTCGGTTGTTTTGTCTTGTGACTGCAAATTTGTTTACTCAATAATGTCACCGAATCTAAGTTAATTATTGGAGAAAAAAATTTCTCAGAATTTCAATTAAATTATAAACCCTGAAGGATTTTTTAAAGAAATGTTTAGCGGGAACTATAAGATTTAAGTAAAAATTTTACCTTAAAAATCAAATATATACAGTTTAAATTATGTTAAATATAAAATAAGTATTGAAAATACTAATGACTTATATTTTTTCATATTTCAGAAGAAACAACCAGCCAGAACCCAACCCATACCCATTCCTGAACATTTATTAACTACTAGTCACAGCGTTAGTTCGACAACCGTTGAAAGCTGATAGAATAAAACGTCTACAACAACTACTGCTACTACAAAGAATTGTCAAAACTTCTTAAAAACAAAAGTTACTTTTAAAAGCACAAATGATTGAAAAGAAATCCAAAATTATCACACACACACATATTGCAAACAACTTTTCATAATAAGATTGTGTCATCTAGTTCTATATTGAAACAAAACAACAAAAATATTATATAAAACCCCCCTTTGATGCTAAAGATTATTTTAAACTATTAGGTAAAAAAAAGCTGCTCAGCATAGAGTAAATCAATTAGCTTGTTAAGCTCAGCATATGATCCTTATGTTGTAGGAGTTCAAAATGTTTTAGTTCTTAGTTACCAAGTAAGTATACGTTTCATTAACTCTTATTGTTTATATATTATTTGTTACTTAATGTACATTTCTTTTTTTATAATTTAATTCTATATTATTTACGAAATTTAAAAGACTATTTAAAAAAAAAAATCACTAAAACCAACTTAAACATAAATACAATTAAAATTAGTAACAACAAAAAAAAAAACAATATTACCTACCATGCATAATTATACTCTTTTTAATACAAGTTATTAAATTAACGCATATATAGTTTTTAAGTAATCATTTAAGGAATTGTAAAAAAGCAACAAAAAAAATAATGAAAAAAAATTTATAGCAAATAATGTCTGAAATTCTTTCAATTGATACCAAAAAAAAAAGGAATATATTTAACAAAACTTTTTAGAGTGCTAATAATACTTATAAACGTTCTTAGATAAAACCCACCTAAAAATTCGATCGTTCACAGAAATATATTATAAATCTGATGACTCTTGTTAAGAAACTTTATTATATAAAGACATTTTCCAATAGAAAGAACAAACGAACCTTTGATTCTAATCTTATTTTTATTGAAACAAAAATGATAAATAGAAAATCAGATAATTGCACTCAGAGTCATTTTCATAGAAAATTAATAAATTTTTTTTTATTTTTTGTTTTTGAAACGAATTTAATATTTTGAGAATTTTTATTGTCCAGAAAACTATGTTTATTTAGATAAATATACTCTTCTGGCAAAATTTACAACGAATTCATTCAATATTGCATATACTTAAATAATACAAGTACGAGTGTATAATATAAAGTTATATAGCGATAGTTTCCAGTTGACGTGATTTTCAGATTCATATATCGATCAGCTACAAACGGAATAACAATGTTTTCACTTTTGATAATATATTCTACAAAGATATTATTATACAAAAATAAATGCTATAAACTTAAACAACTTTGTTCAATATTTCAAACATAAAACCAAAATAAAACCCCTGTGCATAATTTTAAACCGCACAAAATAAGCATTTTTCTAAAAACTTATATTTTTCATATTATTTTGAAAAGAAAAGAAACTCAAAATTGCACATTATATATTAAAAAATTATACAGAAAACCCATAACATACCATAAATATTAACAAACTTAATAGTAATACAGTTACCAAACATACATTTGTACTGTACCTTAGTAAAAAAAAAAGTAGTCAAAAAAAAAAAAGAAGGAAAAAATTAGACTAAACCAAATTAAAAAATAAAACATTCATAATGCAAATGAAATTCATAAAATAGCATGCTCCTAAAAAAAGCTTCTCAACTACTTAGTATTCGATAAACATATTTAAAAAGTAAGTGTTAATTATTTACGCATTATTTATTTTTAAATACTCTCCCTTTTTATAAAATCAAAATGAAATCATGATTTATTTATAAATTTATTTAAAGTGCCTCCTTGTGTTGCAATAAATTATACATAAATAATAAATTTAAATTGGGCCCCTTTTTTTGTTTTTATTTTTCTCAATAGTTGCTTAAATTAGCTTTTTATATAATTTTTGTAATAATAGTCGCTAAAAAATCAATTTATGTATTTTATAAATATTTAAAAAGAAAAAAAATATCGATAACATATTTAATGAAATACACAAACAGAAAAAAAATTGTAATGGTAATAACATAATATATAAAAAAAAAATAAAACAAAGCATAAAAACTTATTTAAACCAAATATTTTTTTAACAAGTATCCTAATACTTTGAAATATCGTTTTTACAGGTTTTTTTTTTAATATATTTTAAAATATATATTTTCAATATTTTTTTAAGTATATTTCTTAAAATATCACATGCACGCAATTTTATAAGCAGTAGGAGCGTAAATTGTGTGATTGCAGACTTATTGTCTTAATAATGATAATTTTTTATAACTGAATCAACTGCTATTTCGATATAATTTATATTATGCAGTTTTGAATAATGTTCAGCAAGATTTCTTTGGCAGCAAATTTTTGCACTTTCCTAAAATGATACTTAAAATAAATTAAATTTTGTTTTCAATAAATTTAGCACGCAACCAACAAGGAAGGTAACGTTATTAATATTAAGAAGCATCGCTATTAGAACGCTCCAGAAACGTTAGAAAATTCATTATTGTTAAACTGTTATTTTCCAAGAATATTATCCTTGACAATTCATGACTGCGATAAGATTTTGAGAATGGAGAAAAAACAGAATCCAAAATGGACTATAAAGCAAATAGGTCTTAGGCAAAAAGCCTTAATCACACAAAAATTCGAACCTAATGGAACTACTTCTCGCTGATCTGAACTATAGATCCCCACTGTTAGGCTCGTATGTCCGAAAATTATTTCATAAACCCAAAATACACAATAACACTTGTATAATTAGTATTTTTCCCAGAGATTGCATTTTAATTTGAATATGTAATAGAAATTAAAAAAAAATAAAGAATCCGTATTTTTTGGCTTGTTTCATATTTTGTTTTTAAAGATTTTTTCCAAACTCAGTTGATTGCTCTTTTAAAGAGCCAATACAGGATGCTTAATTTTTGTAATATTTATTTACATGGACCAAAAATAACAGTGATTTTGAAATTTTTTAACAACTACGACGATTTTGAACCTTATGAAGAGACTACTCTTAGAAAATGTTTTTTCAATCATATGTATATGTTTATTTTCACTTGAATTTGATTGCATTTCATTAAGTTTGGCCTCAGCGCCTTTAAGGCATTATTGAGGCAAATTGCCTTTTATAATTTTGATTACGACTTTTTCTAGCAGAAAATAACAATTAATTTTTGATTTTCACATTTTCGAGCAGTAAATAATAGTTATTTTATGATTTTTATTTTTTCGAGCAGAAAATAAGTTTTCTTTTTCTTTTTGATTTTGATTTTTTCGAGTAATTATAAAAATATGAAATTGTGAGAAATGTGGGTAAAAATCAATTTAAAAACTAAAAATACCAAAGAAACTCACTTTTTGGGAAATATACCACATTTTTGTCTATGTTTAATTTTTATATTTGTTTTAAAAATAATAATTAAAAAAAGAGTATCTATAATATTAATAAGCTAGGCGATTCCTTGTGATCAATGTTTTGTTCTACCGTTTCATCACGATTTTGACCAAACGTATATTATTTGAAAGGTATTTCTTTTTAGCTGTTTTTCAGATTTACAGATTTTTTAATTTTTTCTTTTATTTTGAGTAAATTGCATTTAAAGTTGCACTAACACATACATTAAATTACACATATGCTATGTGTGTTTTATTAAATTTGTTAATGTGCTTGTTAAAGAGTTTGTTATCTTCATTCACAATAATAATAAACCATAAAAGTGTTGGTTTGTGAATTGGCTAAGTTGAAAAAAGCTTCCTAGAAATTGCACTCGAATTTCTCTGGAATTTGCTAGTTAACAAGTAAAAGTCTTAAATATGGCTGTGCCGAATCTTTGATGTCCCTTGCTTCTTAAACTTAATGTTTGTTGGTACCGTTACCGTTATGAAACTGCTGCCGATATTGAAACTTTAAATTCGAATACCAATTAAATTTTAATTTAATTGCTTTTCTTATTGAACAGTTCCTATTATAATTTCTTATTATAAAAAAATAAAAATCGTGTCTTCTAGAATTAATTACTATCTGAAAAATCGTATTATTTTTCTCTTAATAGAGCATAAAACCTATAAGTTCCCTGGGTACATCATAGAACACCAATGAAATTCATTATTTAATGCAGCCGGTGTTATAATACTCAAAGTTTGATACCTATAAGAATTTTTTATACCATAGAAGTCATATGATAATTTAAAAAAAATTCAAATGACTGCTAAAAATTTCCAGATAATCTGAATTTGCTAGTAATTTGTAAATGAATTAAAAAAATATATATTTTTTTAAGAAAAGGTTCGGTTTAAAGAAAATGTGTTTTTTTTTTAAAGACAATTGTTTATATGTAATTTTTTAAGAAAAGGTACTTTCTAAACTCTTTTAACTCATACTCCCTGTCTGTCTGTCTACCGTGGGGCAACCCCATTCCCCTCATAAGATTGATCTGATTGATTTTGAACCTTGTGAAGAGACTACTCTTAGAAAATGTTTTTTTTTTTTTCAATCATATATGTTTATTTGCACAAGAATTTGATTGCATCTTAAGTTTGGCCTCAGCGCCGTTAAGGCATTATTACGTCTTTTTCTAGCAGAAAATAACAGTTTAATTTTTGATTTTTACATTTTCGAGCAGTAAATAATAGTTATTTTATGATTTTTATTTTTTCGAGCAAAAAATAACTTTTCTTTTTCTTTTTGATTTTGATTTTTTCGAGTAATTATAAAAATATGAGAATGTGAGAAATGTGGGAAAAATCAATTAAAAAACAAAAAATACCAAAGAAACTCACTTTTTTGGGATTACCACATTTTTGTCTATGTTTAATTTTTATATTTGCTTTAAAAATAATAATTAAAAAAGAGTATCTATAATATTAATAGGCTAGGCGATTCCTTGTGGCCGATGTTTTGTTCTACCGTTTTATCCCGATTTTGGCCAAACGTATATTATTTGAAAGGTATTTCTTTTTAGCCGTTTTGCAGATTACAGATTTTTTAATTTTTTCTTTTATTTTGATAAATTACATTTAAAGTTGCTACTAACACACATTAAATTACACATATGCTTTGTGTGTTTTATTAAATTTGTTAATGTTTTTGTTAATGTTAATGTTTTTGTTATCTTCACTCACAATAATAATAAACCATAAAAGTGTTGCTTTGTGAATTGGCTAAGTTGAAAAAAGCTTCCTATAAATTGCACTCGAATTTCAAGCGCTGGAATCTCCTAGCTAACAAGTAAGAGTCTTAAATATAGCTGTGCCGAATCTTTGATACCCCTTGCTTCTTAAACTTAATGCTTGGTACGGTTACCATTATAAAACTGCTGCCGATACTGAAAATTTAAATTCGAATACCAATTAAATTTTAATTTAGTTGCTTTTCTTTTTCACCAGTTCCTATTATAATTTCATATTATAAAAAACAGAAATCGTGTCTTCTAGAATTAACTACTATCTGAAAAATCGCATACTCAAAGTTTGATCCCATAAAAGACTTATGATAATTAAAAAAATTTCAAATGACTGCTAAAAATTTCCAGATAATCTGAATTTGCTAGCAATATGTTCATTTAAGGATTAAAAAAGGCACGCTAATAAATGAGTTCTACAATGAGACCCTATTCTTAAAACCAATAGATCACGATTACAATACCAGACGTCGAGCCGAAGGAAGATATAAGGTTGGAGTTAGAGAGGGTCAAAATTTGACATTTTGGCCAAACAAGTGTTTTTTTCAAGCATGTAACGTTTTACCTATTGTTCTTAGCAAAATTTGTCTAAAATAGTTTAGATAGCTATTTCTTCAATCTTTCGGAAAAAAAAATTTTACAAAAATAAAAAAAAATTTTTGACTTTGTTTTTGCAAAATAACAAAATTGTTTTTTGACTTTTTTCGCAAAATAAAAAAAAAAATTTTGGACTTTTTTTTCAAAAAAACGTTTTTTTTTTCGTTTTTTCAGAAGAAATCTCAAGTTTTTTCCTTTAAGAGCTTTTTGGTCGCTTAGTGGGATGCGAGTGGGATATCTATTAAAAAAATGTTTTGTAACTCAAGACAATTTTTAGCATATGCACTAATTTGAATTTTTTCCTGTTAGTGTGTAAGTGTTTCTAAAATCTTAAAAATAATAATTAAATTAATATATAATAATAACTAGTATAGCCCAGCACTCGAAATTCGAGTGCAAATTCTAGGAAATATTATTTTTTCATTCAATTTTTGTCTTCCAATGCTTTTTTTAATCAATATACTCGTATATAAAAAATAATTAAATTCATATATAATAATAACTAGTATAGCCCAGCACTCGAAACTCGAGTGTAAATTCTAGGAAATATTATGTTTTCATAAAATTTTTTTCTTCCAATGTTTTTTTAATCAATATACTCGTATATAAAAAATTTTTGAATATTTAAATGTAATCAATTTTAGCAATTCAAAATTCAACACAGAGCGTCTGATATATAATTTAAATCATTCGCATTAACAGGGTGTAACGAATTATTATAAATACTTTATTTTATTTAATTTAATATATTTTTAGGGCAGATAAACATAAATTTTATCATTCTCAGCTTCTCCTCCATATGAACTACAACTATGACAATTTTCACACTCCTCCATGCCCGCATATTGCTTAAAAAGGGATCTAAATAGTATAATATATAGATAATAAAAATAAAAAAAATAATTTAATAAAATTTAATCTTAATCACATTAGATCCATTTATATCATAACTATTTTTTTAATTAGTTCATTGTAGCTGATGAAGTATTTAAGTTTTGTAAATTTTTAAATACCCAGTCTTTTATCCATCTTATTTATCACCCTTATTTGCTGCTTTGCTGTCAACCTTTTCTAGGCGCTACTAGGTTCAGCTATTGATTTTGCTGCTGGTTTCTTTTTTGGCTTTGGAAAGAAATCGCATTGAGTGAAGGCAGAAAACTTGGGTCTTCCATCGACAAGCGGTATAAAAGCATGGTATTCAGCGGTGCCACCGATTGTTATCGCAGCATCGAATCTGCTCTTCAGTGTTTTCAATGTTTCCTCATGGTCCTCTTTGCTACTAAAAACTTTTTGAGTTTCTTTACAATAATTCTTTGCCCAATGGAATAAAGCATTCGCATCTATGATGCGATCTTGATGAGAGCACTGGAGGCTATACTTCGCTGCATTTCTTTTGAGGTTTGCTCCAATATTATCACATGCTCCTTTACCACGAGCAGTAGGATGAAAATGCCACTCAGCTGACAATCCAAAATCTTTTTTATGAGCTATAAGACTTGCGAAGCTACTTTTGTTTTTAAAATGATGACGAGCTCCATCCGAAACTTAGTATACCTTCCCTACTGTAAATTTAGATTTTAGATATTTTAGTATTATCTTCTGGTATACATATATAAATTGCGACGGTATCATGTTTTAAATCGTGGAATATGATTGCCATACTTCTGTGTTCCAGTTTTTCATCTTTCATGTAGTAAATAACTACTGTGAATATAGTTGCTTGGTCGTTATTGAAGTGGAATGCTTGAATGGCATCCTGAAGAACATATTTATAGTTTTCTGCGAAATCATATGAAATAACGAATTCACCAGAATTCTTCAAATCCTTGAAGAATGACCATTGCTCTTTGACTAAAAAGTCATGGGTTCCCAAGTTTAGCAATCCTGTACACATTTCTTACACAAAAGCATCCACATTTAAAATTATTGTTTTCAATGTGCAAGATTCAGATTTGACTTCCTCTATATATTCGCGAACAAAAGAGTTGATTAAATTCCCTTTGATGAATGTGGTTTCCGGTCAGTTTGAACATTCACCTAAATGGGAAAAAGTTGCTGCATTAGGACACATAGTCAATTTAAGGCAATCGCGGTAATCGTGTAAATCGAATCATCTGTTAAGTACTTTAAGTTGATTTCCTTCAAAATAAGTTTAGTCAACAACTGAACCTAGTAACACCAAGAAAAGATTGACAAAAAAGCAGCAAATAATGGCGATAACTAAGCTGGATGAATGACTGGGTATTTAAAGATTTACAAAACTTAAATACTTCATCAGCTACAATAAATTAATTAAAATAATCTAACCCATAAAAACAAAGTTTTTATGAAAACTATTTCTTTCCTTATGCATATGAGTTTGGAATATCTCCATGACCGTGCGTGTGACTATCTTAAAATTAATCTTTGGCCACAACAGGTATATGGACAAAGTTTCAGATCCATCGGATGAGGGGAAGTGGGGTTTAATCTCTCCGCGACTGTGCGTGACTATGCGTGACTGTGCGTGACTATGTCGAAGTTGATCTTTCTTTACAGCAAGTATGGACCAAGTTTCAGATTGATCGGATGAGGGGAAATGACATTTAGATCACTCCGTGGTTGTGCGTGACCACGCGTGACTGTGCGTGATTACCCCAAAATTAATCTGTAGTCACAACAAGACTATGGGCCAAGTTTAAGATCAATTGGAGAAGGGGGAATGGGGTTGCCCCACGACAGACAGAGATTGAGTTAAAAGAAAGAGTTTAAAAATAGTTATGTTATAGATAAACTATAATGATTGAGATTAAATTTTATTAAATTATTTACTTTTCTATTTGTATTATTATTATATAATAATTTAATTATTACTAGCAGATTCCAGTGCTCGAAATTCGAGTGCAATTTCTAGGCAGTTTTATGTTTCAACTTAGCCAATTCACAATCCAACACTGTTATGGTTTATTATTATTGTGAGTGAAGATAACAAACTCATTAACAAATTTGATGAAACACAAATAGCATATGTGTAATTTTACGTATGTGTTAGTAGCAACTTTAAATACAATTTACTCAAAATAAAGGAAAGAAATTAAAAATCTGTAAATCTGCAAAATGGCTAAAAAGAAATACATTTCAAATACTGTACGCTTGGTCAAAATCGGGATAAAAGGATAGAACAAAATATCGATCACAAGAAATCGCCTAGTCTGTTAATATTATTGATTATAAATAAAAAAAAAATAATTTTTCAACATTTCTATAGAAAAAAAGTGATTACTGTGATACCCGCAATATGCTAACCTCAATATTGCGGGTATCACAGTATCGAAGGAATGAAATTATTAGTTAGGAATGTTACATACCGCCAGAAAGGTTAATTTGTCTGGTTTCTCAGTACATATACGTTTTATTGTTAATGTTTTAGAAACACACACTAACTAATTGGAAAAAAATTCAAATTAGTGCATATGCTAAACATTGAAAAATCGTTTTTTTTTTTTCATAGATATCCCACTCGCATCGCACTAAGCGACCAGAAAGCTCTTAAAGGAAAAAAACCTAAGCTTTCTTTTGAGCAAAAAAAAGGGCGTTTTTGAAAAAGTCAAAAAAATTTTTGATTTTAAAGTCAAAAAAATTTTTGATTTTGCAAAAAAAAGTTAAAAAAATATTTTTTATTTTTTTTTAATATTTTTTCCCGAAAGAATGAAGAAATTGCTATCTAAACTATTTGGGACAAATTTTGCTAAGAACAATAAGTAAAAAGTTACATGTATGAGAAAAAAAACACCTGTTTTGACCCCCTCTAACTCATAGAGTTCTTCACCGATCTTGTTGAAAAATTGTGTCTAAACTGCTATCCAATAGGACTAACCTTGGTGCAAATTACATCCCGATCGGAAGACATCGGTTTCAAAAGTTGGGTCACTTGACATGAAACGCACCATATATATAAATTTTAATAACAAAGAAATGCATGAATATTTTATCAAATAATAAATTTAATATAATGATCATGCAAATATAATTCGGTCTTACTAAAAGTTTTTCATTTCCAATTATATTCCAGAATTTTTGAAAATGTTTGCAATTAATTTTATAATTCAAAACTGTTCAAGTATATTAATCTTATCTACTTAAAATATTCAATTGCGTTTTTGGAAGAGGAAGCAGTTAATAATATCTTATTGATGATGAAAAATTTATGACACCGGCATCTAATTGATAATAACAAATGGATTCAAATGGACTGCAGTGAGGTGAGGCAATGAATTAAAAGAGTTTTTTTTTTATAATGCATTTGTTATTCAAAATTACTCATGTATCTTTTGAGTATATTTTTAAGTTACAAAAACACAATTTTTAAGCTAAATTCAGTTTATCTATTGTACCACAAAGGTGTACGTTTACAATTGGTAACTCTTGTAGTTTGACGTACTCCTGTATAATGTAGTAAGCATTCAACACCATTATTCTCATATGATTTTTCACCAATCATGTATTCGGGATTGATAGCAACTCTCAATATGTAAGTTCGGTTGGCTGGTACATTTGTAACATCAACCCATTGACAATCCAAGCCAGTGCTGTAAGTATCCCAGCAACCAACAGAAATACCTAAAATTAAAAAACAAATTAATTCTCTCTATTCGATCTTCTTACAATTACAATTGTTTCGCAAACTGAATTACTGATATTAACTAAGGACTTAGAAATGTTTTTTAAGTATATCAGATATTTTCAATTATAATGGTCAGAGTTAAGCAATTGTTTTTCAGAGTATAGATATTTCATTTCAAATAAAAATAATTTTTCCAATTTTCTAAAAGGCAGCAAATAATTTGTTAAATAAATTTGTATATACGAGTATTCTGAGAAACAATAAATTATTAATTTTATACGTTATTAACTATATTAATCGTATTATAGATTAGTTGCTTACCTTGTGTTCTATTACCACAAAAATATCTGGGTCTTACACCCGATCTACATCCAACATCCATTAAACAAAATGAGGCTTTTTGGCCCTGAGCGATCTTCCTATACTGCATGTCATAGACGTCAAACGAAGCAAATGATTCCATACTATGATAATGGCGATGACATTGATGCCACTGCCATTGTGCAAAATTAGCGTAAGGGCTGAAATCAGCGGTGCCAACATTTTCGGCTCTTGTCGTAAATCTTAGAAGTTTACGTAAAGCCTGAGGTTGTGTACGAACAATTTCATAGGCATCACGCGAGAGGCATTTCTCTTCCATAGCACACGTTAATCTGGACAATGGTTGTGTATCCAAATATGCCGATTGTTGTATTTCTCTCACGCCTAATTGTAAATCGGCAATTTTTTCAACACATCTTACAACAGCAACATTTCTGTTTCTAGCATTACACGATGCTGGATATTTTGATTCACGGAAACAATCTCTTAAACTTTGTTCAGTACCACGACAAATAGTACCAACCATAGACCATGGATATCTTTCACTTGTACCATATTGCTGAGTTTGATTGGAAGCGGCAGCAAAACCTAAATTAAGCTGTCTGCAAACAACATTAGCTTCACGGAAACTCCATCGGGTTGAGCATATAGTTCCCCAACTAGATCCATAATCAAAACTGACTTCAACACGTCCTTCACGTGTATTTGCCGCAGGAGCTCTATTATCTAGTCGATTATTTAAACGTATCCTTAAATTACGATAATTAGTTTCCACATTTAATGGCTGTTTCAGAGAATAGGGAGATTGATCTAGAAGCAATTAAATTAAATATTTGATTTCATTAGTGCAATGGAATTAATAATTTTGGTAAGTGTACATACCACAATGTATATTGTAAATGCTGCTTAAACCTAGTACCAGTAAAAAGACGATCATTTTTATTTTAGTGAGTTGCTGTCTTAAGGAAATATACGTCGTTCTACCTTTATATAACTGGGAGCTATTTATACTGGTAAGTGTTTATATGCTGCTGTTTCAAAACTACAAAACTTTTGTTTGGCTTTTGTTGTCTTCCAGACATCTGTTTTAATGAAATGGGCTATTGGGTTAAAAACAAATGCAATTGAATTTTGTATTCATTAAAATTAATATACAAGAGGTTTTTATTGTATTAACAATCACTAAAGATCAACAATTAAAAATATATTTTAATGCTCTGTACTACTTTGTGTTCATGTTATAATCAATTTATGCCGCTGTTTGTAACGTTTTGATACTGACTTATATTTTATTACACCGATCGACCCAATCTAAGACGTTTTAAAGATATCCTACATTATCTCTGCCTGCCAGTGTTTAATAATTCATGGTAAGGTTCGCGCACGTTAAAACTAGAACATACATTTTCATTTGTAAAAGTATCTTAGTTACAATTGTTACATTTCTTATTCATGTTAGTCTCGCAAAATATAAGGGAATATGTTTTCCATATCTTATCAAAGTTAAATAACTAGCAGTATACCCGCTACGTTGTTAGCGTAATTATTATATTAATTATTGAAGCCATAATAATATTTAAAAACGATATGAAATATAGTGTGAGTGATAATATAATGGAAACTTTTAACTAAATATATTTTTGACGACTTGGACGGTCAACACCAAAATATTTGATCATAAAATGAAAAACTCTTTTTTAATTTAAACATTTGTATGTTTTATTTATTTAACAAAGAAGAAATATTATCATAACTTCAGAAAAAGTTAACAAAACTTAAAAGTATTAATTTTTATGCTGTTTTCAAAACAATGGAAACCTTTACTATATTATAACACTGTGGATTAAAATGATGGTCATGGTCTTGGGGGTGGATGATTCCTATACCGAACGATTGTATTAATTTGTTTTAGTAAAACTCCCGAAGCCTTTGGCCGTTTTACGGCCATATAGATATTTAATTTTTTCGTCAAAACTATTCACCAACAGTACTCCAATTCCAGTTCATACGTTCTTTAGCAAGATTCTTGCTAGCCAGACAACTTTATGGATTTATTCACAAAATATTTCTCACAAATATTCGTTTGCTTACGACCATCACTTAAGAATATCACTATTATTCTGGATTTTCACACTTCATAAAACTTAATTCTTGCCATTATTTTATAATAACTGAAAGAAAACATCATAATCTATAAATATTTAAGTAACGGTTAAGTTTTTTTACATTTCCTTTCCCTCGTTCTTCTATTTTTATTATTTTAAGCAACTCTGGTAAAGAAGATTAAAAGTTTCCGCTGTTTTGGCATCACTAAAGAATATTTCTTTTTCATTTATCTGTTTTTTTAAATTGTATTTTTTGTAAAAAATGTATTAACTTCCAATATAGAACACACCACATAGTGATTTCGCAAAAAATACATAATTTGATTACTAAGAGCGAAATTATTAAAGAACCAAATTGGCAAATTTAAAGTTTTGTAAAAGTTTCCAATGTATTGCCACCTACTTTAGTTAAGTACCACTATTTTATTTATATTATAAAGATCAAAAATAATATTATTTTTAATATCGATGGCTTAATTTAGAAAGGAAGTAACTCAAGCCATAGGACAAACGCTATTCAAATTGGTGAAAATGGGTGCATGTTCAGACCCAGTCCCCATTCAAATGACCCCTATGATATTGACTTAACTTGCCATAAGATCCAAATTATCAAATAGATCTCAGTCGAATTGGGTTTGTGTGTGTTTATTACATATAAACCCTATAGGACAATTCACCTAAATCTATCAAAAACAAAAATATTGCACAGCTTTTTCTCAAATTCGGTTTGTATTTGTTGTTGCAAAAAATAAGTGACTTTACCAAATATGGTCATCATCGGTGCATTTTTCGATGTAGATTTTTTTTATTTTTTTTTCTAGTTGGGCCTAAGACCAATTCTCTTACTTGTTTTCTTAAGAAAATGTACTTTTTTTTACCGTTACCCCCCTTTAAAATCCGAATTTCCAAAAGATTTCGCCTCATTTTTTATGTTTCTATCTCTAGTGGAATCCACAAACTATACTTTATATTCCTTTGTTTAGAAGATACCAAATGTACACTTTTTCCCCATTTTGGCCGTTTTTCTTCCCCTACACGTTAAAATTACCAATTAATTCATCCATGACTGATGCCCGCGTATTCGGTGAATTCATGTATACAGATTAATATGTTAAGAAGATGCAAAAAGGTACAATTTCCCCTTTTTGACCCTTAACATCCGAATCTCCAAAAGTTTTCCTGCATCTAATGTTTCTATCTCTAGTGGAATCAATGAACTGTATTTTATATTCGTTTGTTTAGAAGATATCAAATGTACAATTTTTCCCCTTTTTGGCCGTTTTGCAAAAAACGTTAGAATTACCAATAAATTCATTACTGGACTGATGCACACGTATTCGATGGAGTCTTTATACCAAAATTCATATATATATAAGTATATATTAATATGTTAAGAAGATGCAGAAAGGTACCATTTTTACCATTTTTGCCTTAAATGGCCAGATTTCGAAAAAAAACTAATCCTGAGCCCATGTTTGTTTTTCGTATGGAGTCTGCACACCAAATTTTGTATTCCTAGATTCATTTGTTACCATTTTCCCCGCTTTTACCCCCTTAATGTACAAATTGTTCAAAATCCTTCTTAGTGGATCTTTACGCCGAAAAGGGAACCTACAGTCCAAATTCCAAGTTTTTTTACTCTTATTTCTTTATAACGGCTAATGAATTATTTAAAATTTTTTAAACAAATTTGGTGAAATAATTGTCGTTTTTATTGCGGTGTATTAGATTTTTCTGATCGCGAATGGATAATATTTTAAATTTTATCTGTACATGTTCACGAACATAAACTGAAAATAAAACTGAATTCGAACGTGTTTATTGTTTATGTTCTGTTTTTTGCCAGAACAAGTACACGAACTTAACATAAAGCCAAACTCGAACATGTGTGGTTTATGTATGTTCGAATCGAACAATACGTGAAGTAAACATGTTCGTGTATACAAACAAATATTAAAACAATACACATTCATGATTGTGTTCGACACTGTACAAAATTTAGAAACACACATAATTGATATGAAAATAAAATTATGTGTTGGTTGCTTTAGAACAGTACAATGTGTGTTTGATGTGTGTATTTTCTGAACATTGCTTCTTACTAAAGATATGTAGATCTATCCTTTTTATACCCTATACCAATATGTAGTGAGGGTATAATGTTTATAACTATCAAAAATATTTGACGTATGCCCACCTCTAGTTATACCGATCGACTCAGAATCACTTTCTGAGTCGATTTAGCAATGTCCGTCCGTCTGTGTGTCCATGTAATATTTGGATGAAATTTTGTATATGAGCTGTATATGTCGGACGGTAGGACGAACAAATAACTCCTATCAAACCGACTAAAATGATAGTAAAAAATAGATTATCATATATATACATATATCGATAAAATTTGGTGTATAAACTCTGAAGGACCATTTTTTCACATAAAGCTATCAAAAATCAAAAATATTGCATAGATATTTCTCAACCTTAGTTTACATAAAGTATAGATCAGATATAAAAATAAGATCAGATGTGAACTTTTTCATATTTAAAGCACTAAAATTTGGTTTATGCTTATTTTGCTTATATTCAATTGCCTCAGCGAAGTTGCATCCAAGACATTCTCGAAACGCATGGTATATGGTATTGTATAGTGGATCTAGACTGACTATAATTATCTTACTGGTTTAATCTTATGTCTTTCTTTACTAAAAAACGGTGGTTTTTGAAACCTGATAGAATATGAAATTATTAAAACTAACAAAAAATAAAATTTTAAGCAAAAAAATTTTTTTATTCGGAAGATCAATGCATGACATCAACATTTGAAAATTATTTCATGCTGAAGCGCATTCTGGACGTCCAATTGTGGGCCACTTTTTCGAGCATTGACTTTCGAGCATTGACCAGTGACTTTACAGGTTCGTTTCTCGCAATCTACTTATCGCCAAATTTTGATTTCAATAAGTGGATGGTTGCGGTCGCCGTGTGGCACGTAGCACCATCGTGTTGTAACCACATCTCGCCCTGATCAATGTCATCCTATTTTCGAACAAAAATTATTGATCATGGTACAGTAACGATCTCCATTGACCGTAACGCGAGCTCATTTTTGAAGAAATAAGGTCCGATGATGTCATCAGCGTGTTAACGGCTCCAAACGGTGCATTTTTCAGTACATAATGGAGTCTGTTGTGGATTGGTCATACTCCATATGCGGAAATTTTCTTTATTAATAAACCCATTAAGCCAAAAATGAGCCTCATCGCTGAATACAATTTTGCGATAAAAGATCGTCTTAAAGTTGCTCGAATCTATGACTGATTTTCAAAGTAAATTTGAATAATTTGTTAGCGTTGTTCGAGAGTGAATCTATTCACGATGATTTACTGGAGTATACTGGTCATAAATGTCAAAAAGTGAGCCCAGTATGAATGACAGTTCGTTGACAATGATCCCTTTCTATCCAAGCAAAAAAAAACCTTTACAATCAAATTTGAAGCAAAATGTAAAGAGCTATTTTTGTCGGCGCTGAGTACTTAGGCCCCAGTGAACAAATACTCAAAAAAATTAACAAATGCCCCAAAAAATTGGGGCATAAGTTCACGATGACCAAATGCCCCAAAATTTAAAAAAAAATCCAAAAACAAATGAACAAATGCCCCAATTTTGCAAAAAATCAAATAAAAAATTAACTTACACCCTAAATTCATTCTTCAAGATGACCCAAAACGGGTTTCGTGTAGCTGACTTTTTGGAGGAGGATGTTTGTTGTTGCGTCTTGTAAAAGAAAAAAATGAATTTAGGCCCCAAACTTACAAATTAAAAATGAACAAATTGGAATAAAACTTGTGCCCCGAAAATCATAGAAATGGGGGCATTTGTTCATGATGTTCATTGGGGTCTAAGTACTCAGCGCCATTTTTGTTAATAACAACATTAATAGGAAAACAAATTAATTTATTCAGATACCATTAACAAAATTTAAATAAGATACAAATTATTGTTGGGAAATTATTTAATGATAAAAATTTTATCATAACTTCTTTATTCGCTCGTTAATTACTTTCAAATCATTAAGTGTGCTAAAGGTGCTATTACACTACGTGTAATATTAATTAACAATTAAAAACAAGTAAGAAAATTATAGTCGGTCTAGACCGACTATACAATACCCTATACCATGGTTTAGATATCGTATCTCTTCGGTCCAACTAATTGGATATAGAAAATAAGCATAAACCAAATTTGAGTGGCATTGTTATTAATTTTTTTGGCTGCAGATATGAAAAAGTTCATATTGGGTCCTATATTTACATGGGACTAGGTCGAAAAATTGACCGATCCCGACCATATTTGGTAAAGTCACTTATATTTTGAAAAAATATAAACAAACCAAATTTGAGAAAAATCTCTACAATATTTTTGTTTTTTGATAGATTTAAGTGAAGATCGGGAAGCAGCTCTATATGGGGCCTATGACTAAGAAATGTCCTATAGGGATTATTTTTGGACTACTGATTAATGGATATAATAAACACATACAAACCCAATTTCACTGAGATCTATATGATAATTTGGATCTTATGGAAATTTATGTCGATTTCATAGGGGTCATTTGTATGGGGACTAGGTCTGAACATGGACCGATTTTCACCAATTTCAATATCGTTCATCCTATGGCCGATAAAAGCTCATATACCAATTTTCATCGGAATATATTCATATTTGCGACCTGTGGTTTGATTACAAGGTTTACATGGACACACAGGCGGACGGACGGACGGACGGACATCGCTAAAACGACTCAGAAATCGATCGGTATAATAAAAGATGGGTCTAGGTCAAATATTTTTGGTAGTTACAAACAGCAGCACAAAGTCATTATACCCAAACCACATAGGGTATAAAAAGTGTTAAAAACACGTCGTGTAATATCAAATTTAGATATCGTCTTTTATTAAGGAGTATTAGAAGCTCTTAAATTTTTATTTTGTAAAAATATATTCTAAATATACTCTAAGTATACTTGTAATACTGAATGTACATACTGAGTGTGAGTATACACATCGACTGCCTACACTTGTAGTTAAGTTTCAGTTGGTTTGAATATGTTGTGTATGGGTATCGTTTTATCTTTAACGTCAGTCACTCATACATGATTGACCACTAATACTTTAAGAGTACTCAAAATGATAACTTTGTCATTCTCTGATTTGTAAAACGAAAATGAAATAGTACTAAACCTAATAATGACACTTAAAACCTGTGAACCTTTATTGAACAAGACAAGACGTATGATTTTTTTTTTAATGGTGAAATTTATACCACTTATACGTCACCCGTCAGTATTGGGGTAACAAAAATAACTGAATTAAATTAGAAGCTTCAAATGTAATAAAATATGTAGGTATATAGTTCTTTTACATTCAGCCCAATTTCAAACAAAAATTCCGCATGAAATTTTAAACTTCTCCCTTTTCTCCTATTATGAATAAAAATTCCTTCGGGAAAAAATTCGATGGGTAAAAAGTAGTTATTCTCAATGCACTTGAATTTGGTTTTTTCCCTAAAAAAATTTCACTTGCGGAACAGACGGGAGTTTACATAAAAATGTAAGTAGTATTTTGATAAAACAAAATTTAAATAAAAAAAAGTAAATATTGATGTGTAAACATCTATACGCGCAGAGGGGTAAATTTCTATTTCACAATACAATCAAATCGGTGTGACTTATGATTGTATTGGTGAAAAAATTATAATATAAAATTGTTTCAGCTAATTCAACAACCCACCCTTTGCTGTAAAACGTTAAAAATTTCACAATAGAGACGTATAACATATACATAATTCAATAACCCCACAAGTGTAACCGGAGTCCCTGCAGTTGTTTGCTATAAGTGAAACATAGATGACGCTTTCTGTTTGATTTTAAAAAAGTGACATAAAAAAATCTTTAATTACTAGATGTTTACACATCTCACATGATTTTTTTATTGTTCTTTAAGGTCGAAGACCACAAAAAAGCCCAACTTCCACTTTTGTAAACTATAATGGAAGCCAATTCAGACATTGATTGTGGTTTGCATATATTCAGCCCGCAAATGTCTTCTAGCAATCTTTTGGCTATTTCGTTGTTGTTATTCTACAATACCAATTTCCTCCAAAAGTGCCTGCATCGCAGCTATGCTATTCATTTTTTATTTAATTTTTCTTTAAAATAAATTTATTTGCGTTTGCACACACAAAAAAAATCGAAACATAATTGTCAATAAGCTAAACAACTGGCTTTAAAATTCGATGATGCCACTTATTAATTTTTTTGTTCACGCGGAATTTATAATTGGAGGATTTTTTTTTTCTCGAGAAAAGTATTTTCCGTGAGAAAGAATTTACTTGCGAATATTCGTAATTGGGCTGATTTTGATTAAAATTTTTTTATATTTTTATTAGTAAAATATTCGCCAATGCCAAACAAACTAATGAACATTATGACACGAAAGTATTTAAGGTAGAATGAACTTAAAGGTGTCGTTAAGTCACGTATAAACGGATCAAGTTTGTCTGAAAAGCAAATTAAGAATTGTATTTCACTCGTAAACTTATCATATCGTAAGCGAACAATTTTATTGCGAAAATAATAGTTGGCTTTAAAACCAATTTATAAAATTACCAACTTGCATTACTAGCGCTTTTACTCATTTGTAACATATGGAGCAGTTTCATAACTTAAATTAAAAAAAAAATCAATCAATCCGAATTATACATACATTTACAAACTCCTGGCCTAATGGACGTGATAATAGTGTCTGCACAATTATCTGTTTCAAATAACCATAAGTTCTTCCATTGTCAACCGGCTCTTTAGCTCCAAACTGGAAGTGCGTTTTGAAGAACTAGTTATAACACTAGTTCTTTGTTAATATAACACTTAACTTTAGAGTTCGCAAGTAGTTTTAAATCATTTTCTATGCAGCCGGTTGCAACAAATTAACATTTCTTTTCTTTATGTTTATATAAGAAATTTTATGGGAAAGATTGGTTATTTTCAAATAGCTTGATTTAGACAACTCAACTTAAAGATGCGTTTAAGTATATCTATCGTAATGAATGTTTAAAATAAATCGATCAATTGGCAGTAGCTATTAAAGTAAATTATACCACAGTGCAATCTCGCTTAACGCAACCCCCGTCGATGAAAGCAATTAACTCCATTGTTGAAACAAATTTTCTTATACTCCCTTTATTTGTAAATTAATTAACCATCATGTATTTAAATAATTGATTGACTGAAAATGTCGATGTCAAAAAAAAAGTGTCAGATCAGTTTTATCGTCGCCACAAGTCTGCCTGCAAAGTTTCAGCTCGATTGGATCACTTGAGAAATCGGTTAAAAATCGATCCAAAGTTTTGTCGACACGCAGACACTATGTATAATGACTTTGTGCTGCTGTTTGTAACTACCAAAACTATTTGACCTAGACCCATCTTTTATTATACCGATCGAATCAGAATCACTAACTGATTCGATTTAACGATGTCCGTCCGTGCGTCCGTCCGTCTGTGTGTCCATGTAAACCTTGTAATCAAACTGCAGGTTGAAAATATGAAGATATTTTGATGAAATTTGGAATATAAGCTTTTATCGGCCATAGGATGAACGCTATTGAAATTGGTGAAAATCGGTCCATGTTCAGACCTAGCCCCCATACAAACGACCCCTATGAAATCGACATAAATTGCCATAAGATCCAAATTGTCATATAGATCTTACTCAAATTGGGTTTGTATGCGTTTATTACATCCATTAATGAATAGTCCAAAAATGATCCCTATGGGACAACTCTTAGCCATAGGCCCCATATAAAGCTGCTTCCCGATCTTCACTTAAATCTATCAAAAAACAAAGATATTGCACTGATTCTTCCCAAATTTTGTTTGTATATATTTTTGCAAAATACAAGAGACTTTACAAAACATAGCCTGGATCGGTCCATTTTTGGGCCTAGTCCCCATATAGATATAGCATCCGATATGATTTTTTTCATATCTGCAGCCAAAAAAATTAATAAAAATCCCACTCAAATTTTGTTTATGCTTATTTTCTATGTCCAGTTAGTTATGAGATAGGGACTCTAAACGCATGCTATAGGGCATCATATAGTCGGTCTAGACCGACTATAATTTTCTTGTTTTTATTATAATTTTTCTGTTAGCTAAAACTTGAATAATTTTTTTAAATTTTTAATGCACGCGCATTTTTAAATTATTATACCCTACACCATTATGTGGTCAGGGTATAGTTTTGCTGATGTTTGTAACTAACAAAAACATTTTACCTAAACCCATCTTCCATTTTACCGATCGACTGAGAATCACTTTCTGAGCAGATTTAGCGATATCCGTCCGTTCGTACGTCTATCTGTCACTGTATCCATGTAAACCGTGTAACCAACCAAACTGCAAATATGAATACATACAAGCTTTTATTTATCGGCCATAGAAAAATGCTATTCAAACTGGTGTAAATCGGTGTATGTTCAGACCTAATCCTCGTACAAATAACACCTATCAGGCCGACTAAAACTGCCGTAATATCCATATCTATAATATTAATAGGCTAGGCGATTTCTTGTGACCGATGTTTTGTTCTACCGTTTTATCCCGATTTTGACCAAACGTATATTAGCCGTTTTGCAGATTTAGATTTTAAAATTTTTTCCTTTATTTTGAGTAAATTGCATATAAAGTTGCTACTAACATATACATAAAACTATACAATGCTATGTTTGTGTTTATAAAATTTGTTGTTTTGTGAATTGGCTATAATTGATTAGCATACCTTTAGGGTCTTTATATAATGAAAAAATAAAATTTCCTAGAATTTGCACTCGAATTTCGAGGACTGCAATCTGCTGTTATCATAAATACATCAATAAATTATGGTGAATGTGAATGCCATTAATCAGCAGATCAAAACCAAACCCGGTAGCACGATCTTACATCACATAAACCTGATTCCCGATCTTTACTTAAATCTATAAAAAAAAATATTGCATAAATCTTATCAAATTTGGTTTATATACGTTTTTGAGAAAAGTAATTAATTTTACTAAATATAGTCATGATGGGTAAATTTTTTGACTTAGTCCTCATATAAAAATATCATCAGATATGAACTTATTTCCACTAAAATTTGGTATATCCAGTTATATTCTCAGCAAAGTTCGATACAAGACCCTCTCTCGAAACGCGTGGTATAGGTTATCGTATAGTCGGTCTTAAATTGAATGGTTTTTTTTCTTGAAAAATTAAAAGTTTCAAGTAGAATTTGATATAAAATCAGTTAAGAACAATATAAACATGTTGTAAATATGCAGTACCGTTGGCTTGAAAAAATTTTTGGAACAGCTAAATCGCACGTATATAATTTGCATATCGATCGGATATGATTTAAATTTTTTTGTTTTGTTAACAGGTTTATACCTAGCTTACTGAATAACTTTAAAACCACATGTTTGACTCACTAAAGGTTTAGTGAACTGTCTGTTATTTATTGAGAATAAAAATTAATGACAAACTTATTGGAAAATAATTCTTAAATTACAAGCAAAATTTTGGGTATATCTTTGTTTTGCAAAATATAAGCAGAGACTGCACTTTTATATTATATTCTTCGAACAATAATAATAGCAAAAAAATATATATATGTTTGTTAACTATATCACAACTAAAGTGTTAAGAAAATATAAAAAGTAGGTGCTGTAAATTTCTAACAACATTTTGTAGGAGACTTTTGTTTTTTACAGTTTAAAATTAAGAAAAGAATAAAGTTAAAAGGGAAAGTATTTTAAGTCTTACAAACTATAAGGAGCAATAATTTATAGTTCTAATAAAGCACTTATTTCGGTTTTTAGTTTTTGTGGACTAAATACACCACGTTCCGTTATTATGCCAGTAATTAAAGAAGCGGGTGTAACATCGAAGGCAGGGTTCCAACAATTGATACCGGGTGCAGCTATTCTATGCTCACCCACATGAGTCATCTCACGATCAGGTCTCTCTTCAATAATAATATGATCACCGCTAGGTATTTGCAGATCGATCGATGTTAGGGGAGCAGCTACATAAAAAGGTACGCCGTGATGTTTAGCTGCAACAGCTATTTGGTAAGTTCCAATTTTATTAGCCGTATCACCATTAGCAGCCACCTAAGAAAACAAACTTTTTTTTAATATTTTTAAATATTTTGCAACATTTTCATTTCAAGAACTTACTCTATCCGCTCCCACAACAACAGCTGCAACATTTTTTGCACGCAATAAAGCAGCTACCATACTATCCAACACCAATGTAGCCGGAAGTTTATCATGTACTAATTCATATGCTGTCAGCCGAGCACCTTGATTATATGGTCTCGTTTCAGTACAGTAAACATGTTCTAAAAATGAAATAGTAATCGTGTTAACTAGTTTAATTATATTTTTTTTATGGGAATCTTACCTAATTTCTTTAATTCGTGCAATTTTCTAACAACCCCCAATGCCGTACCATAACCTGCTGTTGCCAATGAGCCTGTATTGCAATGTGTTAAAACACGCACTGGACCGTCTTTACTAACACCTTCTAAAATAGCCTTCGCACCATTTGCTCCAATGGCTTTATTATCGGCAATATCTTTTTGTAGCATAGCCTCAGTGGCTTCAAGGAATCTGTAAACAAAAAAAAACATTTTTGTGTAATTAGGAACAGAAGTTTTTTAAGAGTATGTAGTATTAGCTTACTTTTGTTTCATTTCATCGACAGAAATACTTTCATTTTTAGTTAATTCATTGGCCAGTGTTATTAGCTCATCTGCAGCAATTTTCATATTCACTGCCGTTGGTCTAGCCGATACAAGATAATTTAGTTTACCCTCAATTTCTTGGCGTAAAGATTTTTTTGAATCAAATACTTCCGGAAAAATTTCTACAGCCAATGATAAACAACCAACTATCGCTATAGCAGGAGCTCCACGAACCTGCAAAGATGTAAAAATATTTTAAAAAAAATATAAAATTACAAAAAATATATGGTTTAACATTTAACGGAAATTCACAATATTTGTGAACTAATTGGCGGTAGGCAAAATTGCCAAAAAAAAAAAATAAATTGTCCAAGTTTTAAGAAATTTTGCCGAAAAAATGTCATAAAGAAAATAAAAAATAACCGAAAATTATAGAAAAGTCGCCCAAATTAAGAAAAAAAATATTTTATTCTTATATAAACAAGTAAGAAAATTATAGTCGGTCTAGACCGACTATACGATACCCTATACCATGCGTTTAGAGACCCTATCTCTTAGGCCCAACTAACTGGACATAGAAAATAAGCAAAAACCAAATTTGAGTGGGATTTTTATTAATTTTTTTGGCTGCAGATATGAAAAAGTTCATATCGGATGCTATATCTATATAGGGACTTGGTCCAAAAATGGACCGATCCTGATCATGTTTGGTAAAGTCTCTTGTATTTTGCAAAAATATATACAAACAAAATTTGAGAAGAATCAGTGCAATATTTTTGTTTTTTAATAGATTTAAGTGAAGATCGGGAAGCAGCTCTATATGGGGTCAAAGGGATCATTTTTGGACTACTCATTAATGGATGTAATGAACGCATACAAACCCAATTTGAGTAAGATCTATATGACAATTTGGATCTTATGGCAATTTATGCCCATTTCATATGGGTAATTTGTATGGGGGCTAGATCTGAACATGGACCGATTCTCACCAATTTCAATAGCGTTCATCCCATGGCCGATAAAAGCCTATATACCAAATTTCATCAAAATATATTCATATTTGCGACCTGCAGTTTGATTACAAGGTTTACATGGACACACAGACGGACGGACGGACATTGTTAAATCAACTCAGAAAGTGATTCTGATTCGATCGGTATAATTAAAGATGGGTCTAGGTCAAATATTTTTGGTTGTTACAAACAGCAGCACAAAGTCATTATACCCAAACCACATAGTGGTATAGGGTATAAAAATTTCATTGTAACTTTAACAATTGCCCAAAACTATGGATATTAATTCTCATTAAAACCATCTACCAAATTTTGCTCCTGCATTTTTAGTACACATCAGAGATCTGCAATGAGTACTGAATAGAGTTGAATCATAATTCATAATTTCTTGTACTTATACGTATTCATACTTATTGAAATGTTGTCATATTCACTCTAAAATTTGAGATACTCATCTCACTCCACTTCACTCGATGTGTATAGACGATGCAAAATGAATATGATTCGTATACGACCATTAAAATACTCAAAATGAGGTTGTGCGTTTGCCCTGTTGCGTAAGTGTGGTGAATATTCATGTATACTTGTATTTGTACATGGGTGAGTTGAATCAATTTTAAGTATTATAAGTATTTTCCTAAAACTATAAATCAAACTATAAATCAAACTGATGTGATTTATGAATCAAACATATTTTGATGTTAACGTCCGATTCATTTTTATTGCAACATATACTTATGTATCAACATTATTGTGAGTATGAGCACATCAGAGTAGTTGAATGGCAATTATTTCTACTCATACTTAAAATTTCATGATTGACTATGAATTCATTGCTGATATCTGGTACATATTCAACGTCACATTTATATATTTTATTTTTTCAATAAAGAGGGGAGCTATGAACAACGATGGCCAAATATTAATATGGACGTTTTTTCAGTATGAAAAATCATAAATTTTTAGAAACGAAATTTTACCCAAAATAATCGAAATAGTATCCAAAGTATTTTGGGCATTTTTCATATGAAATTTAAACAAAAATTTAAATATACAATTTTTTCCATTTTCCGTTTTTATTTTTGGGCAATTTTTTATAGCTATTTTGCCTACTGACGATTTAAATATAATCACTATGATTATACACTGGCTATTAAGATTCGTAAATATACATGAAATATCTTTTATATACATACGTATTTGCTCCTGAAAATTTACGTTTCAAAGATAATTTGTTTCAAAGATGCAAAATATAGAATTTATACTGCAAAATTCTTTTCTAGACTTATTTATTTTAAGGTTTTCCTCCATTAATGTTCACATCCCTGTTATTTATAAATTTCCAAATGCCGGTACAAAGCCCTATTTTACATGGGTATATGAGATTTGCATATAAAAAGTTCTTGCAAATGTCTATTGCATTCTGAATTGCAAAATGATGTAAATATAAATTAAATGAATATCATGTTGTTCCATTGCATACTGGGTATCAAACGATTTTTATCATCACATTCAAAGAGTTATATTCTGAAGCCAGAAAGCCATGGCAGACGGATGTCTTATAACATACGTCATGCAAAATACATTTTTTTTTTTGTAAAAGCAATATTAAGATCTTATCTTTGGTTCTGAGGATTTGTTGTCGGCAAAAATAGTTGTGATCCACTGATAAGGCAATACAAACAGTAACTTCATATTATTAGACTTTTAATGTTTTAGAACATAATATAATTAATTAAATTTTAGGGATTAAGAACACTTTTAAAAACAGTAAATAAATAAACAAAGATAAAAATTATTTTTGTTTTTTTTTTTAATGAAAAAAAAAATGTGTTACTACACACACAAGTCAAAGTAATCAAGAGCAGCCGAACAATTAAAGTAAAATAAATACTCACAATGTGTGCGTTGATTGTTGTATTCAAAATATTTGCACACTTCACGTGATACCAAAAAAGTCAACAAAACAAGTAAGAAAATTAATTATAGCCGGTCGACACCGACTATAAAAAATACCATGAATTTCGCGAATATGTTTTATAGGACTAACATACTGAGGTCATAAATGAACATAGATATAGAAGATAAGCATAAACCAAACTTTAGTGAAATGCGTCTGAATTTTTTGCCTATAGGGATGAAGAAGTTCATATTGGATGATTGTTTTATATGGGTTCTAGGTCTAAATATGGAGGTATCATTACCATATTTACTAAGGTCACTCATATATCTCATTAATATACACAAATCGACAAATAATCCTGAGTCTACGTTATTAACAACTAAGTATTTTGGTAGCACAAAATACAGAGTGGTATAGGGTATACAGGATGCAGCAAATAGTGGAAGAGAAATGTTTATAATGCATTCAAATAAATACATAAGTAGGTACTAACATGTCTCTCAAAAAAAAATATTTTGTTAATGTTTTGCTTTTGTTCTGATTTTAATACCCATCACTGTATCCCTTATGTTACCCAGTGATGTTGTCATCGCTAATGTTCTGATGTTGATTGTGATGTATTCAGAATTATCATGACAGTCAGACATGAAATGCAATAGACTAATAATAAATATTCATACATCTGTGGGCCATATGATATTTAGCATGTTTTAAATTGTGAAAGCTTTAATTTGATTATTAAATTGGTGAGGGTCTATTATATATAAAGCAGAACTTTAAATTGTTATTTTTTTAAATTTTTTTAATATGACCTTTCCAAAAAAACAAGACTAGACCGACTGTACGATACCCTGTACCATGCGTTTAGAGAAAGGGTCTTATGTCCAACTAATTGGATACAAAAAAATAAGCATAAACCAAATTGGAGTGGCTTTGTTAGTTATTTTTTTGCCTGTAGATATAAAGAAGTTGATATCGGATGCTATATTTATATGAGGACTAGTTCGAAAAATGGACCGATCTTCACTATATTTGGTTCAATTACAAACCAAATTTGAAAAAAATCTATGCAATATTTTTGTTTTTTGATACATTTAAGTGAAGGAAGCAGTTTTATATGGGGGCTATGACTAAGAATTGTCCTACAGAGTTTATTTTTGGACTACTGATTAATGGATGTAATAAACACACACAAACTGAATTTGACCGAGATCTATATAATAATTAGATTCTTATGGCAATTTAAGTCGATCTCATAGGGGTTTTTGCATAGGGACTAGGTCTGCACATGCACCGATTTTCACCAATAATAGCGTTCGTGCTATGGCTGAGAAAAGCTTAGATATACATCAAAGTATATTCATATTTGCTACTTGTAGTTTGATTACAAGGATTACATGGACACACGGACGGACGGACGGACGGACAGGTATAAATATGATAATTTTATCGCTTCAATATCGCTGAATACCCTTATTTGATTAGAAGGGTATTATTTGATTATAAGGGTATGTACCCTCAATTTATTAAAACAAACATATTGAAAACTATTTCACAAATTTTCTTGGCGTAATTTTTTAATTCAAATAAATTGTGATAAATCGTATTAATTCTTTCAAACTACTGATAAATGATTTAAATCGTTTTTTTTTTTGGGTAATTAGTAGGTAAATTGATTATTTTATTTTGTTTGAGCAATTTATTTTTATGCATATTTCTGTCAAATAAAACCAATTGTATTTATTATATGCATTTAACTCTCTAATGCAAAGACTGCCATTAATGTTTCTTTTTTTGTATTAAAGTCATTAATGTTCCGTTCCTAAAGTGTGTTTCGTGACGTCCCCTAGTTTAGAATTTAAAAAGTATTCCCTATGGAGGATAATTTTTTGGTTGTTTTTTCGGAATATTTTTAGGATGGCGCTACGCTTTCGAAAGTGGGGTTAGGGAAAGCTATTTGATTTCAATCCCTAAAACTATCAAACGGAATGGTTATATAACCAGAAAGCATGCACTTAGGTACATAACCTAACTGCATGCTGATCAGCAACCATTCGGAAATAAAAGAAGCGACGAAAACGACATTTATTCGTTTAAACGTAAATTACTGCAGAAAGCAGTAACCACAAGGCTCAAAAAATAAAAACCGCAACGTGTTTTCTCTTAATCGGAAGATTTGACGCGACGAAAACACTATTTCGTTGAAGCAAAAATTACTAGTGGTACATAATTTAATTTTCCTTTATTGTAGCTTGGATGTTTCACTTGCCAAATTGATTAGCTCCACTTCGCGTTTCCGGAAAAAATGTATCTGGCTAATATTTAGTTTATCAAACCAGCACATGGTTGAAATCTGACAATTTAAAGATCTGAAAAAACCCTTTTCTTACAACTCATGGTGCAGTGTAACTAGACTGCTTATAGTTTTGTTGCCTTATTTTAATCTTTTAAAAATCTTTATTTATATTTAAAAATAAAATAATTAAACTATATAATATTTAATATTTTTCCCCCCAATTTTGGGTTACATCCATTTTATGTATATAAATATGTGGGATTTATAAAGCTATTTTGTTTGCTTGACGCCACAGAATTAAAAAGAATTTTAAGAATTTTCACAAATGAATACAAATCATAATGACAAATTAATTTAAAATTTCAAAATGTTAAAAATTCTAGGTAAACACATTTTAGGTTTCTAATGATAATTTTAAAGAGATCATTTTAGAAAACAAGAACAAACCCATTATTTATAGTTAAATTAAACCTAAAATACACAACTGATGGTAAATTTTTACAAGCAAAAATCCAAAAAGCGCATTGAGGAAGTACTGTCTTCATTTTCTTACATATTTCTCTTATATTAATAAAAATTATCTTTTTATCTATAATATTAATAGGCTAGGCGATTTCTTATGTTTGATGTTTTGTTCTACCGTTTTATCCCAATTTTGACCAAATGTACATATATTATTTGAAAGGTATTTCTTTTTAGCCGTTTTGCAGATTTACAGATTTTTTAATTTTTTCCTTTATTTTGAGTAAATTGCATTTAAAGTTGCTACTAACACATACATAAAATTATACAATGCCATGTGTGTGTTTATTAAATTTGTTAATGTGCTTGTAATAAAAATGAGTTTGTTTTTTGTGTTGATTTGTGAATTGGCTATAATTGATTAGCATACTTTTAGGATCTTTATTTAATGAAAAAATAAAATTTCCTAGAATTTGCGCTCGAATTTCGAGTGCTGGAATCTGCTAGTTAGTATAAATTATAGATGCACCAAAAAAACATAACTATGTTTTATTTTTTTATTTATTTATTTTAATAATAATATTTTCGTAGTATAAAAAAATTGCACTACTCGACGGTCTTTATGCTACACCTTTTAAGATCAAGCTTACATTTTATATATTCTATTTGAGAATAAAACTCCAGGAAATATTCACTCATTCTAAGCTGGTGTTATTTAGTTAAATCCATTGAGTTTTATATTATGTTCTTTCTTCCAAAACATTTCTTTTTATTCTATAAATTCCAGGTACGGAAAATAATTGTTATTTTTTTTTTTCTTTCGAATTTTTCTTTTAGAGAATTTTTAACCATTATCGTAATATATATTTAATTTTGGTCATCGTAACCAATATAGGTGAGAAATATTTTTTTGGTTATGAATAACTACTATAATTATATTATTGAAAGTAATTTTATTTTTTGCTTATCGCTACCTGGATATACGAGTATAATGAAAGATAAGGAATATAAATATCTTTGTTAAACAAAATGGACAGTTTTGTAAGAAATGTTCATTAATTTTATAAATAAAATATTACTTAATTAAAAAGTTGATTATAAATTAAACGTTAAGACCCAGTTTTTAAGATATCAGTTAAACCTAGTTTTGTTAAACCCAGAATTTATTCATCAATTTCTTTATGAATTTGAACATGTCTGAAAAAATTAATTCTCGGTTTAACTAAACCAAGTTTAACTGACATCTCAAAAACTGGGCCTAAGTAGTTTAAATAAAGTAGTTGAATAATTGAACTACAAACCCTTTGGAAATGCATCAATTACATGAAAAATATAATATATATCCGGGAGCGATAACCAAAAAATAAAATTACCTTCAATAATGGTTATTGGTAAACAAAAATTTTTTTGATTGTTGTAATAGTTATTCAATACCCAAAAAAATATTTCTCACCTATATTGGTTACGATGGCCAAAATTAAATGTTATATCAGAGCCTACGGTCAAGCTCGAGTACTCGAGCTACTCGAGCTACTCGAAGCTCGAGCTACTCGAGTAGTTAATGAGCTACTCGAGCTCAACGAGTAGCTCGAGTATTAAAAATTAGCATTTTTCATGTTTGAAAGCATGTAAAAAGTTAAATGTTGGTATTTAGTATAACAAATGTATACTTTTTAGAATCGTACAGATACCAAGAATATCACTATTAAATTTCACTTGAATCGGAGTGTCCCACTTGCGTGGGCAAACTACTACTCGAAAAAGCTCGACGACTTTCCATACAAATGTATGAAAATATTAACTTCATAGATGTTTGACTTCATTTAAGAAAAAATTTTCCCAAAATACATGGCATGATTTTATATATTTTGAAGTCAGTTACACTGATAGATTACCCTCCTGAAATATTAAAACATTCTGATAAAGACTATGGAGTGGGCTAACTACTACTCGAAAAAGATCATCCACTTTCCACTCAAATGTATGAAAATATGATCTTCGTATATGTTTGATGCCCATTTACAAAAAATTTTAAAGAACACTTGGAAAAACCTCTTAGTATTTTAATTTTAATATATGTAGAGGATACGTTTTCAAAATTTCAAAGCATTTGGACAAAAATGTTGGCGTGTGGGAACAACTACTCGAAAAAGATCGGAAATTTTGAAAAAAATGTAAAAAATAAAAAAAAAAAATTTTATATTTTTTCACTGCCTGTAATTGACTATATTCAGAGATTACTCGTAAAAAATTTTAAGCCATTCCGACCAAAATTGTGGCGTCGGTATAGCACTACTCGACTGATATTGACCACTTTCTATACAAATGTGTGAAAATATGCTCTTATTTGAAGTTTGATGATATTTTTCAGAAAATTTTCCACAATGACGTAATAAAAAATTATATTCGTTAGAGCTGTATATACAAAGAGAACACTTCCTTCAAGTTTCAAAGCATTCCGCCAAAAATTGAAGCTTGGAGGAACTACTACTCGACGAAAAACAAAAAAAAAAAAATTTAAAAAAAAAAAATGTTTTTTTCTTTCTTTTTACTGCCCGTAATTGACCTTATTCACAGATGACTCATTTCAAAAATTAAGCCATTCCGATGAAAATTGAGCTCTGGGCGAACAACTACTCGAAAAAGATCAGCCACTTTCTATACAAATGTGTGCAAATTTGCTCTTATTTCAAGTTTGATGTAACTTTAAAAAAAATTTTCCATCACGACTTCTTAAAATTTTTTACTGCTTGTAGTTGCAAATATATCAAGATAATCTTCTTAAAATTTCAAAGTATTGCGACAATAATTGTGCTGTTGGCGAACTACTACTCGAAAAAGCTCGACCACTTTCCATACAAATATATGAAAAAATACACTTCAAGCAAGTTTGACATCGATTCACACAAAATATTTAAGGCATACATGGTACAAATTTATGCTTTTTAAAGTTGGAAATATGATTACATTTCGTACACGAAATTCCGAAGTAATCTGACCAAAATTGTGGCTCGGACGAACTACTACTCGAAAAAGATCAGACTCTTCCCATACAAAAGTGTGAAAATTTGCTCTTATTTCATGTTTGAGATAGTTTTACAGAAAATTTTTTATAATGACATAGCCGAAAGTTATATTTTTTAGATTTAGAAATGTAAGAAGAGTATTTCTTTTAAATTTCAAACGTTTCCGACAATAATGGTGGGGTGGACAAACTACTACTCGGAAAAGCTCGACCACTTTCCATACAAATGTATGAAAACATTCCCTTCATGGAAGTTTGACATCGATTTACAAAAAATTTTTCAAAAGTATATGGTAAAAATTAATATTAATATAAGAGGACAAAAAAAATTTTAAATTTTTATGGTGTTTTGGTGTTTAATATTTTCAAAATTAAGAAGTACGTTTTTATTGCGGTTAAGAGGTCAGTAAAGCGATTATTATTTTTATTATTACCGTTTTTTGCCATGTACAACATGTGCACAAATGCGCTAAAGGAAAAACAAGCACAATTAGGTATTCCGGAACTAAAATTCTTGCAGTGCTATAAGACGAGAAGGAACTCGACGTATAACATGTTCGTTTGTGTCATCCAAAATCGTACATCTTTAATAAACTTGTTGGCGGACAGAAATGTGACTAGTCAGCGAATTGCGGTGGATTTTGAATTATCTGAAGCTGAGTGGAGCAAAATTGAACAAATAAAAAGCGTTCCGGAACCACCATACCTTCTTACCGATATTTTGTGCTCTAACAGATCTTCGATTTCGATGGTTCGCCCAATACTAAATCACTGGATTGAAGAGTACTTAAATGATGATATAACCGACGATGATTGGACAATTTCTTTTAGAACTAACGTCAAGGCAGAATGGAAAGTCGCTTTAATTTGAAGATCTCACCAGATGTAGCAACAAGAATGTTGGCATCATTTTTCGATCCTCGTTATAAAGATATGGAGCATGAAACTCTTTTGAATCAATCCCAAATCAAAAAAGGAATTGAAGGGGCTTTTGTGTGAAGAAAAATAATTACCAACAGAATATACAACATTTCAGCATTCTAAAATATGCGCTATCGACAAACTTTTAAAACGAACGCAGAGCACAAATGATAACCTTGACATCGAGTGGTCGAGATATCAACGTGAAAAACAAATCGAGTGGAAAGACTGTCCACTAAAATGGTGGCAGGATCGTGAAGAAAAGTACCCGAACATATCACGAATGGCCAAGAGATTCCTTTGTATCCCAGCAACTTCAGCATAATCAGAGTGGTGCTTTTATACAGCTGATAATGTTGTCACTGCTAAAAGAAGTTCGCTGAAACCATAATTTTTCAACATTCATTGTTAAAAAAATTATAAGATTTTATGTACTTAAATAAAATGAAATATTCACTAAAATAAATGTAATAACTTACATCAAACTTGAAAGAAGAGTAAATCTGCGCACACTGTATGTAAGTAGCTGAATTTTTTCGAGTAGTAGTTCGCCGCCTCCATAATTTTCTTAGAATAGTTTGAAATTTGAAGGATACAATGTCCTCAAATCGAAAACTTCACAACATATAAACTTTTAGCAAGTCGGGAAGGAAAATGTTCTGTAAAATTACATCAAACTTAAAAGAAAAGCAAATTTTAACACATTTATGGAAACTGGCTGATTTTTTTCGAGTAGTATTTCGAGCTTTTCCGAGTAGTACTTTGTCCACCCCACCATTATTGTCGGAAACGTTTGAAATTTAAAAGAAATACTCTCCTTACATTTCTAAATCTAAAACATATAACTTTCGGCTATGTCATTATAAAAACTTTTCTGTAAAATTATCTCAAACATGAAATAAGAGCAAATTTTCACACTTTTGTATTGGAAGAGTCTGATCTGTTTCGAGTAGTAGTTCGTCCGAGCCACAATTTTGGTCAGATTACTTTGGAATTTCGTGTACGAAATGTAATCATATTTCCAACTTTAAAAAGCATAAATTTGTACCATGTATGCCTTAAATATTTTGTGTGAATCGATGTCAAACTTGCATGAAGTGTATTTTTTCATATATTTGTATGGAAAGTGGTCGAGCTTTTTCGAGTAGTAGTTCGCCAACAGCACAATTATTGTCGCAATACTTTGCAATTTTAAGAAGATTATCTTGATATATTTGCAACTACAAGCAGTAAAAAATTTTAAGAAGTCGTGATGGAAAATTTTTTTTAAAGTTACATCAAACTTGAAATAAGAGCAAATTTGCACACATTTGTATAGAAAGTGGCTGATCTTTTTCGAGTAGTTGTTCGCCCAGAGCTCAATTTTCATCGGAATGGCTTAATTTTTGAAATGAGTCATCTGTGAATAAGGTCAATTACTGGCAGTAAAAAGAAAGAAAAAACATTTTTTTTTTTTGAAATTTTTTTTTTTTTTTTTTGTTTTTCGTCGAGTAGTAGTTCCTCCAAGCTTCAATTTTTGGCGGAATGCTTTGAAACTTGAAGGAAGTGTTCTCTTTGTATATACAGCTCTAACGAATATAATTTTTTATTACGTCATTGTGGAAAATTTTCTGAAAAATATCATCAAACTTCAAATAAGAGCATATTTTCACACATTTGTATAGAAAGTGGTCAATATCAGTCGAGTAGTGCTATACCGACGCCACAATTTTGGTCGGAATGGCTTAAAATTTTTTACGAGTAATCTCTGAATATAGTCAATTACAGGCAGTGAAAAAATATAAAAATTTTTTTTTTTTATTTTTTTACATTTTTTGCAAAATTTCCGATCTTTTTCGAGTAGTTGTTCCCACACGCCAACATTTTTGTCCAAATGCTTTGAAATTGTGAAAACATATCCTCTACATATATTCAAATTAAAATACTAAGAGGTTTTTCCAAGTGTTCTTAAAAATTTTTTTGTAAATAGGCATCAAACATATACGAAGATCATATTTTCATACATTTGAGTGGAAAGTGGATGATCTTTTTCGAGTAGTAGTTAGCCCACTCCATAGTTTTTATCAGAATGTTTTAATATTTTAGGATGGTAATCTATCAGTGTAACTGACTTCAAAATATATAAAATCATACCATGTATTTTGGGAAAATTTTTTCTTAAATGAATTCAAACATCTATGAAGTTAATATTTTCATACATTTGTATGGAAAGTCGTCGAGCTTTTTCGAGTAGTAGTTTGCCCACGCAAGTGGGACACTCCTATTCAAGTGAAATTTAATAGTGATATTCTTGGTATCTGTACGATTCTAAAAAGTATACATTTGTTATACTAAATACCAATATTTAACTTTTTATATGCTTTCAAACATGAAAAATGCTAATTTTTACTACTCGAGCTACTCGTTGAGCTCGAGTAGCTCATCAACTACTCGAGCAGCTCGAGTAGCTCGAGTAGCTCGAAGCTCGAGTAATGGGGAGCCCTGTGTTATATTATATTACTTACGATAATGGCTAATTATAACGTTTATTTGAATTTATCAATGTTAATGGTTAAATAAGACTTTTTCGTCATTTCTCTTATAACTGTTACGTCCCTGATAAATTCTATATAAAAAACAAGTAAGAAAATTATAGTCGGTCTAGACCGACCATATGATACCCTATACCATGGCTTAGAAACCCTATCTTTCGGTCCAACTAATTCGATATAGAAAATAAACATAAACCAAATTTGAGTGGCATTGTTATTAATTTTTTTGCTGCAAATATGAAAAAGTTCATATCGGGTGCTATATTTATATGGGGACTAGGTCGAAAAATGGACCGATCTTGACCATATTTGGTAAAGTCACTTATATTTTGAAAAAATATATACAAACCAAATTTGAGAAAAATCTGTGCAATATTTTTGTTTTTTGATAGATTTTAGTGAAGATCGGGAAGAAGCTACATATATGGGGCCTATGACTAAGAATTGTCCAATAGGTATTATTTTGTAACTGCTGATTAATGGATACAATAAACACATACAAACCCAATTTGACTGAGATCTATATTATAATTTGGATCTTATGGCACTTCATGTCGGTTTCATAGGGGTCATTTGTATGGGGGCTAGGTCTGAACGTGGACCGAATTTCACCAATTTCAATAGCTTTCATCCTATGGCCGATAAAAGCTTATATACCAAATTTCACCAAAATATATTCATATATTGCGATCTGTAGTTTGATTACAAGCTTTACACGGACACACAGACGGACGGACGGACGGACGGACATTGCTTAATCGATTTAGAAAGTGATTCTGAGTCGATCGGTATAATAGAAGATGGGTCTAGGTCAAATATTTTTGTTAGTTACAAACAGCAGCACAAAGTCATTATACCCAAACCACATAGTGGTATAGGGTACAACAAGTAAGAAAATTATAGTTGGATTAAACCCTATCTCTAAGGTCCATCTAATTTGATATAGAAAATAAGCATAAATCAAATTTGAATGGCATTATTAATTTTTTTGGCTGCAGATATGAAAAAGTTCATATCGGATGCAATATTTTTGTTTTTTGATAGGTTTAAGTGTAGATCGGGAAGCAGCTTTAGGGTTAATTTTTGGACTAACGAAAAATGGATGTAAAAAACATACACAAACCCAATTTTACCAAGATCTATATGATAATTTGGATATTATGACAATTTCAGTCGATCTCATAGGGGACATTTGTATGGGGATTAGGTCTGAACATGAACCAATTTTCACCAATTTCAGTAGCATTCATCCTATGGCCGATAGAAACTTATATACTAAATTTCATCAAAATATATTAATAATTGATTACAATGTTTACGTGGACACCCAGACAGATGGACGGACGGACATCGCTAAATCGACTCAGAAAGTGAGTCTGACTCGATCGCTATAATAATAATAAAAGGGTCTTGGTCAAATATTTTTAGTAGTTACAAACATCAGTACAAAGTCATTATACCTTAACCACATAGTGGTATAGGGTAGAACTATTGTATCAAAATAAAATATAAACTATTATTTTAAGCTTAACGAGATTATTTAAGCCAAATTCGAATAAACTCACCTGCATTTTATTAATAACTTTCCAACCATCCTCCACTCCTTTCACTGCTAAATATTTAGATTGGACCGGAAGTAGTAATTGATCAAGTATTTCCAATTTACCGGGTGCATATTTAATTGATTGTAAAGTCATGTTTACAATTAATGAATCTATGAAATTCGTTTGTACACAAGAGAGCCAATAAACTGTAAATAAATTACGGGGAAAATATAAATCAACAGTTTAATAAATCATTAAAATTGCTAAGAAAATTAAATTTAAATAAAAAAACAACAAATAATGAAAAAATCAAAAATGGTTTGCATTTGTCGAAAGACAAGACTTTGAAGGAATTAATTCGTTAACGGAATTTAAAATCTAAAAATATCTTTTAAATTATTTTCAAATTACTTCATAACTAATAGTCCAACACATAATAAATTAACTTAGAACTGTCAACTTTTTTATAAAAAAAAATGAAACAAAAACTATCACTAAATTAATTCATTATTTAACATTTAACCGAATTAATACGTTATCTACAAATAAATCGAATGTGATTAAATATATACCCCCGAATTCATAATGAAAAGTTAGCTGCTGCTTAAGGCCAGTTTACACTATCACACTTTGTAATACGATCTGTCAGAAATTCGAGTATTATGAAAAAGTCGTATGATGTAAAAAGCTTTTGTTATGAAATTGACAGTCTGTAGGATTTCATTTTCGAAGTCCGATGGTTTTTGAAACATTTCTAAAAACTTGCCATTTTCATCGGACCAGAGTTGTTTTTTTTTTTGGTAATATTAAAAAAATGGTAAACAAAAACAAAGAAAGTGAAAATAAAATATAAATTTAAAAATAAATTTGCTTATTATTCTAAACAGTTGTTTTCATAAGACTTGAGTGTTATGCTGTAAATGGCCTAAGTATGCAGAAATAATGTCGGTACGACTTTATGACAGTCCGATGAATTTCATCGGATTTTTATTTCGAAAAATCATACGACTGAGTGGTATCATGTAAATGGGCCTTTACATGTCGCGCTCAACGAGGTTCTTACTAGTCAACCGATTAGCCTTAGTTTTAAGTTAGCACAGTTTATTCATAATCAATTTTTTGTTGTCATCTAATAGCTTTAAAAACAACTCTGAAATTTGTAATGCCACCATATTTTTTGCATTAATGCAACCTGATATAGTGAAAATCAACTCTGTTTAAATTTAAATTTGTGTGATTTCACTCCTTCATTTTTTTACATTTATATTTACAAGTGTTACTTACGTTTACGACAAAATTATTTTAACTTGAAAATTATGTAAAAAATGTTTGAAAGATCCGCAAAGTAAAAAATATTTCTTTCCACCACTTAAAAATAATTTATATATTTTGTTTTGCTTAATTTGACACACATCAGCTGTTTTAACACACTTAATCAGGGTTTGTAAGGTTGTTGATCTGAGTTTAGCAAACGCAGCAGCAAGTGCATTATAAATAATACTCATGCTAGATACTGCTTAAGTTTTCATTATAAATACGGCCGATACATTACAAGGAAAAAAAAACTAATTGAATTGGTTGGATATTTAACAAATTCATCCCAATTAGAATCGATTCTTCCAAGTTCTGCATAAATATGTATATAAATTAAAAAAAAAAAACATGCGTTTCACAGTTTGAAATTTCGAAAATACATTAAATTCACTTATAAAAACGTATGAAGTTATCAATTTGTTGTTAAATCTCGTGCCAAAAAATAAAAATAAAATAAAACACTTTCATATGAATAGTTCGACATTAATGATTATCGACAACAATTTGTCAGCTAAAATAACTGACGGACAGTCATTTAAGTAATAGAGTGTAAATTGATAAACAAATTTGTAAATGCAAACGAACGGCCAAGGAAAAGCAAAACCGACAATTTGTACTATAATAATAATTAAAAGATTTTTACAAACAAATCACCAAAAGAGATCAATGACCCAAATTTTCATATTTGAATTAGCAGAAATTTTCAAAATATATTCAAGGAAATAAATTAATATACAAAATGTATTTACTTTTCTTTTAACTTTTGCTGTTAATCGCACCAGAAATGTTAAAATTCAAAAGATAAAATTATCCGCTCGACTAATACCGTAAACGTTTTAAGTTGAACTAAAATTTTTTTCTCATCTAGTCATTTTGAAAATGTTCGTAATGTGTTTCAAAAATATAATACTTTCTTTTCAAATTAAATGAGCGCATTCAGAATGTCTTTAGTGCTCATCTTTTAGGTTTTTTTTTTGCTTTGCATCACTTTACTCAGGACTGCTTAAGAGGTTTTTCAGTTTATTTCTTTATTTATTTAAAAAAAAATTTTTTTTTTGAGATAATAAAAATATATGTACTAGTGATTGCCCACTCAAAAAAAAATATATATTTAAAAGAGATAAGCCTTTTTTTGTTATATCTCGTTGTTTAAAAGAGTGTCAAGCGCTTAGGCCAGACTGACATAAACATCTTGCCATTATCTGTTTTAATGTCAACATTTATAAATGAAAAATATTATTTGTTGTTTGGTATTCGATTGATATAATAGCAATAGTTTTGTGTATATATTTTCAATATTGGCGCAAAAAAAATAAATACATATATGTACGTATAACCAAATATAAGACATAGCAGATCTTATCTTTAAAAATAAATTTAAAAACGTGTAAATATTTAACAGAGCTTTTTGTTTTTGTTATCGTTTTATAAGCACTTGACGACATTATTAATTTTTTAAGTGTTATCATTTCAATCTTTTGATATATTTAATGCGAAAATAAAAAAATTAAAATTTTTTTTGGAATTACGGTTTAATTGTAATATCATGCTATTATGGCCACCATCAAACTATAATGTTCACCCATGTAACAAATGTAATTTTTAATAAATTATATTTTCGAATTAAAACTGTCAGTATCTGTAATATTAATAGGCTAGGCAATTTCTTGTGACCGATGTTTTGTTCTACCGTTTTATCCCGATTTTGACCAAACGTATTTTATTTGAAAGTTATGTCTTTTTAGACGTCTTGCAGATTTACAGATTTTTAAATTTTTTCCTTTATTTTGAGTAAATTGCATTTAAAGTTGCTACTAACACATACATAAAATTATACAATACTATGTGTGTGATTATTAAGTTTGTTAAGGTGTTTGTAATAAAAATGAGTTTGTTTTTTGTGTTGATTTGTGAATTGCTATAATTAATTAGCATACCTTTAAGGTCTTTATTTGATGAAAAAATAAAATTTCCTAGAATTTGCACTCGAATTTCGAGGGCTGGAATCTGCTAGTTACAATGAAATGTGTTGAGAAAACATCAATCAGAATAGTTTGTAAGAAATATAAGTTAAATAATTTTTTTTTTCATTTTGGTTTTAATATATTTAAATGATTCAATAGAATGTAATTAAAATTCATATTTCAAGATCTTCATTTGAAATAATTTGTAATTATTTCCGAAGAAAATACAACTTAGGAATACATTAGTTGCTATATGGTGTAAAATAGAAATTCAGTCAGATTTTTTATCCCAGATTTTTAAAATTGTGAAAAAATTTATTCATTTAGGACAACTTTATTAAAGGATTCATATTTTTTTTTCCACAAAATTGTATTTCTTTAATACATTGTCCAGACCAGACCAGTCCTCTTCAATATAATGTTGAAAAACTAAAATATATACATTTGCTAAAAATGCATCAAAAACTTTTTGGCAATTACCGCAATTAACACTTATCACAGTAAACCCTCCCACTCATTAAGAGTGAATTATTGAGAAAGTAATCTATAACCATTTGTTTTGCCAAAAACAAATTATTGATTAATATAAAAAAAATACTAGATAACAAAATGGTAACAAATTATTATGTTGTACCACACCATCATAGACCATAATAAAAGAAACACATGTGGGCTCAGCAATCAGTAATCAACTAGTGGTTGCACGACCATTAAAATAAAATAGTGCATACATATTCTACTGTGACGTTTAATGGAAAAATGCCAAGAAGTTATTGAAAATTGCATCAAATTTAGTGGGTGACAAGGGGACACGGATGACATCCATATACACGTACATATATATACAATGCGACAGTTCGGACATGGGCATTGTTTTTTTTTCTTCTAAAAAAATAGCATAAAAATTGATGTCTACAATTTATTTTTAACTTATTTGTTAATATTAACTCCTATACATGTTAAATAGTCTCACCTGAATTTTTTTGTGAAATTAAATAAAAAAGTAATTCTCTAAAAGATTATTTTTAATTTTTATAATAAATTCTGAAGGAAATCCGTGTTGTGTCACCGGTCTTTATCATTACTTTTTGCTTGTGTTTTTATCAATTTTGCTTTGTTTTTATTTTGCTTAATTTTTGTTTCGAGAGGGTTGCCAGTATAAAACTCCATAAAAGAGTAGCTGAGAATTTTAATGAAAATTTCATGAAACATCACTGCGGCAGTAATAGGCGACTCATAATTTTTGTTTTTCGAATACAGGGCGAGTCTTTCAAAACGTATAAAACTTCATGGAACTTATATTTTTGAAAAGATTCACGATTTGTGTTTTTCATGAATTATATATTGTAAATTGCGAATTACACTAGTTTTAAAATACATATATATTTGTTTCGTATATATATTTTTTATTAGGGGAATGAATAACTAAAGAAGAATTTCCGATAAAATGTTAAAAAAAAATTAAATTAATATGTGTGTATAGTTGACCTCTTTTTGTTGTTAGATAATTTTAATTTTAGTTCGGCTTGAGGTCATAAATTTTAATAAAATAAAATAAACAGAATTGTTTTAAATTTTATTATTAATTTTTGTTTATTTTATTATTGTTTTAAATAAACAAAAATTAATAAAACAATTATGTTTTATTTTATTTTATTAAAATTTATGACCTCAAGCCGAACTAAAATTTTAATGATTTTACTTAGCAATTAAAAATGAGATATGCATAGGAAGTTTCATTAAACTCGTACCCCCCTATAACTCATTATGAAATTTTAATTTTCAATAAGAATTTATTCCATGGGAATTTTTTCTATTTCCATTTCCATTGTATATATTTGTTCCTTTTACTCCTTTTACTTTCGGCCTAAGGCCGAAAACGCAAAGTTTAACCATTGAAGTTTGTTAAGTCGGAGACACATAATAGCGTCGAAACGCGAAGTGGGCAAATTATGCCTAAACATTTCATTAGTCGGGGGTCACACAAGGCAATTTTTATTGCGCAACTTTTTGGCAATTCTCTTTTGAAATTTCTTTTATGTCCACACACGACAATCTCTTCGGCAATTTTACTGTTTTGTTTTGCTTTTATTTTCTTATAATTTGACATTTGTGCTCTAGTCGTAAAGAACAATAATAAAATTAAATACACACATACATAAATTAATTTAATTGGTTTTGTTGAAAAATGAATTCAAAAGAAAAAAATTAAGTCCCGATTCCATTTAAGGGCCATTTTAATAAAGTAAACAATAATTACGAATTATTCACACCAAGAAGCGAAACACCGAATGAAAAGAAATGTCAAATATTCAACAAAAAAAAGCGAATGAGAGAACTGCTTGAAATAGCCGAGAACCGGCAATTATTTTTCCCTTTTTATTCCCCTCACCGCAAACATCTACAAACTCAAGAATTGCGCAACAAAAGTTGCCTTGTGTGAACTCGGACTTAGTGCTGGTTTACACATGAAAGTTTTCTTGCTGAAAGTCTTGAGTTTATAAGTGAGACGGGAGAGAAGAATGGCTGGGGTACATGCTTTCATGTACTCTGAAATTCTCTTTTGTTTCTTGCTTCGTAATTTTCAAAGTGATGATATTTTAGGTTTTCTTTAATTTTTATGTTCGTTTGTGTTAAGGGAGACAATAAATTGAAAGAAAGTTATTTTAATGAAATAAAATGAGATAAAATGATATGGTGAACATGAACAAATCTTGAATTTGAAATTTCAGTGTGTAGACACGGATGAAAGTTTAAAAGAGAATTTCAAAAGTCCCGGTTTACACATGAACTTTTTCATTCTGAAATTATTTGAAATTCTTTTTTAAACTTTCATGCGTGTCTACACACTGAAATTTTTGTTACAATGATAGACGATCACTTATACAAACCAAAACTAAACAAACGAGATATGCATATACTTGACACAGTGGGACAATCAAAACGTTTTCTAGACAAAAATAAAAACATTCTTATTATAAATGCAGATAAGGGCAACATAACAGTAGCAATGGAAAGGATTGAATATGAATCGAAGATGAAAGAAATTTTAAGAGATATGTGCACATACAGACGATTAAAAAAAGATCCAACAACAAAGCTACAAAATAAAAACAACACACTTGTAGAAAAATTATTAAATATGAACTTGATCGACCTGACAAAAAAGAATAAATTAACAAGAATAGCCATAGCACCACGGAAATATGGTCTTCCATAAATTCACAAAACTGGAACACCTTTAAGACCCATTTGTGCTTCAATTAATTCACCACCGTATGGACTATGTAAATTTCTAGTAGATATTTTAAAAAACTTAACGCAGGATTCTAAGTATAATGTTAAAGACGCAAAAGAATTTAAAACAAGGATTAACAACACATATATAAAATCTGATGAAACCTTAATATCTTTTGACGTAATCTCTCTTTTCCCAAGTATTCCAGTTAATTTAGCACTAAAGACGATCGAAAGAAAATGGGATACTAGAAAAATTCACAAAAATACCAAAAGAAATATTTATGGAATTATTAACATTTTGCATTAAAGAAAATAGATATTTCCATCACGAAAATAAATATTACGAACAAAACCGAGGAATGCCGATGGGATCTCCAGCGACTCCTGTAATTGCAGACATAGTTATGGAGGAACTACTAGATACGACGCTTAAAAAACCAAGAGTTTTTACAAAATATGTTGACGATTTATTTGCAATAATCAAAACAGATGACATTGAAGAAACATTAAAAACATTAAATAACTTTCACAAACAAATTCAATTTACCATGGAAAGGGAAAACAACAATAAATTACCATACTTAGACTGCATAATATTAAGACAAGGAACTCGGCTTAAATTAGATTGGTACCGGAAACCTATTGCCTCAGGAAGACTGATTAATTTTTACTCCAAACACCCTAGAAAAATTATAATTAACACGGCTTCAAACTTTATACGTAGAGTTTTAGAAATAAGTGACAAGGATTTTCATCTCAGAAATATGTATGGACATAATAAGAAATATATTAACTAAAAATGACTTTCCAATAAAAAACAATTAATAACTTGATAGGACAATGGAAAAAGAAAAGTAAAGGTAATATTCGAATAGAAAAAACCTCCAAAAATATACAAATCCATGACTTATATACCAGGCCTATCCGAAAGACTTAAAAATTCCAATATTTATAATAAAGAAAAATATGAACTAGCGCTTAAGACCGATAATACACTTGACAAACTCTTCAGTAAAACAAAATCAAAATTGGAAAGAAATGACAAATCTAACTTAGTTTATAAGATAAATTGTAAAGGGGACGAATCCAACGTATGCCAAAAGGTATATGTTGGCACGACAAAAACTAAACTTAAAGCTCGACTTGCATCACATAAGTCAGATCAGAAACAAATTGACAAACCTTTATCGCAAAAAACCGCATTAGCAGCCCACTGTACTTTGACTGGTCATAAACCTAACTTTGACGATATAAAGATATTAGTGGGTGAGAGTAACTACAAAAAGAGATATACTCTAGAAATGCTACACATTATTGATGTACCGACAGAGAAGAGGCTAAATTACAAAACTGATACTGACAAATGCGCTCAAGTTTACAGACATACAATTGACAAATATAGATTAAAATCAAACACAAAGTGACAATAAACAGAAATAATCGCGGAATATTTGTTTTTTTAAAAATGTATGTAATTAAACTTTTTGTGATAAATGTATTATCCGTTTTTATATGTATATTTGTATTTGTTGTGTTATTTGTTTTTATACATATTTCATTAAATAGATCCCCTGAAGATGATCGAAGATTTCGATCGAAATATTAGGTTTTAAATAAACAAAAATTAATAGTAAAATTTAAAACAATTATGTTTTGTTTAATTTTATTAAAATTTATGACCTCAAGCCGAACTAAAATTAAAATTATCTAACAAAAAAAGGTCAACTATACACATATATTATTCAAGATTTTTTCATGTTTACTTTATCATTTTATCTATTTATTTTATCATTTTATTTCATTAAAATTAACTTTATTTGCAATTATTGTCTTTCTTAATACAAATGAACATAAAAATAAAAGAAAACGTAAAATAACTTCACTTTGAAAATTACGAAGCAAGAAACAAAAGAGAATTTCAGGGTACATGAAAGTATGTCCGAGTTCACACAAGGCAACTTTTGTTGCGCAATTCTTGAGTTTGTAGATGTTTGCGGTGAGGGGAATAAAAAGGGAAAAATAATTGCCGGTTCTCGGCTATTTCAAGCAATTCTCTCATTCGCTTTTTTTTTTGTTGAATATTTGACATTTCTTTTCATTCGGTGTTTCGCTTCTTGGTGTGAATAATTCGTAATTATTGTTTACTTTATTAAAATGGCCTTTAAATGGAATCGGGACTTAATTTTTTTCTTTTGAATTCATTTTTCAACAAAACCAATTAAATTAATTTATGTATGTATGTATTTAATTTTATTATTGTTCTTTACGACTAGAGCACAAATGTCAAATTATAAGAAAATAAAAACAAAACAAAACTGTAAAATTGCCGAAGAAATTGTCGTGTGTGGACATAAAAGCAATTTCAAAAGAGAATTGCCAAAAAGTTGCGCAATAAAAATTGCCTTGTGTGACCCCCGACTATGTACCCCTGCAATTCTTCTCTCCCGTCTCACCTATAAACTCAAGGCTTTCAGCAAGAAAACTTTCATGTGTAAACACACACTTACCAAAATGTGTTTGAACGGTAAACAAGAAAAATGTGTTAATGTACTCAATGCTTTAAAAGAGTTCTTTTTAAATCCGTACTTTTATATTTTTCACTTTTGTAGTTCCATAAACACATATATTCGCCATATATATTAATGAAATTAATAATTTCGATTTGTTTAATTTAAGTTGCGCTATTTTAGAATACTTAAACGTCAAAATCGAATGAAATTTCAAATTAATGGCAGGGTTTATGGCAGTTGAATTTTTAAGTTCATGGACATTAGCGGTCTTCACTAGCCATTGACTTAAACATTGCCATGAATTATAGCTAGTCGAGACATCATGTTAAAAAGCAATCAATTTGATTTTAACATTTAAATTGATTGAATTTTAAAAAATTGTTCTTTATTTTTTCATTCTTATCATTAAGAATATGTTAAGTTAATTTATAACAGAATACAATTGTGTAGGATGTTTAAGTCATCATATAGTTTAAATATAGTTTTTGTGGCGAATCAAGTTTCACAATAAGAAAGCCGTCCGATGTGATTTAGAAATTAATTTAAAATCTGTCTTTAAATTTATTAAAATATAATTATATAAATAATTAAAAATCGTCAACGAAACGTAAGGTGAAGGATAAAATGAGTTTGATTTCTTTTTATTCGTAACTTATTAAAGGTTTGATTAAAAATGGTCAACATGAATTAAAAAATTCTCAATCGGAAATATTTTCAAAGTATTTAAACCAACAACAATTAAATATATATACTAATTTTTTGCTAATACATTTTTAAACCTTTATACCAGTTTTTATAATAACAACGCTTTATCATAAAAAACGCTTTTAAGATTTGTCCTGATTGTGTATGATTCAAATACAACGCTGTATAGAAATATCCACTCAAAATGGCTTACCAGGTAATTCACAATAAAAAAAACAAGCAGCATAGTTTTTTTTTGTGTTCTACTAACATTTAATTCTAAATAACTATACAATTCCAGTAGATACAATTAACATCTAATATGGAAAATGAAACGTATCCAAATTTGGAAGTGATGTGTCGTTTATGCTTGAAAGAAAACTCTGGTACAGTTTGCATCTTTCCCAAGGATGATATAAATGAAAATAAATTTGCAGCATTATCCATACCAATGCGTATTATGACATGTGCTGCTCTCGAAGTACAGGCCACTGATGGTTTACCGAACAAAATATGTACAGAATGCCGTTTGCAATTGGAGAAATCATACTATTTTCGAAAACAGAGTCAAGCGTCGGATGCAAAGTTACGAAAACACATACGCTTGGTAAGATTGGGTAAAAGTAGCAAAGTTTTTCTTAAACAACTGGACGAAGATGATGATGACGACAATGAATTCAAATTTAAGGATACTTTAGATTTCATTAAGGAGCAAGAAGAAAAACAGAAAGAGCATGAACAATTACTAATAAATGATTTTCGTAACGAATTGAGATTACAAAATGAAAGCGAGCTAAATATGTTTAAGGAAACATTGAGACAAAAGTGTATAGAAGAAGTAACACCCCAAATAAAGACAGAAGTAAGAATTGAGCTTACGGAAGAAATACAACAGCGTTTAGAACAACAAATGCGCGTACAACTAAAAGAGGAATGCTTGAAAGAAGTCGAAGAATCTCTGCGTAACAAAATGAGAGAGGAATGTCGGCAATTGGAAATGAAATCTCTATTATTTGATTTACAAGCATTTTTATGTGAAAAGACACGGTCAGCAGCACCTCAAGAAATAAAGGTGAATAAAATAACTGTAACACCAAAACTACGACCACTTAGTCCAACGTCCCAAAGTCAACCTCCGGACAAAAAACCATGTTTTAATTTGACATCATCTCTAAAAGATGAATATATTTTGTCTGAAAATGTTACTGAAGAAAGAGATGAATCAAATGTCAATGAGGAAGAAACTGAATGTGAAGGAAATTTTGTAATATATGATACCGATGATGGTTTTGAATTGGAGAAGAAAACTGATAGCAAAGATAAATTCTCGGAAAATATTGTTGATGCTGCTGTTGGTGTTGACGATGATGAATATATCGATTCCAATAGCATGGCATATATAAGTGGTGATGAACAAATCGGAATAAATGAGGAATCACAACCAACATCTACCTCGTATCATAGTATGTACCATTAATCTTTTTAATTTTACTTTACATAATGAAGAAACAATATGCTTAGTTCACTATTCAAAGACATATGTAACTAATACTAAAATACTAGTTTTCTGATAATCTATTATAATACAAATTTTTCTAAAATAAATTTTAATTTTTATTTCCTATTTTAAATTTGTGACCTATTTTTATCCTTTTCGTTATTTTTTGGCATAGAGAAATAAGAGCTACCAATTTTTTTGCTTTGTACTTTTAGTTGAAAACAACGAAAATGGAGATATAAAATTCTTGAAAAAGTCTACTGAAAATTATATATCAGATGACACTAATGTACAAATAAATGATGATAATATTATGATTCTTAAATTTCCCGAGGAATTGGGTCAAGATAATTTAGATATAGAGGAATATGTAGATAACTATGAGAGTGCTGTGGTAAGTTATTTTCTAAATAATTTGAATTTTGTAATATATCTGTTATAATTAACTTCAATATATGAGTTAATCATTGCGTTTGTAATATATATTAATATCAACTGATATGCTAGCTACCTGTATGTTTACTGTCACCCAAGAAAAAAAATTTAACTTTCGAAATGATTTGTTGTTCTTGATATCAATTGAGAATATTGTTATTGCTTGTCGTTCGAATAGAAATGGGAAATTATAATAAAATATCCAAATTTTAATATATTTTAAAAACAACCAACTTTAAAGAATTGTCAAATTAAAATAAAGCAAAATTTTACCTTCAAAGTATTTTAAAAACATACTACAGAATTTAAAGAAATTCCATTATTTTATTTCAATAGTAACAAGTTATTTTTTATTTATCTTGTTTACAGAAAACTATAACATTAAAAAAACATGATATAAAAAGCAATAAATCACCTAATAATAATGATACAGCCACTACTACAACAACAACTGCTACTTTGGAAGCAACGTTTCTTACCAAAACATATATAAATCCAATGCAACGTGTTACCGATACACCCAAAACATATAAGTGTAACGATTGTCCAATGGTGTTTTCAACAAAACCTTCATTGGAACGTCATTTACGTTGTCATCGCAGGATAGAAAAAACTGGAATCATATATCAATGCGACGAATGTCATATAGTAGTGTCTTGTGGTAGTGCTCTACGTCGTCATATGTATATTCATTGTGCTCAAAAGCCGTTTACATGTAATGAATGTGGAAAGTCTTTTGTACAAAAGGAAATTCTTAAACGTCACATGCAAACACATACTGGCATTAAACCACATCAATGTCCACATTGTGATCGTGCTTTTGCACAACGTATCAATTTGACACAGCATATAAATCGGTATCACTTGGAGGAACCACGAATACAACAACATTCGTGTCATTTATGTCCAAAACGTTTTAATCATGCCTCCGGTCTGAGTCGCCACTTAGCCTCACACAGTGGTGTGGCATTTCAATGTAGTGAATGCGATCGTACATTTAGCGATCGTTCTTCAATTAGAAGGCATATTACAAATATGCATACAAAGCATAAATTTGTTAAGGTCTAATTCAAGACTACCAATTAAATATTAAAAAAAAAATTAATATATGTAATAATTTTAGTTCTTGTGAGATTAAGTTTGATTTAATTTATATTTTTATATTAAATTTATAGTTTGGTACATGTGGATATATTTGCTACCCACCCTTAATATTTATAATATAGATAAATATTATATAGATAAATATTTATAATATACCCCAAAGATAACTCATGCTTTTAATTCGAACATGTAGAATGTGTAAATTGAATGTGAGATTATTAAATTTTGACGTTCTATATTTATTTAATTGTAACGCCTAAAAGTATGCTCTACAATTAATAAGTAATGTAAATTTAGCGCCATCTATTGTTTCACCTAATAAATTTTTCATTTTCAAAAAACCAAATTTGTCAGTCTGGCATCTCAGGTCGAAAAAATTGATATCCTTATTGAAAACAGTCTGGTAGCACTGTCAATTTTTCGGCAAATAGTTCAGGGTTGCCAGATTGTTTCCAATAAGGGCATCGAAAAATTTAACCTGGGATGCCAGACTGAGAAATTCGGTTTTTTGAAAATGAAAAATTTATTAGGTGAAACAATAGATGGCGCTAAATTAATGCCATTAAAAGATTATAAAGCATACTTTTAGGCGTTAATTTTAAATTATTATGTTTGGTCATATTCTCGTTTGAAATATTTTTTTTATTAAAACAATTTCAGTTTTTCTTTTTTTTACAAAATTTTATTTAGTTTGCTGAACAGAAATATTTATATAGAAATGCTTAAATAAGGCTATTATAAAAATAATATATTTATCCTATAAAAATATTACAAGGTCAGAAAAAATATTAGAAACAATGTTGAAATAAAATTTTGTTTTTTTAATAATTGTAGCAATTTCATAATAAGTTTCAATTCTTAAAAGCTTTATTTAATTCTGTTTTTTGTTAGGATTATGTTATATTTTCTGGAGTATAATGTCATTGGACTTTCTTCTACAGTTGTGATTGTTGATATGCCCAATAACAAAATTAATATCTGGAATGGCAATTAAGATCATATTAGTTATTTATAAGCACAGATTATCGATCATATGGTTAATTAAAATTTAGCTTTGAATAAAATTTGAGTTTTTTTTTATCATTCTATGTTAAGAACGAAAACTTTAAAGATGGTTGATGGTTCAGCTGCCAATATATAAATATTGTAAAGTTTAGTGACCTCGAAAGCATTTATATGTAGTATACAATTATTTTAAACAAAATAGTTATATAACAATATACATATTCTTAAATAATAAAAGTCGAGATTTTTTAAAGTAAATTGAGCCAATAAAATATACTAATTCACTTTCATGTTTTTTTTTTTTTTTTTTTTTAAATAAATAATTATAATGCATTAAAAACTAGTATAATAGTAAGAATAATTCACAAATATTAACATCAAAGATATAATAGCTTTTAAAGCACCTCCTTTTCATTTAAATTTTCATAATTGTAAGGATACATAACAGAATGACTGATATTATTATACTTTTTTTTCTCTTTTTTTTGTGTTTTTGTAATATAAATAACAAATATAAATAACATATATAATACATACATAATATAATTACATGCATTTTTTACATTTACATTTAGTTAATTATTAATCTGAATTAGTCATGGAAGAACGTTGAGATTCTAGAGTATTAGAATCATTACGATTACGTAACATACGTGGTTGACTGGAAGTAAATTTTGAAAAATCTTTCATAACATCTTTATATGTTTCATCTTCACCATTGCCTTCGTCATTAGGGCCAATTTCATCATTTAAACGCGTTAAACGTAAGCTAAAAGAAATATTTTTGATTTTTAATTAAATATTAAACAAGTGAATTCCTGATCAAAATTTTCTCATAAATTCTATGTTCATTATATCAAAAAAACCAGAAAATAATGTATTATTTTAAAAATTATCAGGGACCGTGTTAACGGTTATAAGTGATATCAAAAAAGTTCTTTTGTGAGTTTAGAAACAAAAACCTCATTTTTCAACGTAAAAATAAAAGGTCGTATAAAACTCTTAAAAAGAGTTTTATTTTGCCGTCATAAATGAAACTCTTTCGAGGAGTTTTTTTTTTTCGTTAGAAAATAAAACTGATTTTATGTAAATTGACACCCAAATAAAAAATATGTGGTTTTTTAATTTGTTATTGTTTGACTCGTATTATTGCTTATTAAATTGCTCGTTTTTGAGTCTTCTGAGTATAAAAAATAATAATTGATCGACCGTCGACAAGAAAGGAAGCTTTAAGATCTTTACCGGATGTTTGCGATATATCTCAATCTCGTACATGGTTTTTTGGGGAAGGATTTGAACTCCCTAAATGTAGATAGGGAACAAGAAAGCGAAGAAAATGATAACGGGGATAAGAAAAAAGCTTTCTATGAAATCGATAATTTTTCTCCAAGGCCCTTATTGATTGATTTCTGGGAGGCAAAAAAAAAAAATACATTATCTGCATTTATATAAATTGGCTAAAACAGTACAGTGTGTTCCTTCAACCCATGTAAGCGTGGAAAGAGCATTCCCTCTGTTCTTAAATTCGTGCTGAGCGACCTGCGTTTAAATCTTTTCACAGAAAATTTGGAAAAAGTTATTTTATTAAAATTAAACAAATAAAATTTTATTTAAATTACTACACACATTCTAATTAAACAAAATGAGTTTTATTCAGATAGACTCAATAAAAAACAGAATATAAAAAAAGAAGAAAATACACAAAATGAGTTTTATTTTAGACGGAAAAGAAAACTCAAAAGAGTTTTATTTTATGACGGTAAAATAAAACTCCCTTTTTAAGAGTTTCATCCAATGTTTTATTTTTTCGTTAAAAATAACTCTTAACTGTAGAGTCGAGATCATTTCTTAAAGATCGCCATAGATTCTGAAAGAGCACTTCCATACGAATCTATTGATATATGACAGTATAGTTCTCCGTCGAGTCTAACATGGAGAGTTTTTGAGTTTAAATTTTCTGGATAGCTGTTATTTACGGTCCCTGAAAATTATTGAAAAATTAAGCTACGAAATTCAAAACTGAGTTGGAACATTAATTACAAGAAGCAGTAGTTATTGTTAAAACATCTTTTTTTTATAAATGACAACATATTAATGACAGAGCGAAGTTTTAAAATACCAAATTGAGCAGCCAAATTTATAAAACGAAACGTAACAAAACTTTCAAAAATTTTATAATTTCTTTTCATTAGAACTTTAAACGTTTCGTGAATTCTGATTAAAATTTTCAAACAAATTTTATGTTCATTCTTTTCAATAATCAGAAAATCTTAATCAGTTATGTGATGGAAATCGATTTAGACACTAAAACGATTTAAATTCAATTAAAGTTGTGATGCGTTTATATTTTTCATTTTGTAGTGTCGATTTCAAATTCCATTTTGTTCTGTGGATCCGAGTTGTCACGTAAATGTTTCCTCTTTATGTTTTCTTTTTCATTATTCTCTTCTAATAACAGATAGAATGCTGCCAAAATAATCGACGTTTTATGATTTTGTAAATATTTACTTATAAATTTCATAAATGTTTGATTTTTATTTCACAATTTTCACTACAACTTGTCAATACATTGTTGTATTTTTCAAAAGAAATTATACTGAATGATACAAAAATGGAAAATGAAATCGATCAAAATTCATCACACCGTTGTCGATTTTAAAATCGTTTTCACTTTTGAAATCGATCGATTTCCATCACATACCTGAATAAATTATTTTAAAATTCATATAGAATTATTGATTGAGTTAGAAATTAATCAAGCTCAAGATCAAAGGTTTTTACTTTAAAAAAAAAAAAACAAAAACCTTAACACAATTGCTTCAAAAATTGATCTATATTCGGAAAGACAGGTTATACTGTTTTGGGTCGAGTCACCAACCAACATCAGTAACCAAAGGCAGTAGATAGTTTGAGAATCCAAGCAAAGCTTTTTCCAATATAACAAACTAACACATAAAACAATTTTAAAAAAGATAGGTTTGTATATGAGTACACATTACATACTACAATGTTTATTATTTCATGGTTTTAGTGTTACCTCCGTATTTTTAATTTATTATCTACTGTTTTTACAGATATAAAGGTTAAAAATCTTAATCTTGCAGAATGTAAATCAATTTTTGAAACAAATGCGCTAAGGTTTTTGTTGTATTAAAAGTAAAAGCATTTGATCAATCATTAAAATGAGAGAGATCGAAAATAAGATTTTATATTTTTATATCTGTAAAAACAGAAAATAATAAAATAAAAATTAGAATTATATAATTAATTTCGAAATTAAAAACTGAATTGGTACATTAATTACAAAGACAATTGAATATATCACATATATCACTTTTTTTTTCTGAATTGATGTTTTCGTTATATCTGTGATCACAAGCGCTAATCACCTTAAGTCGACTTAAGAATAATTTGAGTTATGTATGTGAAGTTGATAATATAAAAAAATCAAATCAACTTCTTCAATTTAAATACAAATTTATTATGAAAATTTTTGAAAAATTAAAACATATAATACATACAAACTTGATAAACATAAATATACAAAGTAAATAACATGTAGTGAGACACTACATTAGTCCCCCACCAGTAAATGAAACGCAAAACATAATTTGCGTTTCTATTGCGGGAAATATGTGGTATTTTATTTGAATTGTCAACGTGTGCAGGTTTAAGCAAATCTATAGAAACAGTTTTAATTAAACTACCACATTGTATTTTAAAAATATTCTGATTCTTTTCTATTACTTTAAAAGGCCCTTCATTGGCGATCCTACTTAAAAATATATAAATACGTGTCTAGTTTTATCTAAAATTATTAAATTTTCTATTTAAAAAATCTACATATTAAAAAAAAACTACATACTCAATTTTAAAAACTGCGTATTCAATCAAAGCTGCCGTCAGATCAACAATTTAATTATTCAAAAAAAATATATATACATTCGATTTGGAAAACTGCATATCAAATCAAAGCTGACGTCAGAACAACAATTAAATTATTTTGGATTAGTACGAGATTAATAATTATCAGCAATGAAATTCTTCATCTAACAACAACAAATCGTTTACGAATCATCATTCATCAAAATTGCATATCTGAACTTAGTTGAACCAATTTTGTTTTGCCGTTATATATTCACAATCAAAATAAGAACAGATAAGTTTAATTGCATTTCGTTTATATTAATTCACATACGAAATATTTTAATTTTAATACACCCTGTGTAAAATCTTAACCTTTATTAATTATCTTAATATTTTTATTGTTTTGTTAAATATCATTAAATATCCTTTCTTCTTTGTGAATCCTTCACCAGTAATATATACATATCTTTCTTTTTGATTCAAAAATGGTTAACACACGTTCTATGCAACAAAATACACAATCGAATTTAAATGAAGGTTTTTCGGAATTTCATGATACACAATCATCTCCAACTATAAATTATACGTCCTCAAACAGTACCAGTAAAAAAAAATCAAATCAACTTCTTCAATTGAAATACAAATTTATTATGAAAATTTTTGAAAACAATTTTGAAAAATGAAAACATATAATACATACAAACTTGATAAACATAAATATACAAAGTAAAAAGTACAAAGTAAATAACATGTAGTGACACACTACAGTATGCTATCATGTTCTACTAAAAACGCTTTATATTTACGTGAAATCCCCATTTCTCTATCACTGTTTATTAAAAAGTTATTAATGAAAACATGCTGACCTAAGTCGTAATGAAGCCCCATTACATTTATATAAAAAGTTATTTTTCTCGAAAGCATGATTTTCGACTTAGGAGGTTAATGCTTGTGACCACAGATATGTGTATCTGTTTATGTAAATTCCATTCGATGCTGTGGAGACCTGAAAACATTATTTATTTGAGAAAAGGTACACATCCTGGATATATGCCCTTTCTGCCAGAGCCTACGGTCAAGCTCGAGTGTTCGACCTAATCGAAGCTCGAGTTACTCGAGTAGTAAACGAGCTACTCGAGCTCAACGAGTAACTCGAGAAGTAAAATTTAACATTTTTCATGTTTGAAAGCATGTAAAAAGATAAATATAAGTATTTAGTATAACAGATGTATACTTTTTGGAATCGTACAAATACCAAGAATATCACCCTAAAATTTCACTTGAATCAGACTATCCTACTTGGCGTGGGAAAACTACTACTCGAAAAAGCTCGACGCCTTTCCATACAAATGTATGAAAATATTCACTTCATAGATGTTTGACTTCATTTAAAAAAAATTTCCCAAAATACGTGGTATGATTTTATATATTTTGAAGTCAGTTATACTGATAGATTACCCTCCTGAAATATTAAAACATTCTGATGAAAACTATGGACTGGGCTAACTACTACTCGAAAAATATCATCTACTTTCCACTCAAATGTATGAAAATATGATCTTCGTATATGTTTGATGCCTATTTACAAAAAATTTTTCAAACACACTTAAAAAGCGCTTAGTATTTTAATCTGAATATACTAGCAGAGCACAGCCCTCGAAATTCGAGTGCAAATTCTAGGAAATTTTATTTTATCATTCAATTTATTTCTTTCAATGTTTTTTAATCTGTTTAATTCTTTAAGTTTATTTCATTATAAATATTTGTTGAACATACAGAAATAAAGGCCGCCTCGTATGTCACCTAAAGGTATTCAAATTTTTGGCAATTCACAATTCAACACAGGGTATTTGTTATGTAATTATTGTAATGTAATCTGTACGTTAACTTGCGTGTTGCATAATGTAAAGTTGATTGTGCACGCATAACCTTCCTCAAACTCAACGAATTTAAATAGTTAATAGCTCAAAAGAAAGAGCTTGATCCACTGAGTGTTCCCATACTTGTGTCAACAGCCTACGTTAATTAGAACTCTATATAGTTATAGAGGTTTGAGTGAAGGAAAATATTGAAAAAATCTTGAAAAAATTGAATGTAAAGTTGATTGTGCACGCATAACTTTCCTCAATCTCATTTAAGCAGTTAATAGCTAAAAAAAAAAAGAGATTGATCCACTGAGTGTTCTGAGAGTGAAACGATCAAGATCCATTCATTAGAAGAGGAGCTATGAGAATTCGAATTGCTTGAGTGAATGTGTCCCATAAGATATGTATAGGGAAGAATCGCGTTTGAGTATAACTTGAGTAAGGGTGGAGTTGAGTAAATTTCAATGATTTATGACATATCTGTGTCTAAATATCTTTCATTAAAAAAAATGAAGGAAATCGGCCGGATGGAATGGCCAGACTGTAGTTTTCATAAATTTTTTGAATATATAAGATGTAGAGAATATGTTTTCAAAATTTCAAAGCATTTCGACAAAAATGTTGGCGTGCGGGAACAACTACTCGAAAAAGATCGGAAATTTTGCAAAAAGTGTCTGTAATTGAATATATTCATAGATTACTCATAAAAATTTTTAAACCATTCCGACCCAAATTGTGGCGTCGGTATAGCACTACTCGACTGCTACTGGCCATTTTCTATACAAATGTGTGAAAATATGCTCTTATTTGAAGTTTGATGATATTTTCCAGAAAATTTTCCACAATTACGTAACAAAAAATTATATACGTTAGAGCTGGAAAAATGGAATGTTGCCAAACTACTTGGGAAAGCAACTAGTTTATGTAGCAGATGTACAGCCATACAATCTGAGGAATATGAATGATTTTAGGTTAAATTTTGAAAGAACAAATTTTTACCAAAATTTATATTTTATAATGGACTTAAGTTATATAATGAAATTCCATCAGAATTAAAGATTGAAAAAAACTTTTTTATATATAAACGAAAAATTAGAATGTACGTAAAACAAATGTATTAACGTAGAAAATCCATGAATGCAACATTATTTAATTTTATATTAATAGCAGTATGGCTAAATAAATAAATATAAAAAAAATAAAATAAATAAAAAGAACAAATTTCAAAGCATTCCACCAAAAATTGGATGAACTACTACTCGACAAAAAATAGACTATAAAAAAATTTTATTTTAATATTTAAAAAAAAAAAAATATTTTTTTTACTGCCCGTAATTGACGTTATTCACGATGACTCATATAAAAAATTAAGTCATTCCGATTAAAATTGTGCTCTGGACGAAAAAGATCAGCCACTTTCTATACCAATATGTGAAAATTTGCTCTTATTTCAAGTTTGACGTAACTTATAAAAAAAATTCCATCACGACTTGCTAAATTTTTTTACTATTTTTAGTTGGAAATATATCGAGATAATCTTCTTAAAATTTCAAAATATTCCAACAGAAATTGTGCTGTTGGCGAACTACTACTCGAAAAAGCTCGACCACTTTCCATACAAATATATGAAAAAATTCACTTCATGCAAGTTTGACATCGAATTACAAAAAATATTTAAGGCACACATGGTACAAATTTATGCATAAAGCATAAAACATGCAAAAAAAAAAGTTTTAAAACCTTACTCCCCCCTTAATATATTCGCATAATTTTTTGTGGCTTTTTTCGTAGCTGTGAATGTTGTTGTACAATAATTATGTTCAACCACTAAAATATTACAAGAAATACACTGATTTTTTTAGATGTGTCTACAAATTTTAGGACATACATATCTCAGCACAATGATGCCCGATTTACCCCATTTTAGATAACAACCTGCTCGAAATAATGGCAAACAATATTATCATAACTTTACCCAGGTAAATGTATTATTTTGTGAATGAGCGTGATTTCAACAGACAAACGGACAGATGGACATTGGTATATTCAATCGAGCCGTTATAAGATTCAAGAATATATATAGTTTATGGGGTCGGAATTTTTTTCGATGCGTTACAAACGGAATGACAAACCTATATATACCCTCTGCACAGTGGTGTGGAGGGTATAAAAATAATTAATTTAGTATCAGTGTTACTGTAACAGATATGTAGAAAGAAACATTTTAATGATTTAATAGATAGGAGGTGTTACACATTTCTTGTGACTTATTCTAACCGGTACTACATACCGTTACCAAAAATGATATCTAACCATGATTAAGTTTATAAAACACATTATTTAATATACAAATACAGTTAATGATAATGAAATTGTAGGGAGTTTTATTAAAAATTACTAAAAATAAACAGATTGTTTTATGTGTTTACACCTACAAAGTTTTCATTGAAAAACAAGAAATTAAATATTACTAGCCCAGAGTAATATATACATAGATACGAAATAAAAACACTAAATAAACAACTTACAGTGTAACAATATCGGCATTTCTTTGTTGAACAGCTATGTCTAAAGGCTTTTTGCCACAGTTCGCTGCTATATCATATTTGGCCTTATGTTTAAGCAATAAACAAACTTGAGCTATGAAACCCTTTTCAGTAGATATATGTAAAGCACTAAAACCCATATCATCGACCGAATCAATGGGTATGCCATTTAGTAATACATATTCACAAGCCATGACAGAACCCTTAAAGAATACATCAAATAACAATTAAAATCTATAAAGGCTAAAACAAAATAATAAAAAAAAAAAACATAAAACAACAAGAAATAAACTTACCGATAATACAGCTTGATGTAGATAAGTACGATTGTGATCTTCAACGTTGCGCCAATTTTTATCAGCGCCCAAAGCAAAAGCCATGCACATGACGGGTAAATTGTGAACAGCCGATGCCTGATACAACATGAGATTCGCATTTAATTTTGAAAAGGACACTTCATGTATAATTTCTGGCTCATTTTCATCTTCAGTTGATTCCTGATCAGAGCCTAACATACCCGGAGTCTCATAGGCTTCTAAGCCTAATTCATCGCCGACGATTAAGAGATCTTCACGGGAAATACTTAAAGACATTGATGGTATATTAATGGATTCATCATCATCTTCGTCTTCACCATCATCATCTACCACCGGATCGTCTGAAGATTTCGAACTAGATCTTTGACGTTTACGTTCACGATGACGGCGACGCCTAAACTTTTTAACAGCCCATTTACGTGGAGCCCCTAAAGATAGGGTTGCTCTTTTACCAATTTCACCGCTGTCAATGGATAAGACCTCTGCCGTTTCACTTGACAGATAGTCTGGTGGTTTCGGCATACCACATAAAAATCGTTTTTCCACATATTTGGCCTTTATCCAAGCTTCTCTCACCGATATTTCACAATTTTCTGTGGCTGGCTTATATTCCGTATTCTCACCAATGCGAGCTTCATAAATGCGATTTACCACTGCATTACCCAATTCCATCATAACTTTAACATTTTCAGTCTCCCAGGCATCTAAAGTCAATGAACGTACCTTACTGTAGTGTACACCTAAGCTACGATGGACTCCGGAACATTCTATACACAAAGTTATGCCTAAATTAATGGAAGCCCAACGTGGATCAGAGCCACGACAATCACAGCATTGTGAGTTGCCAGGAATTTTTAGAAATTGTTCCCAATGCCTAAAATGACACGAAAATTTGAAATTATACGAAAGTCCACAATTTCTGTAATTAAAATAGTAAGGTGCAACTTACACTTTTCTTTTGGCATTTAATGGATTTGTATTTATTGAAGACTGTGGCCTGGAATGTTGTGAATCATGCTGGATAGCTGCCCCAATACTTCTTTGTAAAGCTGAAATCCACATGGATAACATATCAGCCGAATCAGCTTGTAAAATATGAGATCTGTAGATCAAAATCAAGATAAATTTTTTCTCTCTAATATTACAAAAATTTATGCCGACTTACTTTGTTGGTGATATGACTTCAAAGCAAAAACGACGATCACTGTCGTTTACTGGCCGTACGGTGCAGATGCGTAAGTCTTCTTCCATCACTGAAAATGAATCCTCGTTGCTACGTTTTCTGCAATTCGAATCCAAATCACTTCAGAGCGTTACACAACAAACAACAACAACAACACAAGACAATTTTTTTTTAAATTCAACAACAACAAAACAAAACAAAACATACAAAATAACAGATGTTTTTTTTTAAATTAAATTAGACAAAACGTTAAATCAACAACGATAAAAAATAATAATTTTTGACAAACAAATTACAAAATTTGTAACAACAAAACATTTAACATATGAAAAAGAAGAAAAAAGTAAAATTTTGCATTATTTTAAATCAAAATGTACTACAAAAGAAAATATACTGGTAATCTTTAAATTTATAACTTTACTACAGCATGCCTTTTTTACTTTATAACTTTCAATACTATTTTTTACATATTTTATGTATATTTAGTTAATTGAACATACCTGTAGACAAGTTGATTGTCACTCAAATAAAACCATCGACGGCACCATGTTTTAAATCCTTTTGATTTCTTTTTAAATAGATATCCCTCGATTTTGTTCGAAGCACTATTTGTATTCGTGTCACTAAAACTATTAACACTCATGTGTCGATTTTGCATTATCTTCTCCAGCTGTTGGTATTCACCGCGCAATGAATTCAAGTCATCAGTAATACTTTTAAAAAATACATCAAAATCGTTGCATAAATCGAAACCCTGATGATAATATGTAACACAGGCTTGGTAGTAATCCAATAACTGCAAAAGAAAAATCAAAATATATTAATTAATTTAATCAAATATTGGACAAAACGGATTTTTTTTTGCAACATTGAAAACGATTTCTTTCACCTCCCAGAAATTAATGATTCTTGCTGAATCTTAAAAACTAAGAAATCTTCAAAAATGTTATGATTTGTTTGGGTTTTAGGGTTAGCAAAATATTGAAAGGTAAAAAAATCTTTAAAAACTCATAAAGGTGTGTTTAGAATATTGTGCTAAATCATTGGAAAGGTATTGTGATCACCTTAAATAAAACATATGAATTAAATGTTAAAATAAATTCAAAAATGAAGAGCTTTATTTAATACTGGTATAAATCACATCTCCAAAGAAAATGGTGTTAAAAGAATTTTAGTCAAAACGTTAAAGTTGGCTGAAATTTTAATGGGAGCTTTGCTTGTTAAAAGATTTTGGTGTTAAAAGAATTTTAATTGGAGCCTTGCTTGTTAACGAAACAATAAAACATTTAATTTTTAATGAAATGCAGGACTGCTATGTCATCGTGAGTTATGGCAATATAAAAGTGCGGGTCTACACCAAAAAAATATCCACAAAAATTATGTTTGATACTTTAGAACTTCGATCTCCTGATTCTAAATTTGTTATAGGCACATTTCTAGCAGATTTTGTGCAGCTGTTTGTAACTACCAAAAATATTTGACCTAGACCCATCTTTTATTATACCTATCGGCTCAGAATCACTTTCTGAGTCGTTTTAGCGATGTCCGTCCGTCTGTCTGTGTGTCCATGTGAACCTTGTAATCAAAGTACAGGTCGCAAATATGAATATATTTTGATGAAATATGGTAAGCTTTTATTGGCCATAGGATGAACGCTATTGAAATTGGTGAAAATCGGTCCATGCTCAGACCTAGTCCCCATACAAATGACCCCTGTGAAATCGACATAAATTGCCATAAGATCCAAGTTATCATATAGATCTTAGTAAAATTGGGTTTGTATGTGTTTATTCTATCCATTAATCAGTAGTCCAAAAATAATCTCTATTGGACAATTCTTTGTCATAGGCCCCATATAGAGCTGCTTCCCGATCTACACTTAAATCTATCAAAAAAACAACAATATTGCACAGATTTTTCTCAAATTCGGTTTGTGTATATTTTTTCAAAATATAAGGGACTTTACCAAATATGGTCAGGATCGGTCCATTTTTTGACCTAGTCCACATATAAATACAGCATCCGATATGAACTGTTTCATATCTGCAGGCACAAAAATTAATAACAATGCCACTCAAATTTGGTTTTTGCTTATTTTCTATATCCAGTTAGTTGGACCGAAGAGATAGGGTTTCTAAACCATGGTGTAGGGTATCGTATGGTCGGTCTAGACCGACTATAATTTTCTTACTTGTTTTATGTATGTGTTAGTAGCAACTTTAAATGCAGTTTACTCAAAAAAAAAAATTTTTTAAATCTGTAAATCTGGTGGACAGCTAAAAAGAAATACCTTTCAAATGAGGCATGTATGGCAAAAATAGGATTAAAACTGACGTAGTAGCATCGGTAACAAGAAATCGCCTTGCCTATTAGTATAATAGATAAAACAAAATTTTATAAAGCAAAATGTTTAAATTATAAGAACCGATATGGTGAAGTCTTGTTTCTTATATGTGTTCGAAAAATTTAATAAATGTTATTTTTGACAAAAATGTAATAAACACTAATAACAATATTATTTACAAAAATTTTTAAAATGTAATAGGCTAATTCCATAGTGACAGACATGACATTCAGAGATAATTCTAATCCAATATTTTACAGTTAAAGTTTTTCATTGTTCATAAAAATATACAAAATTATGCAGAAGGACCTGAACAACAAATTTACCATTAGAAAAAGTGAGAAAGTATTATTGTTATTAATAATTGGGGGTAAAAAGCAGTCGTGACAGACATAACAACAAACAGACGTCATTATAGAGGATATTTGTAAAACACAAAATAGCTTTAAAGTTTGACAAATAAGAAACAGTTGTTTATAGTTAATATAGGAGTTATTTTATTAATAAAGCATATAAAAACATGAATTCTAAAATAAATTATAGTAAAAACAAGTATTAGTTATCAAAATAAAATGTTCAGGCTTAGACCTCGAGCCTGAACATTTTATTTTGATAACTAATCATTAAAGGTTGAACAAAACTAAAAACGTTTAAAAAGAAGTATTTTGTAATGTGACAGATATGACACTGCTTTTAGTTTCAAAATAATTTTTCCTGTTTTACTGGAAAAATAGGGGCTATAAAAATATTTAAAAACACATCTAACAAACTAACTATTCTCATATTTGCATGCCATTTGAACCATTTTCTTTGAAATGGTATCTATAAAAATTATTTAAATTAAAATTTTAAAATTGGACCTAAGGGTGACTGATCTTTCGATGAATTACCCAATAAACATTAATATCAATACTATTCACAAACAGTATTGATAATTCTATTACTTTAATATCTTCCCAAGGAGATAACGTACGCTGAAATGTTTTAAAATTGAAAGTGGTATATGTAGGGAGCGAAAATAAGAGTTATGTTGAAATTTTATAACAAAATGTCGCAGAACTGATTTAAATACACTAGCAGATTCCAGCGCTAGAAATTCGAGTGCAATTTCTAGGCTATTTTATTTATTAACTTAGACAATTCACAAACCAACACTTTTTTGATTTATTATTATTGTGAATGAAGATAACAAACTCATTAACAAATTTAATAAACACACACATAGCATACGTATAATTTTATGTATGTGGTAGTAGCAACTTTAAATACAATTTACTCAAAATAAAGGAACAAATTTAAAAATCTGTAAATCTGGCAATCAGCTAAAAAGAAATACCTTTCAAATAATATACGTTTGGTCCAAATCGGGATAAAACGGTAGAACAAAACATCGGTAACAAGAAATCACCTAGATTTTCAGAAAATGCTTTCCTTCTAAAGTTTTTTATTTCTTCCAGCAGAAATGAATTCATTTAAACTGATTAAAAATTTATTTTACATAACTTCATAATTTCTTTTCGTTTTGTTTATGACTCAGGAACCAATTCCAATTCACTTATGACATTTTTTGAAGTATTCCATCCAAAACTTCAGATAATAGCCTTTGACCTTTCGCAAATGAAATTGCTATATTGGAATTATTGAATATAAACTCAATTATTTTTTTAATTTTGAGATGCCATTTTACAGGAATTATTAAAGTCAGAGATTAAATATAGATATAGTTCTTAGCTTAATATGATGCCGAAATAATATCAAATTCAACAAGAATGAAAGTGAAACGCTTATTTTCTTTGTAGATTTAAAATCGAATTTCCCAAATATAGATATACACACATACATATGTACGTAAAGTATTAACATTTAAGTTTTTTCTACAGTTTGACATTATTTAAAACAAAAAAAAAAACTGTATTGTTGTAAACAATATTATTCATATTAATTTATGGACATACGCAACCAACTGATAAAAGATGTATAGAAATATATGTATACTTGTTAATACACATACACATGTTTAACAATTATATAATTAAACTCCGGCTTCGAAACGTGCAATAAATAAAGAAAAAAATATACATGCATAATTAAAAAATTCCAACTTAATGAATCGCTGTGTACGAGTAGTTAAGGGAAATCGACTGTAGTAATTTATACTCAAATAAGAGATGTTCTTCTGAAATATGAGACGTTCTTCTCTTATATTAAGAGACACATAAGTTGCAATATGTTAGTAATTACGCATAAGTAATTATGTATATAATCAACATATTGCATAGTTACATACTTTTTTATATCGAAGGTTTATATTCAAAATGTGCTATCTACAATTTACAGTAAAATGAATGTTTGATTTTAAACTCTCGATCGTTAAATAATTTAAGATCTAGTGCATATATGCCCAAGGCATATGCACTCGACGCACATTTATTTTGTAAAAGCACTTATGCTATGTTCAGACGGACAGCAAGATTCGCAGTTCGCTCTCTCATTCACGGTTCGCGCCTGAATCATGATTGAATGTACATGATTCGCCATACAAAATTTTGAGAGCGAACCTACTTGGTTCATTTTGAACCTAGTTACGAACCACAAAAAATGTACTGTCATCTCCAATTTTGATAAAAAATTATCGCTAGTTTATCTGAACTAGCTGTCAAAAATATATAAACAAAGAAAACACAAAAAATTAATGTGTGCAATAAAATAAATAGAAACATAATATACACAAATAAAAATGGAAAAAATTAAATAGTGAAACGTAAAGTGTAGAAGGATGTCTTCAAATATTTGCACAAAAAATATAAACGTAAAAATGAAACAAGAACACTCGTCTGAACACCAAGGTTCGCAATCGTGATTCAGAGAGCGAATCAAGTGGTTCATTTTGCCGTCTGAACATGCTATTATGCATATGCAGTGTATTCTAATATACACACACAGCACTCAGCACCAAGCAATACTAAATACACGAACAATTTTGTCTTTTCCGTTTTTTGTTTGTTTGTTTTTTCTTTCTTATACGAAAGAGTAACGCAAGAACACTTTCGTACGCTTTGTTGGTACACATTAGCGACCGAGATATTCAATGTAGATTTTATTGTTGTCTAAGGTATGATTCCGTTTAAAAAATAGTTTGCAGCTGTGAATTAAAAAGCACTTGGAAGAATCTGTGTAAGTCTTAATTTTAAAATTAAAATTATTACTTTACTTATAATTTTAAAGTTGAAGCAGAATGTGTGATATGGTTTCAAATTATATGTATTAACATAAAATATCATATTAAAAAGCATTAGAAGACATTTCATTTCAGATAAAATTTTTTCCTTTTTTTTCAGTGTACATGTAGGGAATAAAAATATGAAAAAAATATTGTTTTCTTTACATGTATTAGTGTTTGCACTTTTATATGAAACCTCTGGGCATGCGTGATATAGTTGGTTTTCCTCGCTCTCCTCGAAAAATTTGTTTAAGAAGATAGCACTTTTTGAATATAAACCCTGAATATGTAAAACTAAGAAATTTACTAGCAAAGTGAAGAGCGTAGCGTATTCTTATGTTTTTCATTCCGTTGTTGTACATTGAAACATGAAAATTCATATTTCCACATAAAGCACATAGACGAATTATTTTCCATATATTTCCGATAAAAAAAATCATACTTTAAGCTGTCATTTACGAATTTAGCTTTACATAAAAAAGAGGAATGCTATATTCAGTCCATGCCGACTATACGCAAAAGATTCAGAGGTCCTCCAATTAACAAATAACAACCGTACTAGGCGAGGTTATTTATTAATAGACATAAAATGTACTTAAAAATAAAATACATTTTTCTCAAAATTGATATATTTCTGTTTTTAGAACGTAGAGAGTGACCTCACTAAATATGGTCAAGATATTTTTGGACCCAAGCACCATATAATAATCACAGCCGCTTGAATTTTGTACATACGTCCAGGATTTAAGAATGTGATATCACTCAAATTTGTTTTATTCTTATTTTTTATACACATTAAAGACCTCGCCAATTATGGTTGGGGACGGATCCCATTACCGGATCTCATAGTGCACGGCACTTTTCAATCTTATTTGTTTTTCACTCGTCTCTTTTAATATATTAAACGTTCTTCCATTATGTCTGTATTATCTAATAATAATCTACATTATTTTCTTAAAAAAGAAACATCTGAGATAAAAAAAAAAAAATTCAAACGTCAAAACTATAGGATATCCTTCCAAGGCACTTGAAAATAAAAAAAAACATTGTCGATTTGTGTACACAATAACGGGCGTGTGTACATAAATGATGTTAATGTTTGCATATGCATTAAAGATAAAAAAAAATTTGAAAAAAAAAACAACCACAACAAAGAACAACTTACCGTAGATAATATAGAAGGTACTTTACGGGACTGAACTAGAGTGATATAGTTAACATAGTCTAATGCTGTATGATGAAAGCAAGATTTTGAAGCCGATAATATGTTGGCAGCTTCCTGTACTTCTTGTGTGCGGTTTTTGCCAGCCTGTTAGTTAAAGAAACAAATAAAACACATAAAACTATTAACATGTGAAAAACTAAATATAGAACTATTTAATCAACTTACTTGAGCATTTTTAATTAATGCATTGTCATAGCCTTCGGAAACTTTAAGAAAATGTCCTTTATAATCTTTTACTTGATTTATATCGTCCTTAACAAAGACGTTTAGATTTTTCAACACTGTACGGCTGGCTTGATCCAATAAAATGGTATGAAATTTATTCATTTCCTATGGTGTTTTATTCGTATTTTAAATCGAGAACAGATAAGACAGAAATAAGTTATACAGTCATACATATTGAAAAAAGAGAACATAAAACAACAATTGAAAAATGAAACCAATTCTTTTATTTATTATTCGATTACAAACAACAAACCTGAAAGCAATGTATCAGCTTTCCCAAAGCATTGTGAGCACTTTTATTATCAGCAAAATGCTGTTGCAAATCCCAAAGGGACATTGCAAAAGCACTGTTTTATTGAAGAGTAAGAACATGTAAATAAAGAACACATTGCATTATAATCAAACAACACAAACTAACCAGCCAAACAAATTAAATCATACAACTGCTTGGATTAATTAATAATTCACTAAAATGACCCATAGATGGAACTCTTCCATATACATATTTGTATGTAGTAAAATTTTATAGAGAGCTTGTACTATATCGAGGGCTTATCGAGGCTTTTCATCTACGGCTATCTTTCATTTTTACGAAAAAATAGTTTTTGACGACAAACTATGCAATCAAAATAAAAGTTCGTTCTAAAATTATTAGATATTGTCTCACCAGTGCAATTCTGTAACAACTCAAAATGTTACTGTTTTCCGAAAACTGCTCTACTGGGCTAGAAGAGACTCAAAGAATCAGAGGAATATTATAACATCCCAATATTTTAGTGTTTTCAATGAAATTATAATACATATTCGTATATTACACTGAACAAATTATACTGAACGATAAAACTTTAAACCATAACATCTCAAAACTATTTTGAGTTATTACATTATTGTACTGGCAAAACGATATTTTCAACAAAATCCAACTTGGTCCTACAAAAAGTTGGCCAAATAATCAAGGGTATGCAGTCAAACTGTTTCCAATGTTATCAGAAACTATCAGGAGAATTTGACCATTAATAGGAAACATGGTCCACATGATGTTCTTAAGGCCAATAAAATAAAAAGCATATTGAAAAGAGCGCGCAACACATGAGGTGGAACACCATCCCGGTTAGCTAATTGCTCGAACTTTTTGGTGCGAAAAGTTAAAGCCAATGCAGGTTTAAAAACACACAAAGTCCAAAATGATCCAGATAGGAATGAAACAGTGTACGAAAATTAATGGATGACGAAACGGGCCAAAATTTTTATGTTGCTAATACTTTAGAAAATGCCGACGAAAGGTTAAGAACCCAAAAGCAGACGAAACTTAAAAAAAAGTTCATGGTATGGCAAGTAAGCAGTTACGGCAAAAGAAGTAAGTCATTTGTTACAGCGGGTTCTGTAAATACCGATATTTATAAGGAGTGTTTCCTTCTTTCATAAGCCAACACAATGTATCCACATATTTTTTTTCCCGCTTTGGCACCCTGTCACTACGGTAAGCAAGCCCATGAGTGGTAAAAGAACAATAACTTGGTTTTTGTAGAGGCAAATCCTCCAAACTGTCTGAAGATTACGCCAGGGGAAGATAAACTACCCATAAGTTCATAACTAGTGACTGAACTATAAAAAATTACATTTTCTTTTAAGCTGGAATATAATTTCAATTAGATTGAAAAAAAATCAAAATTCTAAGTTCAATGGTTTCCTTATTATTACATTTTATGTATGTTAAGTTTTTTCCGATCTCACGCCTCAATATTAACAAATTTTTATACAATAAATTTAAATTATTTATGAGTTCGGGAACTATAAAAAAAAATTACTTTTATTTTGCTTTATCTAGAAAAGTTATTAATATATTTTTCTGAAACTTCGTGACTTTTGATCATTCGAGATGTATAGAATACAAAAAAAACATCTAACAGAGCGTGCCCATAAAAAAGTAGCGTATAAGGTGTATGTGGGTCAAAATTGCCCAATACAAATTGCATGATAATTTTTACGTTTATTTGTTTTTCAACTTGTACATTCATTTATTTTATTTCAAATTATATCATATTTGAATTTTTAAATTCAATGAAAAACACTTTGCAGTTTCGAATTTTTGAATAAAACTAAGTAGTTAGTTCAAATTTTTGCCAAAATTTTTTTTTCATAAAAACTACTGTTATTTTAGAAATAAGAACTCAATTCAAGGAAATAATTTTTTACATATATTATTGAGAAATTTAGTTTAGTATGAATACAATTTCAAAGCGCGTAGTTGTTGTAAAAAAAATTGATTTATTTATATTATTTATTTATATTAATTACAATACAAAGTAAATTTGTATTCTAATTTAGGTCCAGGGTTTTTTGCAGCGACAGACGAAAGCCTCTGGTGGGAATCGAACCCACGACCCCCGCATGATAGGCGAGCACGCTACCTACTCACCTACAGGGGCTTCAGAAAAAAAAAAATGAGGGGGTATTTTTTTACAGTCCATTAAATTTGGGTAAATTCTGAAGATAATTTTTTTCATTTTCCATGTAAAAATATAGTAAAACATCTAATTAATTTTATTGATACCAGAATTGTTTAATTTGAACCACAATTTCTCAAGTTATTGCAGTTTTTCACAGTAGTGCCAAATCCAAGATGGCAAAAATTTATTAAAAATTAACATTTTTCAAATGTCCATATCTTGGCCAAAAATGGGCAAAATGAATTACAAATTGAGATATGAGGGTTTCATTGCCATAAGTCTCAGTGGTAATTAAAAAAGAAAATCGATTGTTATGGAGCAATAAATTTCTCTAATATTGGGTGATTTGACATGGAATGACCCGTATTCAATTTTTTAAATAGTTTTTTAAACTTGTTAAAGCTGATTGTAAGTTTGTAATGATGTCAACTGAATATATATCAGAGCAGTGTTCGCCAGTTCAAAATTTTCAAAGGGTATTTTCACCCCTTCCTAAAATTTTAAAGGGTGTTTTCATAAACTAAAGGGTATTTTTAAAACTACAGCAAAATACATTTTTTGATTAAATTAATGTCTACTGTTTATGTTTAAACATGACAAAGTGATATTCAACAGTTATATGCATCAATAAAACTGTGATACATTTACTTTTTGTTTCCGCTTTTTTACATAAGTAGTGAAATCCATGTCACATTGAACAACATCATTTTCTTTACTCAATTAAAATCGGGGCCTTCGCAAGAAGTCCTTGAAAGGATTTACACATGTTTATAACCAAGTCTGGCTCGCTTATCACTCTTTATGCGTTTTTATCATGAAAATCCTCTTTTGCAAGCTGCAGTAGAGACTGGTAAAGTTAAGACAATCATTAACTATTTCATGTACTCTGCATACATGCACTCCTCATCCCCAACATATCCTAGCTCATTTGACATGCAAATCAACTTCCAAAATTTTTGAATGTCCATTTTGGCCTTGTATTTTTCTAACATAAATTTCACTTCATACCATTCATCCTGCAACTTATACTGTTTAGGAAGAATGCTACGATATATAGGGTATAGTTCTTTAGTGCAATATATTTTCATCAAACTATCCATGGCTTCATCAACAGATTTATTTGATGGAGGAGCAGACGGGTTAACACCGAGTCGAAATTTAAAAATGTTTCATCGTCAAACCGTTTATAAAGGTTCCTTACCAGTATGCATAAAAAACGTATTTTCCTTTCTGGAAACTATTTTGTGATAGGTCATTGGAAGAAATTTCTATGTCCCTGTAGTAACCATTTTTTCTTTCATCTCATCCAAAAATGCTGTTAAATATTTTCCAGGCTCTTTGCCCATTTTCTCTAATCTTTGCACAAAACAGCACCAGTTTTGGTGGCTCTAGAGATGAGAATCGCGCATGCGTACTAGCTAGGAATAAGACCGCGATGAATCATTACTAGACGGCTTTGGGTAAAAGTCACGCATGCGCAGTGGGACACTGAGATTATCGAAGTATCGGCGATTAATAGGAGTTGGAATTGATTTTTAAAAATTTAATCATGATGTGTCGATGCATGGTGGTAATTCTGAGTGGTGAAATAGATTTTCAATGCGTTTTCACGCATATTTCACGCATTTTGGCGAACCCTGTATCAGAGTATAGTATTTATATATGTATTAATGTTATAGTTTGTAAAAAAAAGGAATATCAGAGTTTCTGATTTTGTTTTTAATCTTTATAAAGTCAACAGAAATGGTCATAGAATTAAACATTTACCATTTACCATAAAACCGTTAAAAACAGAAAAGTTGGTTTTTTAATGTGGGGTATACAAGGGCGGACAATAAGTCCAAATAATGAAAGACTTTTTTTAAGCAAAATAGTCATATGTATGATCAATGACTTCATCGTTGGAGCTAAGTCTCTTTCCGACGAGCCATTGTCATTGGTGGATGAGATATTGATTCGTAGACAAATTCAAGGAATTTTGTCATGGCGACTATTATTTTTATATGGGAACAAGGTCGAAATATGGGCCGATCCTGACCATATTTGGTAAAGTCACTTATATTTTGAAAAAATAAATATAAACCAAATTTGAGAAAAATCTGTGCAATATTTTTGTTTTTTGATAGACTTAAGTGAAGATCGGGAAGCTGCTCTATATGGGGCCTATAACTAAGAATTGTCCTATAGGGATTACTTTTAGACTACTGATTAATGGATATGATAAACACATACAAACCCAATTTGACTGAGATCTATATGATAATTTGGATCTTATGGCAATTTATGTCGATTTCATAGGGGTAATTTGTAAGGGGACTAGGTCTGAACATGGATCGAATTTCACCAATTTCAATAGCGTTCATCCTATGGCCGATAAAAGCTTATATACCAAATTTCATCAAAATATATTCATATTTGCGACCTGTAGTTTGATTACAAGGTTTACATGGACACACAGACGGACGGACGGACATCGCTAAATCGACTCAGAAAGTGATTCTGAGTCGATCGGTATAATAAAAGATGGGTCTAGGTCAAATATTTTTGGTAGTTACAAATGCCCAAAGCACATGGTGGTACAAGGTATAAATATTCAAAATATCAATCGATTTATCAAACAATGAAAAATCAAAGTTTCTGAATAATCGAATGATGGATTAATCACAAATTTGATTAATAAGAGTGACTGATTAATTGATTAATCAAAATTTCCTATCCTGAAAAATTGTGTTTCTTTTCAGATAACTCTTCTTGAAAATAATCCCTCGATATATTCCTGAGTACTTACAAAATACTTTAAAAAACGGTAAATTTCTATGAGTCATTTAGAACTACGAATCTTAATATTAAGAGATTAAAAAAGACAAAACAGTTTTTTATATATTCTAGTTATATATAAATTAGTTCACGCACTTACAAAACCATATAATAATTTACCTTACCTTTGATTTTTAACATATTCTTTGCCTGAATCTACCGCTATATTACAAAGTTTTATAATTTTTTCCAAACGATGTTCCAAATGTTCAATATCTGCTTCCTCTTTTGTAACGAATTGTCTGTATGAAAAAAATAAATAAAAAGAATACAAGAAAGAATGTATTACAATTATCTCTAATTGAATTGTTTATCAATAAATAAAACATCAACCAAATATGCACAGTACATCGTGCACAGAGTAATATTTGTTTATGTTGTTCTTGTTTTCATCAAGTCAGTTTTTATTGAGATATACAAAAAGACAAATTTAGCCATTTTGCTGTCTTTAGTTGTTATATTTAGCTGATTTGAATTTAGTTTTTATTTTTAACGCTGCTTCGAGAGTGCTTGTCTTACACGTCATTTGTCGCCGTGTTTGTTATTTTGTTTATATGATTATCAAAATAATTATAGATTTAAATTTATGCCGAATAAAGTCAAAACAAAAATTAGATAACGTTTAAGAGTCTTTAAATATCTCGTCTTTTGTTATTGTTGGTGCACTTAAATAGGTATGGTTAGACAAGATAAATAGGATGGAGCGGAGTTGTGTTTTTTTTTTTCGAAGTTAATTAAAGTTTCATGAGGAATTTGTGCATATTAATTAAAAAATAAATAAGAGTGTTAAATTCGGATATGCCGAATCTTTAATACCCTCTGGGTTTTACCCTTTTTGATAGCCTGGGTTTTACGTTTTTAATTAATATTTGGACTTGTTGCACTGTTTATAACAATTGAAAACAAAATATTTGAAAAAGTTGACAATTTGATAACTTAATACCACATTTTTACAACAAACGCATAGTTTTTTTTAGGCTCCTTATTTTTGACATATCTTGGCATAATGATGCCCCTTAAATTATGTTTCTTTCTATCGAAAGATAACAAATCTGTTACAAAAAATATAAAAAATAGATAAAAGTTTTTTTATTAGCCATGACAAAACATTGGAAACTTTTAAGCTTCTGTACCAGAGTTGGCAAAAACAATAAAAATAGAAGATGGTATAAAAGAGAATGTAAAAATTTTTACCGTTACTTAAAAATTTATAGTTTCTGACGTTTTCTTTCAACTGTTTTTTAAACGCAATTGTATTTTTCAACGTTTTAATTAATATAATAGCAAGCATAAAGTTTTGTGAAGAGTGAAAAACCAGAATAATAGATGATTTTACTGCTGATCTTAAGCAAAAGAAGTTTTGAGAAATATTCTCTGAATAAATCGATAATAACAAAATCCATCAAGAAAAATCGTAAAGGGGTACTGTGACGATTCAACAGTTAATGAATTAAAGTCAAGAGAGTTTAAAAAATGTCGAAAAAGCTACCTAATGAGGTCACTAACAATTTGAAACTACAAATATGTGCTCAAACTGTTTCCCGACGAGCGATTGAGGTTGATCTTGGTTGTTATCGTCCTGTGAAGAAACCACTGATATCAGAGAAAGATCGCCTGGCTGGCATAAATTTTGCTAAAGAACACATGAACTAGTCAAGAAGGAATTGGAATACTATTCTCATTTCAGATGCGTCCAAGTTTTATTTAAGAGGCAGGGAAAAGGGAAAAGGACTAGACCCAAAATATACAAATAAAACTGTTAAGTTTGGCGGTGCCAATATAGCGTTACTTTTCAGGCAAATGAATGGATCCAATTCATGTAGTAAAATATACTCTAACTGGATTTTTTATTGATTTATTTCACATGGGAAATTGTAGATTGAAAAATACGGATACGAAGTTACACAAACAAGGCAGATCTCATAAAGGCAGTTAATTCAGAGTGGCAAAAAATTTCAATGAATATCATCATCAATTTAATTGGCTTCATGCGTCGGCGTTGTGAATCAGTATTAAAAAATAATAGATACCCAACAAAATATTGAAACCAATGATAGAGAGAAAGGTTTCAATTATAGTATATTATAGGTTTCCGATGTTTTGTCAACAGCGTAATAAAAATGAATAATTTTAAGTTTTGTTGTTTTTTTCTTAAGTTAAGCTATTTTATGTTAATATTTATTTCTTTTTTAAAAAATAAAACATACAAATTTTTAAATTAATATGAGTTGTTAATACCAATTTTTTTATATTGGCCGTGCAAGTCCTTAAAAATATATTTTATTATTTTATTAGTGTCCACTGTATTATCACTCACTGTATGCCCTCTGCACAGTGGGTGGAGAGTTTAATAATATGAGAATTTTTAGATAATGCATTCAAATTAGTAAAACGTGTAAAAATAATCTTTCGGAGTCTCCAGTTACACTTTTCTTTGTCTAAAATCGATCTACTGTATTGAATATGTACGAGAACTAAAGGGTGATTTTTTAGCTATTATCTTTTTGGCAACACTGGTTTAAACAGCTGACGCACGTTTCGTGTTTTGTTTCATTGTCAAACATCTTCAGTTTGGTCTATAATTTAACCATGAATCGTCTTACAAACGAACAACGCTTGCAAGTTATTGAATTTTATTATCAAAATGCGCGCTCTGTTAAGAAAGTTCATCGCGCGCTTCTTCCATTTTATGGTCAGTTTAATCGACCCACTGAAGCGGCTATTCGGGCTATTGTGACTAAATTTCGCACCAAATTTACATTGTTGGAAATTAAACCACCAACACGCTTACGTAGAGTGCGAACTGAAGAAAATATCGCAGCTGTATAGGCCAGTGTTAATGATGATCATCAATTATCGATTCGTCGCCGTTCGCAGCAATTGGGCCGCTGTTACTCAATAACGTGGCAAATTTTGCGGAAGGATTTAGGTGTGAAGCCTTTCAAAATATAGCTGGTGCAAGAATTGAAGCCGAACGACTTACCGCAACGTAGAATTTTTGGTGAATGGGCTCTTGGAAAGTTAGCCGAAGATCCACTTTTTTACCGAAAAATTGTGTTCAGCGACAAACCTCATTTTTGGCTCAATGGGTACGTAAATAAGCAGAATTGTCGATTTTGGAGTGAATATAAGCCAGAAGCATTGGAAGAGCTACCAATGTATCCAGAAAAAGTCACAATTTGGTGCGGTTTATGGGCTGGTGGCATCATTGGGCCGTACTTATTCAAAGATGATGCGAATCGTAACGTAACTGTGAATGGTGAGCGCTACCGAGAGATGACATCCAACTTTTTTTTGCCCAAAATGCAAGAGCTTGACTTGCATGACATGTGGATTCAACAAGACGGTGCCACATGCCACACAGCACGCGCAACAATGGACTTATTGAGAGGCGAGTTCGGTGAACATTTTATTTCACGTTCGGGACCGGTCAATTGGCCGCCTAGATCGTGCGATTTAACGCCTTTAAGGTGCGTTCAGACTACGCAAATATTTGACCAAATAAACGTAATCCCTAAATAATATATAATTTTCCTTGTATAATTTTCATTAAGTTATACAATATATGATATAGAATATAGTTAAATATATTAAATATTACTAATGTAATAAAACATAACTTAATTTTGTCTTTTATATATCATGTAAGATTGAATAAAACTTTCATAAAATTAGGGGTTACGTTTATTTGGTCAAATATTTGCGTAGTCTGAACGCACCTTTAGACTATTTTTTGTGGGGTTATGTTAAAGCTCATGTCTATACAGACAATCCCGCTTCAATTGACGCATTGGAAGACAACATTGAAGCATGTATTCTTGAGATACCGGCCGAAATGTTGGAAAGAGTATGCCAAAATTGGACTAAGCGGATGGACCATTTGAGGCGCAGTCACGGTCAACATTTGCATGAAATAATCTTCAAACATTAAATTATATGGAAAACTTTCCTTTCCTATATATAAAAAATCACCCTTTATTATAAAATCATATGCATCAATGTTAGTTATTGAACAAATAATATTTCTATATTCATATAATCTGTACGATTTAAAAATAGAATAAATAATAAAATTCAGTACGAAATTCTGAGTCAATTGGTAAAGTAACCATAGAGTTGTTAAAAGTATAAAATAAAGGCTATTATATTCTTAAATTTTAAACCTTATTTCCACTAGAGACTGATATAATTCTCTTGCTACCTTAAGTTCTGTACCGCCATATGAAATATGTATCTTTTCTTTAAATCACTACAGTTTGTGACAATTACTTTATCAATTTTCCCCATTGTCTTATCTTAATCTAAATAAATATTTCATATCTACGTAACAAGTTAGAATAATTTATGTTGATAAGGGAAAAAGTTACGGGGTTTTAGCCGTATTTTACCTTTGTATAAAATTAGCCAAATAAGGATTTTTAAATATTATATTTTTGTTTTTCTATTCACTTAGTATATTGAAATTTTTTAATTGCAGAAATACGATTTTGTACCATAATAGATAAAAGACGTACGTGAATTACCCTTTTCTGACAATGGTGATTTCCATTTAACCAAGCGTTGAAATCTTTAAACCCATTAAAATCTACAGAACTTGTTTGAATTACTGCTACTGCTGTCAGCTGTTAAAGTTTACTTCTCAGTAATGTAACATAAGCAATTATATCTACACTGGCTAGAAAACGTATCCGTACACCTAAATTAAAACTGTCATTCTACGAAAATAAATAGAAAAAAAATTAACTAAACTAAATTAATTTTCTTTCTTAAATTATTAAGATATTTATTAGTTTTTTTAATATCTTAGGGATTATTGCCTTATAAAACGCAATAAAAAGAAAAAAAAATTAACAATTAAATCCCCAGACGCTCAAGGCGTTCCAATAACATAATACAGATCAGATACAGAACCTCTTTTTCAGAACGCCATTTTTATATTTTTTCAGTTCATCTTTGGAAATTGCTACATTCAAATTTAAAATATATAAATAACGATTTGCAATCCAAAAATTGTGGTTTTCAATATTATAATTTTAATTACATTTTTGAAATTGATATTTTTCTCTTTTTCATTTACTACAATATGACTTTAATTAAAATATATATTTTATTAAAGTTTGTCACATTTTTAATTTTTTTATTTTGTTAAAATTTTAATACCTTTATGTCTTGTAGCACGGAAAACCAAAATAAATAAATAAGAAAAAGTAGTCGTACATTTGAAATATCAAATTTAGGACCTATCTGAGCCGATTTTTCGTCGACATAATCAAATTTTAAGAATCCTATTTACTTTGTTTAAATTTTGTTTTAACATGTATATGTATCCAATATGATCCATTATAGACTCAATAAGTTTACCAATTGCCTACCATACAACCTCACACCAGTTCCACCGTGGTTAACCGTTGGCAGAGGATTTACTTTATTTAATGCTGTTCCACTTTTTCGCCAAAATAACTCTTTTCAGAAAATGCAAAACTTGCTTTCATCTGAAAATAAGACACGTTCCCGGAGCCTTGTTTACATGATCATTTGCAAAGTATATACATTTTTTTCTATTGACATATACATTTTTTTCTATATATGTACGTGCAACACAACCATGATAGTCAGATTTTTTTAATATTTTGCGAACGGTTTGTAATTTTAGAACATATGTATATGGGGAAGCAGTGATGCCGGGTTCTGTTTTAATGACGCCAAAACGGTTTGCTTTTCACGTTCAGTTAGCTTGTAGGCAGCGACCAGAACGAGATTTTGACTAAAATGAATCGGTGGATTTGTAGTTTTGAAAAACATAATGCACTGAGCAGTGACCTCTGCCTATGATCCGAGCTATTTCATTTCTAAGCTTTAGGATAATTTTTCTCTCAAAATAAGTTTCCAAAAGAAATGTATATTTAAGTCAAATCAACTTCTACTAAAATAAATTAGATGCACAGTGGCGTCCTTAGAACAAATGAGATTGCAAAAATCAAAAACTTCATGTGCGCTTACGATATTTTGAATAAACTCATCTCATAGGAAATTGTTCAATGCCTTCAATAACATCAGATTTTTAGTTTAGAAGATATAACCCTTCAAAGTTGACCAATTTTCAGTTTTCAAAAAAACACACAATTTTTAGGCAATTTGGTACAGTTTCAGGTAGAATATAAACAAAAAATAGATAACTAATCGTAATTTTTTTATTCCCATTGTTTTATTTCCATGTATTTATTCAGTATATTATAAAAAAGAATTTTTTGGGAAACAATTTTAAAATAAAAAAAAAACTTGAAAAAGAAACATAAATAATCCAACCCATAAAAACAAAGTTTTTATTAAAACTCTTTCTTTCCTTACGCATATGAGTGTTGAATCTCTCTCTGACTGTGCGTGAATTTGCGTGACTATTTGAAAGTTAATATTTGGTGACAACAAGTCTGTGGACCAAGTTTCAGATCGATTGGATGAGGGGAAATGGGGTTAAATCACTCAGTGACTGTGCGTGACTATGTCAAAGTTAAACTTTTTTCACAGCAAGTCTATCGACCTAGTTTGAAATCGATCGGATAAGGTAAATTGGTTTTAAATCGCTCCGTGACTGTGCGTGAGTATGTCGAAGTTAATCTTTCTTTACAGCAAGTATATCAACCAAGTTTCAGATTGATTGGATGAGGGGAAATCCGTTTTAAATCTCTCCGTGACTGTGCGTGACCATGCGTGACTGTGCTTGACTAATAGCATGTTCAGACGGCAAAATGAACCACTTGATTCGCTCTCTGAATCATGATTGTGAACCTTGGTGTTCAGACGAGTGTTCTTGTTTCATTTTGATGTTTATATTTTTTGTACAAATATTTTAAGACATCCTTCTACACTTTACATTTCACTATTTATGTAAATATATACTTTTTATTTGTTAAATGTTTCTATTTATTTTATTGCACACATTCATTTTTTGTTGTTTCTTTGTTTATATATTTTTGACAGCTAGTTCTGATAAACTAGCGATTATTTTTATCAAAATTGGAGGTGACAGTATGTATGGCGAATCATGTAGATTCAATCATGATTGGGGCGCGAACCGTGAATGAGAGAGCGAACCGCGAATCTTGCTGTCCGTGTGAACATAGCATAAGTCAAAGTTCATCTTTTTTGCACAGCAAGTGTATGGACCAAGTTTCAGATCGATCTGATGAGGGAAATGACATTTAGATCACTCCGTGACTGTGCGTGAATATGCGTGACTACCCCAAAATTAATCTATAGTCACAACAAGACCATGGGCCAAGTTTCAGATCAATTGAATAAGGGGAAATGGGGATGGGGTTGACCCACGACAGGCAGACAGGCAGAGAATAGGAGTTAAAAGAAAGAGTTTAAAAATATAAAATTGTTAAAAATCATGTTTTTAGTTAACATAAACATAATTTATTTCATGCCGTTAAAAAATTTCTACTTTGATAACCCATAAGTAAGCATATAGAAGGTGTAGTAGCACTTTGTTCAAACAGTTATTTTATAGGTTGGATAATTATCTATCATATGCCTTTTAACTTATTTGATTATCTCAATCATTTCAAAAGTTATGCTTTTTGCAACGAAAAAACTCAAATGGCGCCACTGTGCGTCGTTGCATAATTTGTTGCATTCCCCTTATTGAAAATTACGAATATTTTTTCTGGTTCCATTCCGTGTTGTTTTGCTTTGTAAGCAAAAAAAATATAAGTAGATACGTTCCGTAATTTTTTTGAAAAACAAATAATTCAAAATATTTTATTAACATTTAAAATTTTCATTTTCAAGTGTACGAATACTTTTTCTAGCAAATGTATATCGTTCTTGTGACAATACCAAATCGGCTAATAGTTGCTCATATACCCATACAAATATGTATGTAAGTATGTCACCAGTATTGTAACCATAATTTTGATTCTATAAAATCAACAATAGAACAAATAGTAAAAGCAGAAGACTACAATAAATTTTAAATACAAAGTATAAATATATGTCCCTCATATTTATACTTTGTATTTAAAAGAAAGAAAACTAACAAAACAATCAATATGTTCTCATATTAAATACGTATTAATAAAACCATAAAAATAACAATAACTACATAAAATTATCTGTTTAATTTTTAATAATATAAAATGTTTTTAAACACGATGTCGACATGTTTTCCTTTATGTTGTTGGGGCCAAAAATACGGAGTTAAAAAATATGTGTTGTAAAAATAATTTATCGCAAGCAATATGATGAATAATCATCAAAAATTGAGTTGGAGCGAACAACTAAAAGCAGAAATTAAACTCTTGATAAAATAAAAGTCTAGAATTCTATATTAGAAGAGTATATTGGGGAGAATATTCAAGTAAATTAAATTAATTTAAACAGTGACGATAAAGTTGCTATTTTCATTTGGTCAAGTTCTAACCTAAAATGTACGATTAATTTCAATGACTCATTTGGTACAATTCTCAAGCTTCTATTTTTGCATTTCTGTTGTTATTTTTTTTTTTTATAGATAATTGCAATTATTAATAGAAGAGAATACTTGGGGTAAGTGTTTATAATATTTAATGCACTATGTTTTGTTTAATTTGTAAATCTATATATATATATATATATATATATATATATATATATATATATGTATATCGCACCTGTACCTCTAAAGTGAGTGAACTCAAAATTTTTCAATTTTCATTTTTTGCAAGAAAACGATACACAGTGGTCATATCTATCCACTGTAAAAATATTAAATATTACATCGGATTTTCTAGTCTTTCGGAAAAAAAATACAGTTGTAATCCTCTTTGTTTCATAAGAATAGCTTCTTTAGAATCCACTAAAAAGACATACATATTTTGAGTTGCACCCAAAAAACTTATTTTTTTTAATCACTGAAAAAATTGCAAAAACAATTACTGTTGTATACTTATTATTCGCAATTATTTACACTGAAACAACTGTTTTTAAATTTTATAGTAAATTAAAAAAAACAGTTTTTTTTCCTCTACTGAAAATTTTAAAATTTTGAGTTGACTCACTTTAGAGGTACAGGTGCGATATCTATAATATTAATAGGCTAGGCGATTTCTTGTGACTGATGTTTTGTTCTACCGTTTTATCCCGATTTTGACCAAACGTATATTATTTGAAAGGTATTTCTTTTTAGCCGTTTTACAGATTTACAGATTTTAAAATTTTTTCCATTATTTTGAGTAAATTGCATTTGAAGTTGCTACTAACACATACATAAAATTATACAATGCTATGTGTGTGTTTATTAAATTTGTTAATGTGTTTGTAATAAAAATGAGTTTGTTTTTTGTATTGATTTGTGAATTGGCTATAATTGATTAGCATTATTTTAGGGTCTTTATATAATGAAAAAATAAAATTTCCTAGTATTTGCGCTCGAATCTGCTGCTGCAATCTGCTAGTATACGTTTAAGTATTTAAAAATTTATTTCATTAATATATGTCGCGAATATGAGTATTATATTTTCTCTGACTTGAACATGAACATAGCCATGAATTATAGCCAGTAGAGACAGCGTGTTATAGGAGGCTAAACCAATATTAAGTGCTATGACAGGGAAAACCTTGCAAATTTGTGCGAGGCCACCTATTACTAATGTTAGTAGCCATGCCGAAAATGGGCAGGATCGGATAAGTGGGCGTGGCACCTCCCACGCAAAATATTCATTAATATCATATATCTTAAGTATTATGACATAGACAGCGTTGCAAATTTGTCTGAGGTCATCTACTTTTAATGTGAGAAGTCGGACAAAAAATGGGCGGGATCGAACCAATGGGCGTGGCACCCTCCATACACAGTAAATATTAAATGTCATATATCTGGAGTACTGCAATAATAAGAGTAAGATATTCGTGTTTAGTCGAACAAAAATTGGCCAGACCGGAGCAGTGGGCATGACATACAAAGTGATTACTCAGATAAAAAATGGGCGGGATAGCTTTAGTCGGCTTGGCACCTCCTACACAAAAAGTATGAAGTATTATGCAAGCGGCAGTCTTTAAACTTTCGACAAGTACATTAATTACCAATGTGAGTAGTCGTGGAAAATATGGACACAATCGGCAATTCAAAAATCTCTGAAAGCGAAAATCGCGAAAAAAAAATCTTTAATATCAAAAATCGGTAAAATCAAAGGTCGCCAAAACAAAAATAGCAAAAGTAAATCGTTAAGTGTTACCGGATTTAACTTAGAAAATCCATGTTTTTCTCATGGGCAGACTAGGAATACCGAAAAATTTGATATTTTTACACCGAATGAAAAAAAAATATTTTTCAGCAAGAATTGAAATAAATAAAAATATATAAAACTAGCTGGACCCGGCAAACGTTGTTTTGCCCTCAATGAATTTTTATTTTAGTTAGAATCTGTATATACCTATATAAAATGTGTGACGAAGATCTCCAGATAATAAAATGAGAGCTTCACCAAAAAATCTTTCATTGCCTTTCAAATCTTTTATCAAATCAAATCACAATGTTTGTGAGCCATGGTACATTCATCCCAAATAAAAATACTGCATTTTTGCAGAACTTTTGCCATACCGGAATGTTTTTTGATATTACAGACGGCATTCTCATTTTTTTGTACGTTTAACGGTGATTTGAGTGCTGAATGAGCTGTGCGGCCACCATGCAATAATGTAGCGGCTTTTTCCTTCTTTTTCGTTAGAATATTTATATATAAAAACGTTTGTGAGTTTATTTATTAAAATTTATATAAATTTGACAACTCATTATTTTTCGAACGACAGCGCCATCTTCCGGGTCCAATAAAAAAATGTTTCTAACATACATATATGTTTATTCTTAGTTTCATTAAAATCACACCATAAATAAGAATATTCGAAATAACTTTACCCAGCGCCACCTATCGGGTCCATTTATACATACAAAAATTTCTTATGACGAAACATACGTTCATTCTGAATTGCAGTCAAATCGCGCTGAAAGTAAAAATTTTTGTTTTTAACTTGACCCCAACGCCAGCTAGAGGGTTAAAACTAAAAAAAAACACAGAAGAGCTCGAACCGAACCTATGCTGGAAATCCTACCTCGACAGCTCTTATGGTTCCGGAGATCATTCGTTACAATCGAATGCATCAACGTTTTTATATATACGCCACGCCCCTTTGCCCACTAACAACTTTATATAGCTAAGGTCTTATTATTTCGCAAAAATATCCTTTTGTGAAAATTTCATGACGATCCTTCCAGTAGTTTAGAAGATATTACGATTTTTTATTTTTCTAAAAAGGGGCGTGGTCCCGCCCACTTTTCTTCTTGTATGTATTTCTATTCATGCTAATACCATATGTACCAAATATGACTGCTGTAGGTAAAAAAATTCCCGTGATATGACTTTTTCAAATTTTTGGTTATATGGGCGTGGCACCGCCCCTTTGTCCAATCAAAAATTTATATAGCATATTATTCCTTCCAGAGTCATAGTAACACGCTCTGAAAATTTCAGGAAGATCGGTTCTTTGGTTTGGCCTCCTATAAAGCACAAACAAACACACATTCATTTTTATATATATAGATAGATTGAAAGCAGATTAATTATGATTTAAGATAAAATGGGGCGAAAAAGGGGGACTTGGTAATAAAAAAATGTATGGCTACCTTACCTGTAGATAAAAAGTGTATAAAACTTTAGATAAATACATATTACAAAAAAATTATTTTGTATAGCAAACATTGTTAGTGGTATAAGTAAAAAAAAGGGGGCGGTGAAATGGGCGTGGTTCATAGTTATATGGCGACGTTAACAGTATTAAGAGCAATATACTACCAAATAAAAAAATCCGTTGGAAGGAACAAATTTGTACAGAGAAAAAAAAGTTTAAAACTTTCAAACAAAATTTGGCGTGAAAAGGGGCGTGAAAGGGGGCGTGACGTAAGAAATGTTTATTTCTACCTCGCCTGGAGTATAATGTGTATACAATTTGAAGTAAATCTGTTAAAAACTATATGGGAGCAATTACATAATTTTAAAAAAGTGGGCGTAAAAGTGGGCGTGGTCAAAAAAAAGTACCCTATTAATCATGCCAGAGTCCCAGTTAAATGCTGTGAAAATTTCAGGAAGATCCGTCCAGAGGTTTGGTCTCCTATAAGGTACACACAAACAAACAAACAAACAAAAAAACAAACACACATTCAATTTTATATATATAGAAGATAGAAGATAAGTATAATAAAATGTTCTAATTGTACAATACAAACTTCGTAGGAAAAAATGATTATGAAAACATACATGTCCATAAGTCTTGGTAAGTCGCCGTGAAGCACGATAAGGCATACTAATACTATATTAAAAGACATTGATCTTTTTAAGGGGGGTAAGGTTTTAAAATTCTTTTTTTGTTGCATTTTTTTCTGAATCTACATCATTTCGAGAGTGTTGTGTCAAAATTTCAAGTAAATCAGAGCAAAACTAAAGAAGATATAGCGTTTCCAGCGACCGGCCTCATACGATATATCATATATAAATTAGTTTTTAAAAAATTTTAAATCGATTTTCTCGCAAATAAATGTTCGAAGTCCGTGAACATCATAACACAAAATGTACTTGACCGATTCTTTTGAAATTTTACACACTATTTCTACACATAAATCACCAGGTAACACCAGGTTTTTTATACCCTATACCACTATGTGGTTTGGGTATAATGACTTTGTGCTGCTGTTTGTAACTACCAAAAATATTTGACCAAGACCCATCTCTTATTATACCGATCGGGTCAGAATCACTGTCTGATTCGATTTAACTATGTCCGTCCGTCCGTCTGTGTGTCCATGTAAAGCTTGTAATCAAACTGCACGTCGCAAATATGAATATATTTCGATGAAATTTGGTATATAAGCTTTTATCGGCTATATGATGAACGCTATTGAAATTCGTGAGAATCGGTCAATGTTCAGACCTAGCCCCCATACAAATGACCCCTATGAAATCAACATAAATTGCCATAAGATCCAAATTAACATATAAATCTTAGTCAAATTGGGTTTGTATATATTTATTACATCCATTAATCAGTAGTCCAAAAATGATCCCTATTGGACAACTCTTAGTCATAGGCCCCATATAGAGCTGCTTCCCGATCTTCGCTTAAATCCATCAAAAAACAAAAATATTGCACTGATTTTTCTCAAATTTTGTTTGTATATGTTTTTGCAAAATACAAGAGACTTTACCAAACATGGTCAGAATCGATTCATTTTTGGGCCTAGTTCCCATATACATAGATATAGCATCCGATATGAACTTTTTCATATTTGCAGCCAAAAAAATTAATAAAAAATCCCACTTAAATTTGGTTTATGCTTATTTTCTATCTCCAGTTTGTTGGGCCTGGGAGATAGGGTCTCTAAACGCATGGTATAGGGTATCGTATAGTCGGTCTAGACCGACTATAATTTTCCTACTTGTTTTATTTTAAATTTTCTTCTCAATTTTTTAAAAACAAATTCCCGAAATGCTGCTTCAAAATGCTGCCCAAAAAAAAATTGAAAAAAACTCTTCGGCATTATCTCGGGGAACATTTCACCTTTTAAAGGCATTTCGATTTTTTTATTTCACATGATCTTGTAACTAGTTATGATGTTCACCGCAAAAAACCAAAGCCTCCGGAGATTCGTTGCCACGAACTTATTAAAATTTTTAATTGAAAAATTTTTCTAAGATTCTTCAGATGTTATGCTATAAGGTGTATATGAAATAAATTATCCAACATTATTCATTATTCAACATATACTTCCAATGGAAATCTATCCGAAACAAGTTCAGACTAAGTGATATTAAAGCAAATACAAGATATTTTTTTATTTTTAAACTGATTATAAATTCATAATGCAATCAAACAATTACGAGAGCGGTTCCAGAATAACCCGACCTGACGTATAGATGGTGACAGTAGTTCCAAAACAATTACTTTGGTGAAAAGTGACAACATTATAAAACATATGTTTTACGTTTCAAGGCGCCACGTTGTTTGGTATTTTTTGGAACAATTTGGAAACAATTGGTTACCCCTATGTTATTCAATTAGTTCGTTTGAAAGGTCTCAGTTGAAACAATTACAAAAACGAGCTAGATTCTACTCTGGGGGAATCAGCTCCCTCGTTTACGACTATATAATATTGGTTGGCAGAGTTTAAATGAGTGCGCACGAGCTGCCAAGACGAACATCGTAGTGGTTGACCAATTGAGGTGGTCAAGCCAGAAACGGTTAAGAATATCCACAAAATGGTATGGGATGATCGTTGACTGCAGCTGCGTAGCTGAGTTCATAGGCAACGCATATTGACCGAAAATTTGGAGATGAGAAAGCTGTCCGCAATATGGGTGCCGCGTTTGCTCACAATAGAACAAAAACAGCGTCATTAAGATGTTTCAATAGTGTTTTGAGACATGGATCCAACACTTCACACCTGAGACAAAGGAACAGAATGTTTTATTTCAATAAAATGTACCACCACTCCATAATTCACTATTGTGATGGCCAAAATCCATTAATTAAAGTACTATTTGTTTCATCACGTACCTAATTCGCCAGTGTTAGCTCCCTCGGACTATTTTCTATTTCCAAACTAGAAGAAATGGTTCGGTGGTAAAAAATTTTGCAATAATGAAGAGGTGAAGTCTATGGTTGATGGTTATTTTATGGAGCTACAGTTTTTACAATAAGCATGGTATCAAAGATATTGAATATCGCTGGGAAGAGTATCGAGCTTAAAGGAGATTATGTTGTGATATAAAGAGAATTTTTTATAAATTTGTTGTGATTTCTACATCATGTAGGGTTGTTTAGGACCGCCCTCGTACGTTAGCCAAAACAAATGAAACACGTTAAAAAATGTAAAACTTTTCAAGTAGGATATTATGTGTTGCACTATTTGCGATTTGTTGGTTGCATTTTATCTGAGATTTTTTTTATTTCAGATTAATACTAATCATCGATAGAATAAATAAGACGGTTTAACGAAATATGTACATTACTATTAGTAATTAGTACTTAACTGGAAAACTCAATCATCTCTTCATTTTAATATCATAAGTTCAGCATTCGGAATCAAAAAAAAAAAAAAAAATTTAATCATCTTTATTGCATGATTATATTAATTATTTTCCGTATCGTTTTACAATAAACAATTAAATCTTATATAGAAAAATTTCATTGCATATTTAATCATAAAAAACCGCATTGAAGAAAATACAAACAATAAAACAAAAATGAAACAATAGGGGCGTTTCTTTAAAGTCTGTATTTTCAACTGACTGAATGACTGGCTGTTGTTTAAGTGGTTGTTTTATTTGTTGGTGAAGGTCTTTTTCGCAAAAATTATCAACAGATTTTTTTTTTTGCATTTCATCGTGCTTGCAACACTTTTTACTTACCTAAACTTTGGTGAATCCTTGAGACATTCCTCAAACTCTATAGTGGTCCTCATGTTTATGCCACTATAAATGCACTACACTCCGTTTAACCCGTTTTTGTTTTGTATTCTTGTATGAACGCGTGTCAATGCTTATTGTATGACTAAAAGATTTTAACTGAAACAACTAACGACAGATAGATTCCTTTACATTAAAAATTTTCTATTTTCGGTATAAATTTCAGCTGTTGCGCTTAATATCCTTTTTTTTGTCGTTTTTCCTTTATACTTTTGTTTTATCCTCTTATATTAAATTCCTTGTTCCTTGCTGTTTTTCACTTCATCTTTTCTTTTCAACTCTTCGTGGTATAACACGTACATATCTATTTTATTATACTTTTTCTTTTTTCTTCACTTAGAATTTCTCTTTTTTGTTATCAAATTTTATTTAACACTTTAGTTTCATATTAAATTTTTTCCTGTTGTTAAAACTTTTTTAATTTTATAAAATTCGTTGGCAAATGTAATGCATTACTATATTTTTACTGTATTTTGCACAAAAAGCGGACCAAGAGAAAAATAGTGACTGTTGTCCCAACCAGGGTTGTCAACTCAATGCTTTAAGCACTGTTTTTAGTGCTTTTTAAAATTTTCGACGCAAACCTTTTTCGAGTTATTGCTTAGTACTTTTTTTTTTTTTAACATCAGTGACACCAAATCTTCATTTTCCCAAAAAAAAAAATAATTTTATTAAAAAACACCAAACTTCACATTAGAAATGGATTGAAAAGAGAAAATTTCCTATTGCGAAAGATAATAATTTAATTAATAGTAATGATGTTTATAAAACATCAGAATTTGTTTATGGCCGGATGAAAGTGATGATGAGGAATTAATAGACGTTAATATCAGTATCTGATATTTTATATAAAAAATTTAGATTAATAATTTGTGATTTTAAATTATTTAATTTTATTTTGATTTTTTGTGACTTTTCAACATTAAAAATTGTATTTGTGAATTAAATTTCATTTAATAAAAAACAAAATATAAAGAGAAAATATAAAAAATGGAAAATTTGGTGCTTTTTAAAAAAAATTACGCGTTGTTTGATAGGTTTTGGTGGTTTTTGTAATTTGAAAATTGACAACCCTGGTCCCAACAAACAGACAACGTACTCACTTTCTCCCTCACAGTTGCAAATATTTGTACCATATTTTGGGAGAAATGATTTTATATATAAATAATTTAATAATCGTTTTAATCGCCAATTCCAAAAAAAAGTTATTTCAAATGCCATTATTCATAATGTAATGTAATATAAAACCTAGCAGTAACAGCAATAGAAAACATAAAAAATAGAAATACCACTATTTTTAAAATTAGAGACATTAAAACAAAAATATACCAAATTCAGAATAATGTAGATTCCTAGCCATATTCACACAAAAAATATATAATTAAAATTTTCTCCATTAATTTATGACAAATACTATAAAAACATCAATCCCAACCAAATACCATCAGATGTCTCCAGGACGTATCTACAAAAACACATTAGACTTAGACTAGGATATACATATGTATATAACATACCGTCACTTTTTAACCTCTTAAGCTGTTAAGAGACTTGCCCACTATGCAGATATAAGCATACATCATTTAATATTCAACTGCGGTATCGTAAAAGAAGCTCAATTCATCCTTGTGGGTCTAATTTTGATTCCATGATCAATTCAAAAACATTGGTCAGTACAAAAAATACTAAAATATTGTAAGATATATCATGTTATATAAAACCGTATTTCATTTATAAACAATTTAGGTGTAAAACTATAGTCGTTAGCGTCTATATTATATCTAAATTTATTCTCATAATTTATTATGTTTGTGAATTGTGTAATATATAAATAAAATTTTATGGGAGCTAATTTTTTTTGTTGAAATTGTCGAGATTTAATGAAATTGTTATATAAAGAAAATGTTTGTGAAAGAATTAATAAAAAAAAATGCACTTTATTAAAAAAAAAATTGTAGTTCAATCAGATTGAAATGGAATTTGCTGTTTTTTTATATAAAATTTATAGTTTTCAATAGTGTTTTAAAAATGTTAATACGTTGCTTACTACGCAGATGATACTGCGTTAATTTCTTCAAACAAACTTACAAGCGCACTCCTGAAGAAAATGGAAAAGGGACTTGTAAATTGCAGTAAATATTTTCACAAATGGAAAATCAAAATTAATCCAAACAATAATTTTTCCATTCAACAAATCTCCCAAAAGACTGCCAAGACGTCATCTTCTTATTGGAAATAATACCATAAATATACTTAACGAGGTCAAATATCTCGGAGTTGTCTTGGACAAAAAGGTTACATTTAAACAACATATCATGGCTACGTGTCAAAAAGCTATAAAATCATTTAAAGCATTATGGCCACTACTAAATAGAAGGTCATTTCTAAACCCCAAAAACAAATATCTACTCTTCAAAAAATTATAAGGCCGATATTAACATACGCGTGTCCTATTTGGAGTGACGCTGCCAACTGCCACCTAAAACGCTTACAAATTATACAAAACAAATGTCAAATGATAAATAAAAAGCCCTGGAGGTATCCTACAAATCTTCTTCATGAAGAAACAGGTTATGAAAAAATTATCGATTTCATAACAAGGATTAATAACAATTACTTTGCCAAAATTGAAAATTCCTCTTACCCACTGATAAGAGAATGTAGAGAAATAACGTTAAATTAAAAAGAAATCACCAAATTAAAATTATATGCTTATAGAGGTCTATTATTTCAAATAAACTTCCTATAAGCACATAAATATTTTTCAGATAGTATTTGAATTTATTAAATCATATAAAGGTTTTTTTCCTCCCATTTTCCTTTAAAAATCATTAAAAATAATATAAAAACTATTTAATATCTTCAGATCCTATGTATTATTTGTTGCAATATCTATATGTAAAGATAAGATCTCATATGTAAATATCAAAATTTGTTAAAATATGTAAATAAAGGAAGAATATTTAATTGAAATACTTTGCCAAAATTTAAAATTCCTCTTACCCACTGATAAGAGAATGTAGAGAAAGAACGTAAAATTAAAAAGAAATCACCAAATTGAAAATTATTATATAATTGAAAATTATTTATAATAAACCTCCTCATAAATATTTTCAGATAGTATTTCAATTTATTTAATCATATAAAGGTTTTTCCTCCCATTTGCCTTTAAAATTCATTAAAAAATAAAATAAAAACTATTTAATATCTTAAGATCCTATATATTTGTTACAATATCTATATTTAAAGATAAGATCTCATATGTGAATATCAAATTTGTTAAAATATGTAAATAAAGGAAGAATATATAATTGAATTGAATTGAAAAATGCTAATACTCAAAATACCTATATATTTCGTTTGCAGTTTACTTTTTTTAGCAACTATGTTAATTTACGCATAAAGTGTTGCCAAATTCAATAAAACAATTTTCCAAAAAGATTAAGACTTTCCAGATGTCAATTATTTACAAAAAAAAAAAAAAAACAAACAAAACGTAATGAAAAAAATCAGTCGCATGAGACTTTCCATACATTGTTACAAGTTCTCTGCTGTTTTACATTGTAAACGGACATTGGACGTAGCGATTAAAAATAGAAGTAAAAACCGAAGCAAAAACCTATTACAAATTTTGTTTAATTTAACAAAAAGCTATATATAATTAATTAATAACAACTTAATATACACAAATTGTTAAATAAACAAGAACTAATATAAAAACAGGTGCATAAACAACAGTACATAAAAGTAGAAAAACGAATAGAAAAAAGTGTATTAGAGAGCGAAATCAAGAAGACAGAAAGGAGGCGTATAATGGAATAAGAATTTCAATAAAGATGCATAAATTATAATTAATAAAATTGAAGTGAAATTTAATAAACAAAACACGTACACAGTACTAATTTTCAAACATAAAGAGCAATAGATTTTCTTGAAAATTCGAAAATTCTTTAAAATATTAAGGATTATGTGAGGGCTTGATGGAATTACTGAAGCTGTCTAAGGAAACATATCACCATTTCAGTTCTTTTTCTTTGTTTCCCTCTCTTAGTTGACAATTATTCAACTAAAACACAGTCAGTTGTTACTTTTTTTTTATTTCTGTTGGTTTTCAGGCCATTAAAGTTCAATTACCTTTTATTTTTATTGAAAAGAATTCAATTTGTTTCTGTAATAAGTATAATAAAGAATAGTTACGGGGTCATTAAACTGTGTATCTGTTAAAAATTATTTGTAAATAGAAGTGGAGGTTTTGATTTTTATACGACGTCATGTGGAAATGTCATAAGTGCGGAAAACCCGTATATTTTGGTATGCATTAACCTCACTTTTTTATAAGCCAAAACTAATTCTATTATAATTTATTGAAGCGGAACGCAAACAATCATTGGGTTACGATTGGCATCCCGAATGCTTAAGGTGCGAAGAATGTGGTAAACGCTTAAATCCTGGCCAACATGCAGAGGTTTGTTTTCCATTCAATGGATTTTAAGTCAATATTTTTAAGATTTAATGTTTCTTTTAGCACAAAGGTGTGCCTTATTGTCATGTACCCTGTTATGGTGCTCTTTTTGGTCCTCAACTATTTGGTCATGGCACTCGTGTGGAATCTCATAAAAGTTTTGGCAATAAAGCTCTACAAAAACCGGGTCAACAAAATGGTCCGTCATTACCAAGAGATGGCATGGAATCCAAAGTTAAGGTAATAATTTCTGAAAATATGATAGGTAAGATTAACATAGAAAATATTTTTCGACAAAATATTGTTTTCGATAATTTAAAATCTAAAATTTAAGAATATCTGTTGATTCTAAAGAATATTAATTGCAAATTTAAAGATTGTGAAATGGTTTTACTGATATTTCCAACTAAAAGTTTTAAAATAATTTTTACAAATCAATATACAGTGGTTAGAAGACACACTTGTACACCAACCATTCCAGCTTACAAATAAGAAAAAATAAAACGTCTATTGTATTTCGAAAATAATGAGAAATTATTTGTGTATTTTTTTTTATACCAACATAACATAAAAAACATAAATCACATAAACAATGTTGAAGATGTAATAGACATGAAGACAACAATATATCCTGTTATCATGTTCCGTAAACATTTCTTATGAAGCAGCAAATATCACATCAGAAAAGTAGTTTACAAATTTATAAAGTTCCGTATTGTTAATAACAAGAAATTATCACATTTTTTTTTAAATTTAAATAAAAATAAAAAATTCTAAAATAAATTTACGGCCATGGCTGGCTCCTCGAGGAAAGGAACTTTCGGGCGATATGACCAATTTATTAATAAAATTATGCAAAAGTCAACGGCAAATCGAAAACATTTTTGATAAAAGCCATGCCACTGTATAAAATATACAAAAATTGTAAAAAAGAGGGAAATTCAAAAAATAAAGAAAGAACAGGAGGAAGTAATTATTGCTAGCAAAGTACCCCAAAAATTAAGTCTGAAATTGAAAAAGTCTATTGTAAATAGAATTAACATTAGAAAAAGTGAAAAAATGTAAATGCGGAACGTGATCTTCGAAATATCACCGCCACAGTAAAACATGGTGGTGGGTCGGTAATGGTTTGTGGATATATGGCAGCGAGTTGGATTGGAATTCTGGTTGCGGATAAAGGGAAGATAGATAAAAATGTTTAGCTGGGCATATTAAAGAATAATTTACACCGAACTGCAGCAAAATTGGGACTTTCGGTATCATTTGTCTTCCAACAATATAATGATCCCAAGCATACAGCACACATTGTAAAAGAGTGGCCTCTATATAAAACACCAAAAAAATTAACTCAATCGCAAGATCTAAATACCACAGAACATTTATGGGAATATCGTGGAAGACAAATCAGGAAGCGTTAGATAACAAGCATAGACACGTTAAAGGTAGTACTCCTTGAAGAATGAGAAACTATTTAACCTTCTGTAACTCAAAACCTTGTAAACTCTAGCTTCCAAGTTTGAAAGTCTTCAATAAAGCCATAGGCTAGCCAACAAAATATTAAATGATGTTTGAGTATAAAATAAATTCATAGAATAGCTTCTTTTTTTTTTTTTGCATACATGCTTTTGTGGCTAAAAAATGAATTACTTTGATTTTTGTTTCTTCATAAAGTTTACTCTATAAATATATATAAATAAAATCTATAATATTAATAGGCAAGGCGATTTCTTCTGACCGAAGTAAGTTTCACAGTTTTACCCCGATTTTGACAAAAAGTTTATCATTTGGAAGGCATTTCTTTTTAGCTGTTACCCAGATTTACAGATTTTCATCGTCTGAAATATTTTTTGGACTTATGATCGTTTAAAGTTGCTACTAACACATACATAAAATTATACAATGCTATGTGTGTGTTTATTAAATTTGTTAATGCATTTGTGTTAATGTGTTGAGTTTGTTTTCTTCTTTAAAAATGAGTTGAATTATGAAGCATACCTTTAGGTTCTTTATTAAATGAAAAAATAAAATTTCCTGGAATTTGCACTCGAATTGCGAGTGCTGGAATCTGCTAGTAAATCTTTAATATTTTAATTTTATTATAGATATAACATTATTTGAATGTAAAACTATTAAAATATCGTTAATATGCCGTATACAATTAGTTTTCTTAAACCATTGTTGCAAACGTTATTCAATTTTGTTTTCAATCAATTCCAATCCAATTAACTTTTAAAAAAGTTATAAGCCTAATGGTACGACTATATTATTATACTCTACACCACTGGGACACACAAACAAAATTCGCCAACACAAATGTTTTAAAGTTCAACAACTGTATTTTTGATTGTATCAATAGAAATTTAGTAGCAAAAAACCATTTCCTATTGTGGTAAAATATTTGCTGTTAAGATATCTGAATTGTGTGTCATATGTGTGTATTTATTAAATTTGTTAATGTATTTGTGTTAATGTGTTGAGTTTGTTTTCTTAATTTTAAATGAGTTGAGTGAAGCATACCTTTAGGATCTTTATTAGATGAAAAAATAAAATTTTCTAGAATTTGCACTCGAATTTCGAGTGCTGGACTCTGCTAGTATATATTATTTTGTGTTTTTATCTCTAAGATTTACCTATCTTTTTTGACCCCCCAATATAAAAACATCGCATAGCCACTGTACATTAGAGTGGTTCTACGTTATATGGACATTTTTGAAATTGCGATTTTGGGGAGAGGCGGGGTACAGTTTGTTTCCTTTCTATATAAAACTTATAAATGTAAAGTTTGTGACAATCGGATAAAGAAAAGTCGCGCCGGAAATCGATTGAAAATTTCAAGTGTGTTTATATGGGGAAAATATGACTTTTTTCAGATTTTACGAAAATTTCGTTCTATAGTTTAATTTTTGCCAATAAGTTGGTAATCGAGATCAGTATTAAATTATCTTTTCAAAAACCTATAAAACTTCAAAATCGAATAAAAACTCGCCAAGAAATAGCAAATGCCCCAGACCACTTTTGTGCCAAAAAAAAAAAAAAACTAGAGTCAGGAAATTTGATGGCATTTTTTTCAATTTTGAGAAATTGATTAAAGCCAACATTTTTTTTGGTCTCTATACTTATAAGTACTCAGATATGAAGTATTGTTTTATTACCACGTTGTTAACCTATTGCGCATTGCAACCGAAAGTGTGAAATTTTTTTTATAAAATTTTGAAAACTTTTTCATGTTTTATTTATTTATTTATTTAATCGAGCCCACAGGGCCATATACGACTAAAACATTTAATAATAATAATGAACAGTAAGCTAAAATTGGTAGAACTAAAGAATAAAAATAATACTTAACTAAAAGAAAAATAAAATACAATCCTTTGGTACGTTAATGATTAATAGCAAAATACTCCAAGTACTTATGTTTCATGACGGATGCCGTATAACTTAAACTTTTCAGATTCATGGGAAGCCGTTCCATAGTCTGGACGCTCTTATGTGGAATGATTTTTCAAAACCGGAGTTAGAAATCCTCGGAAGAACTATTTCAGGGTGTCTTGAAGATCGCGAGAACCTGAAGGAGTCAAAAATATCCTTGGGTTCATGCGAGGCCATTAGATGGTGAAAAGCTAGCAGGGTTCTAATTTTTATAAAGTTTTTAAAAGAGCAATGTATAAAATTATAAGAGTAATTAGATACCGGATCAGAGATTTTAAGGCCGAAAATATACCTCAATATTCGATTAAAAATCAAACGCAAACGCATTAAATTTGTTTGTTTGTTTGTTTAAATCTTATATATTAAAAGAATTTATGAATAAACTTTGTATTCAAGATTTTTTTCAATATTTTTCTTCTCTCAAACCTCTATAACTAGAGTTCTAATTAACGTAGGCTGTTGACATAGGTCTAAGAACACTCAGAGGATCAAGCTCCTTCTTTTGAGCTATTAACTGCTTAAATTTGTTGGGTTTGAGGAAAGTTATGCGTGGAGAATCAACTTTACTTTTACTGTACGTTAACTTACCTTGGCATATTTTGGCATTACTGTACGTTAACTTCTCTTGGCAAATTCGTTGGGTTTGTGGAAAGTTATGCGTGGACAATCAACTTTACTTTTACTGTACGTTAACTTCTCTTGGCATATTTTGGCATTACTGTACTTTAACTTCTCTTGGCAAATTTTGGTATTATATTATAAAAATTAATAAAATATAATATAATGCTGCGGAGCAGCAGGGGTCCTCTAGTTTGTTTTAAAAAATTTCCTTAAACAAAATTTTAAAAAATGGACCTGGCACTTTAAGGGTTTGTTAAATACATGTTAGAGATTAACAGTGTGAATTTTTATGTAATTCCCTATGCCAGAATTTTTTTGACAAGGATTTTATTTATTTATTAGTTAACTTGATTTTAATAAAATTCAAGAAAACTTAAATTAAGCAGCGGCTACGGTGGCCTTAAGCTAATAATTCTAATAATTTATGTAAGAATGTACAATGTATAAGATTATGTGATTATATGATGATGCAATAAATAACTTAGGATTATACAACTATGAGATAATTGTATTATATATGAATAGTAATTTTTATCTTTAAGTTGATACATTTTTTTTGCGAACAATTATTAATCTAGTTATATGTCTTTGTTTATGTTGTTCTTCTTTAGGAAGTTTGTTAGTATTTTCATGTTATATAAGGAAGGATTGGAAAGGTATTCTATAGGGTTTGTGTTAAATATTCGATTGCGGGTTGCCTCAAATTTGGTGCAGTATTTTAATATATGTTCTATAGAGATTATAGCAGCACGGCAATATGTACAACTATTCGAAGAATTGGGGTCAATGATATGTTTATGTGTAATTGTTGTATGTCCTAACTTTAGCCTGATTATTTTCCTGCAGTCTTGCGTACCCATAATGTTATTATAGTTACAATTGAGGAGATAGTCTTTGACGTTGATTTTCCTTAGATTAATTTGTTTGTACCAGTAAGATGTTTTTGGCCATATGTCAGCCTGTTCGAGCAATATCTTTTTAATGTGGTTTGACAAGTCATATAGATTTAAGTTTATTGTTAAAAATAATGGTGATTTAAGGGCCATTTTGGCTATGGAGTCAGCAAACTCATTACCAGGGATTTGACAATGGCCTGGGACCCACATTATTTTAACTATGTTAGGGTTTTTCATCATATAATTTTTAATGTATGTGGCGTAATAGTTTAAGGTATGTGGGTTTCCGATTGTCCGGATGGCTGATAATGAATCGGTACAAATTATGGTTTTAGTTGTAGTATTATTCATGTATTTTATCGCTTCAAAGATGGCTATTATTTCTGCAGTGAATACTGTAGAGTATGAAGGTAATATGGATGTTCTTATGACAGAGTCTGAAGTGGTAACTCTGTATGTTACATTCTCACCCTCTTTCGATCCGTCTGTGAAAATTAGTCTGTGGTCATTGTATTTATCTATAATATCACGAAAATGTCTCCTATAAATATTAAGGGGGGTTGAAGATTTTGGGTATTGGGCTAACGAAGTAATTAAACGATCAGACAGAGAGTTCCAAGGTGGACAGTCTGACATACTAGCAATGTTGAGAGGTTTTATTGGGAGGTTGTGATTTCTAGCGAAATTAAATATACTGCTTAAGGAGGATTGTATTTTATTTAGGTTTGGTTTTCTATATAGTTTGGTGCATATGTTGGATATAGGAGAATCTGAACTTTTAAGGATGGTTCGTAATAAATTGAATGTGATGATGTCCCTTCTGGTTTCCAAAGGTTCTATTCCGGTTTCAAAGAGCATGTTATAGATTGGCGTTGTTCTGAAAGCGCCCAAGGCGATTCTAAGTGCCGAATTAATGATAGTTTTAATCCTTTGAATTAATGTTTTAGGTGCAAAACCATATAAATATATATTATAGTAAATTTTAGATAGAAACATTGATTTTATTACTGAGATTAATGAGAGTATATTACAGTTGAATTTCCTGCTGGATAGGCATTTTATTATATTTAATCTGCGTGTCACATCATTTGTAATAAATTGGACATGGTCATTCCAGTTGTATCTATTGTTGAACGTAATTCCTAAGATTTTTAGGACAGGGACGCTTTCAATGGTGTAAGAACCCGAGGAGATATTTGGGTTACAAGATTTTTTCCTACAAATATGCAAGTGTTTACATTTGGATAGTGATAATTCCGCTCCTGAGTAATTGCACCAATTACTAATGTGATTCGTTACGGAATCTATGTTAATTGTTTGATTTTTGTCCTTCCTAGTTTTTTAATTATATGTAGAAATCGTCAGCGTAAGCGCAAAAGCTGTATGGTTTCAGTGATAGGAGGTGTTTATTAAGTTTGTTATAGGAAATAAGAAAAAGAATGACGGAGAGGGGTGAACCTTGAGGGATTCCATTGTATAATGGGTATAAGTTGGAATACCGATTCTGAATTCGTACTCTGATTTTTCTGTTGGACAGAAAATTTTTCACATGTTTAATTATTTTCGGACCTAGGCCCCATTCTATGAGTTGGAATAATAGTATGAATTCCTATTTTGTCAAACGCCTTTGAGAAGTCCAGAGATATGATTGACAGGTGATTTTTGTGAGATAGGGTATCTGTGATCAGGTGATCAATGTATTGGTGGGCATCAGTAACAGATTTGCCTTTTCTAAATCCTAACTCATTTGGACAAAGTAAGTTGTTGGTGTTGACGAACCACCAAAGGCGATTGGCTATGATTTTATCCAAGAGTTTGGAAGTGCATAAATTTAAAGAAATTGGTCTATAGGATTTTAATTGGGTTTTATCTGAATTGGGTTTAGGAATAGGGGTTATAATGCTTATCTTGTAGAATTGTGGGATATGGTCCGCTAAAATAAGATTGTAGAGATGGGTTAGTCTGTGTTTAGTCTCAATAGTCAAGTTTTTTAACATCGGATAAGATATCCTGTCTACGCCTGGGGTAGTACCTCTCATTTTACTAAGGGCGAAGTTTTGTTCAGATAACGAAATGTTTTGCTCTATTATATTGGCATTATTGGTGGGCTGGAGGTTGTATTGGTTGTTGGATAGTAGTCGTTTGTTCGATCTGAACTCAGTTGAGAAATTGGTGTCCTCTGATTCAGAGGACCAATATTTACCAAATTCGTTGGCAATTATTTCTTTGTCGGTTAAGAAATGATTAGGATTGACGATTGATTGAATAGCATTGATAGATTGTGGTAGGCTTAATCCACAGAATGTTCTTATATTGGACCATACTTTCTTTGTTGGTGTTTCTGGATTTATCTCAGCAGTAAAGTCTGAGATTGATTTACTCTTTGCAATTTTTAACTCTTTTTTGAATTTGGCCGCTGCCCTTTTGTAGTTTATAATATTGTCTGTGCTGATATTTCTCTTTAGTATATTATAAGTTCTATTTTTGTCTCTTTTTAACTCGTTAAGGCGGTTATTCCACCATGGAACATTTTTTATAACTGAAGGGTTAATTTGTGGAATAGAAGCATGTACTTTGTAGTATGATTTTTTGTATATTAGAAGATTCTTTGTAAATGTTATTGGAAATATCATTGTCGAATTTTAATGAGAGTTGCTGGAATTTTCCCCAGTCAGCTTTATTAGTGATAAATTTAGGTATGGGCTTGGTCGAAACTGATTTTATTTTTGCGGATTTCGAGAAAAAGGGATTTTTGTGAAATATTCAGTATATGTAATCTTTCTAAATTCTTTATATCAAAAATTAACCAGTTCTCTACTTTTAAATACTATATTTTATCTTAATAGCCTAAGGTTTCGGAAAAAAAACAATATGACCCCATTAACCCTTTTGGAATTGGGTCAGATATGACCCCAAGCTAATAAAAGACAATTTTTTATAAAATTCAAATATTTTGCAAATACTGTTGAATTTTTAAAAGCGTTACTTAAAATATTATATCCAAATATGGATATTATCCGTTCCTAAAATATATCGACCAAGGTTCAGATTGATTGGATGAGGGGAAATCCGTCTTAAATCTCTCCGTGACTGTGCGTGACCATGCGTGACTGTACGTGACTAAGTCAAAGTAAATATTTTTTTCACAGCAAGTGTATGGACCAAGTTTCAGATCGATCGGATGAGGGGAAATGACATTTAGATCACTCTGAGACTGTGCGTGACTATGCGTGACTACCCCAAAATTAATCTGTAGTCAAAACAAGACTATGGGCCAAGTTTCAGATCAATTGCATAAAAGGAATGGGTTTGACCCACGACAGACAGACAGATAGAGAATATGAGTTAAAAGAAAGAGTTAAAAATGAAAACGTACCATTATATAAGCACAAATGTTTGAGAACAAAAAACGCTATCTTTTTCATGTTGTTTCACATAAATCATGTTACTCGTTAAACGATGGCAGATTCTGAACAAATTCGATTATTTTTTAGACAAAAGAAAAGCCTTCACTTACTTGGCCAAAGGCATTGGGACGCTATTATTTTTTTTTAGCTATGAATCTACATTTCACGTATGCGTCGGTGATGCCAGAAAAAGTGTGATTCGTAAAAGCATGGAAACATGTAATAAATACTGCTTAAGCGCTCTGCCATCTGCCAGCTAGCCGTATGGTGTGGGGGGGTATGCATGTCTTAAAAGGGTGTCGGTCAGCTTCACTTCATTAATGGAACCTTAAACGCAGAGCAAATTTTTAATAATATATAGTAATCTTATTCTTATTCCATCACTAGCCGACTGATGGTGCATCATCCCATACAGCAAAAACTAAAAAAAAAAAAAAAAAAAAAAAACAGCTCCAAGAAAATGGAGTTGATGTTCTGGGGTCGAATCGTCGCATTCGTTATCGAAATATTTCGATCGAAATTATTTTCTTATTATCCAAAACAAAATAATAAGAGTAATTTTACTCTGTCACAGCTGACGAGTTATGGTCCATAGTTAATAGTAAAAGTGAAACGAGGTCTGACGATTGTCCGTCTTCTGTAAACAATAAACCAAAATATGGAATTTCGATTGATTCTACTCGATATCGAATGCGACGATTTTCCCCCTGGCTTGTACAACGTATTCTTAGCGGGATAAAAGCCAAAATTCATCAAACATGGGACTGTAACCCCTGAAGAGTGTGAAAAATTTATAAACACAATGGCAAAGCGATTAGAAGCTGTTGTAAAATGCAGCTTTAAATTAGAAAAATATCCATTGTACGAATTAATTAGTGGTCAAATTATTTTTATACCCTATACCACTATGTGGTTAGGATATATTGAGTTTGTGCTGCTGTTTGTAACTACCAAAATTATTTGACCTAGATATGTGATCTTCTATTATATCGATCGACTCAGAATCACTTTTTGAGTCGTCCGTTCGTCTGTGTGTCCATGTGAACCTTGTAATCAAACTACAGGTCGCAAATATGAATATATTTTGATGAAATGTTGTATATATGTAAGCTTTTGTCGGCCATAGGATGATCGCTATTGAAATTGCTGAAAATTGGTGCAGATTCAGATATAGTTCCCATACAAATATGACATCTATGAGATCGAATTACATTGCCCAAATTATCATATAGATCTTGGTTAAATTTGGTTTGTGTGTGTTTATTACACCCATTAATCAGTAGTACAAGAAGAAACCCCTCCACATAAAGTTGCTTCCCGATAAAAAAAATAATAAAAATATTGCACAGATTCTTCTCAAATTTAGTTTGTATACGTTTTTGCAAAAAATAAATGACCACCAATATATATATAAATATAGCATCCGTATAAACTTTTTCATACCTGTAGGCAAAAAATAATAATAACAATGCCCCTCAAATTTGGTTTATGATAATTTTCTATACTCAATTTGTTGGATATAAAACCCATTCTGTATACGCATAGGGTCTAGACCGACTATACTTTTCTGACTTGTTATAAAATATAGTGAACTATCGGTAAAGGGTAATTCCATGAAAAGGTCAACCTTGGGTCCAATTTACGAATTTTAATTTAAATAGTTTTTATTGATACCATTTAAAAGAAAGGGCTCCAAATGGCATGAAAATATGGCAATAGTTTGTTGTATGTATTTTTGAATATTTTTATAGTCCCTATTTTCTATTTTTCCAGTAAGAAAGGAAAAGTGACAAGGCAATGTCATGTCTGTCACATTACAAAATACTTATATTTACTATAATTTATTTTAGAATTGATGTTTTTATATGCTTTATTAATAAACTAGCTCTTATATTATAACAACTGTTTCTTATTTGTCATACAAATAACTTCAGAGCTTTTCTGTGTTTTACACACATTCTCTAAAACCATGTCTGTTTGTTGTCATGTCTGTCACGACTGCTTTTTGCCGCCCCCCCCAATTATTAATAACAATAATACTTTATTACTTTTTCTAATGGTAAATATGTTGTTCAGGTCCGTCTGCATAATTTTGTATATTTTTATGAACAATGAAAAATTTTTACTGTATAATATTGGATTAGAAAGATCTCTGAATTAGCCTTAATTAATTAATATATTCACATATTTTTATGATTTTAAAGATAATAACACAAGCTTTCACAAAAGTACAACGAATGAGTTGTTGTTATTATTTCGTAAAATGTATAGCATAGAATGTTGTATTGTCAAAAAGTACTTGGTGTACGAATTAATAGCAGTGAGGCTTTTATTTAAAACTAGTATAGCCCAGCACTCGAAATTTGAGTGTAAATTCTAGGAAATATTATTTTTTCATTCAATGTTTCCAATGTGTTTGTAATCTATATATCAGGGGTGGGCACGTAAATGGCTTGTTGGGCCAAATTTGGAATTTCACCTACTAACGGTGGGCCGCACTATTATATTTTTGTACAAATATCCACTTTCAAACAAAATAGCAAAAAAAAAAAAAATACCGATGTTACGGAGAACATTTTTTGTATATGTTAACCTTTAACTCCTCAAGTTATGGGTCATTTTTGTCCTTCTTTTAAAAAGAGCAAAAACACCATTAAAACAGGGATTTAAGCGGTTAAAATGTGCCGCACAAATATTCGCCGTGAAATTTAACTATAAGTCTCTGAATACACCAAAACGGAAAATTCAACCAGAAAGTCAGAAATAAGACATATCAAAAGAGAGCTTAGGGTTAATTTCGCATTTATTAAGAAGGTAAAATAATAGAGATATTAGTGATTTTTAGTTAAATTCTTAATAAAATTTAAAAAACACTAGAGGACCCCTGCTGCTCCGCAGCATTACATTATATTATATTAATTTTTATAATATAATACCAAAATTTGCCAAGAGAAGTTAACGTACAGTAATGCCAAAATATGCCAAGAGAAGTTAACGTACAGTAAAAGTAAACTTGATTGTCCACGCATAGCTTTCCTCAAACCCAACGAATTTCCCAAGAGAAGTTAACGTACAGTAATGCCAAAATATGCCAAGATAAGTTAACGTACAGTAAAAGTAAAGATGATTCTCCACGCATAACTTTCCTCAAACCCAACGAATTTAAGCAGTTAATAGCTCAAAAGAAGGAGCTTGATCCACTGAGTGTTCATAGACCTATGTCAACAGCCTACGTTAATTAGAACTCTATGTAGTTATAGAGGTTTGAGTGAAGGAAAATATTGAAAAAAATCTTGAATGCAAAGTTTATTCATAAATTCTTTTAATATATAAGATTTTGAAATTTTTATACTCTATACCACTATGCGGTTTGGGTATAATGACTTTGTCCTGCTGTCTGTAACTACCAAAAATATTTTCCCTGGACCCATCTTTTGTTATACCGATCGACCCAGAATCACTTTCTGAGTCGATTTAGCGATGTCCGTCCGTCTGTCCGTCTGCCTTTCCAAAAATAATCTCTGTAGGACAATTCTTAGTCATAGGCCCCATAAAGAGATGCTTCCCGATCTTCACATAAATCTATCAAAAAACAAAAATATTGCACAGATTTTTTTTCAAATTTGATTTGTATATATTTTTTCAAAATATAAGTGACTACCAAATATGGTCAGGACGGTCCATTTTTCGACCTAGTTCCCATATAAATATAGCACCCGATATGAACTTTTTCATATCTGCAGCCAAAAAAAAATTAATAACAATGTCAACTAAATTTGGTTTATGCTTATTTTCTATATCTAATTAGTTGGACATAAGAGATAGCGTCTCTAAACCATGGTTTGGGGTATCGTATAGTCGGGCTAGACCGACTATATTTTTCTTACGTGTTTAAAATTCTTTTTTTTTTTAATTAACAAACCAATTTTTTTTATTTTGTTTTAAATTTATATGGGGCCGCACAAAATTTGTTCTTGGCCCGCATGAGGCCCGTAGGGCCGCATTTGCCCATGCCTGCTATATATATATAAAATTTATGAATATTTAAAGCCTAAAGGTATGTTAATCAATTTTAGCAATTCACAATTCAACACAGAGCGCCTGATATATAATTTAAATCATTCGCATTAACAGGGTGTAACGAATTATTAGAAATATTTTATTTTATTTAATTTAATATATTTTTAAGACAGATTAAACATAAATTTTATCATTCTCAACATCTCCTCGATTTGAACTATAATCATGCCAATTTTCACATTCCTCCGTGCCCGCATATTGCTTAGAAAGGGAACTAAAAATTTACCTTCGCGTATTAATATGTACTAGCAGATTCCAGCGCTCGAAATTCGAGCACAATTTCTAGGCAGCTTTATTTTTCAACTTAGCCAATTCACAAACCAACAATTTTATGGTTTATTATTATTGTGAATGAATATAACATTAACAAATTTATTAAAACACACATAGCATTTGTATAATTTTATGTATATGTTAGTAATAACTTTACTCAAAAAAAAATTTACTCAAAATAAAGGAAAAAATTGAAATATCTGTAAATCTGCAAAACGGCTAAAAAGAAATACCTTTCAAATAATATACGTTTGGTCAAAATCGGGATAAAACGGTATTAATATTATAGATATAGATCTAAAAAAAATTTAAATTAATTTATTACACTATTCTATAATTATTGGTCCATAAAAATATAATTTAATAAATTAGTATTAATATTTCATATGGATTTCTTTAACTTGATCGCCAACTCTCGTCTGTCTTAATATCCACCAGCTTGCGACAAAAGCTTGGCTCAATATTGTCCCATACCTCCGCAAGAATTCGCTTCAACTGTAATTTGAGAAAAAAATGTGAGTTCTCTGACTTTTTTTTGTCGAGATAGCTTCACAGATACTCGTTGAGGTTAATGCCAGCACGACTTCACATTATGTATACGCATTATGGTTGGTATCGTTGTACTGGTAGAAGTGCTAGTTGCTACTTAGACCCAAATATTCCTTGTGTATGGATTTTACTCCCTTTATATTAACTCGTAGTGTCTGCTTGTCTCTGTTTATCGACAAAACCTTGGATCGATTTTTAACCTTTTTCCCGTGATCCAATCGAGCTGAAACTTTGCAAAAAAGTTTTTTGTTTACGTTGCCTTCCCATTTAAAATTTTTTAATACAATTTACAAATTGTAGACAAAAATGCAATTTCTTTTGACATTATATTTAAAGGTTTTTAATTAAAGATAGATTTTTTGCAACAAATGGGAAGTGTACGAGAGTTTGGCCTGTTTTATTTAAAAAAAATAACTAATTCTCCAATAATAATATAATTTTGGTTTATTTTAATTTTGATTTTTTTTAAAGTTCAATATGCCCTGAAAATCTTGCCTTGTTGGAAAATTGTAATTTAATTTTGAGGATTTATCTAAATTCTAAAAATATTATTAAAACTATAATTTCTGAAATAATTGCAAAATAAAATCTTTTGTAGGTCTACAATCAATTTTATGACAATAAAAGTATGGAAATTCGTAGCAGAGAAGTTAATAATCGTTTAATACTCGAAGGAGCTTTACGTGTATACTGGGGTGTGCAAGCTGTTATACACCTTAAAGAAGATGATGATCAAAGAACATTTGTGGTGCGTAAACGTAATTCGTGTCGGGTGTCTAAAGTTGAAAATGTAAGTGCGACCACTAAAGCTTAAGCATATAGTTAATTTCTTAAACTCGGTTTGTTTACCAATCTCATTAGGATGCTTCGGATAAAGAAAATAATGATGTCACCACTGACTCATATGAAGGGGCTACAACAACAAGCGATCAAGTAGATGCCATATCTACAGATGTATCATTAAGTGAAAGTATGACTTTTGATTCATGTAGTCTTAATGAATATCCTGAATTGCCAACGACACCCGAAGAAGTTACAGCTCAGACCACGGGAACAAGTGCAACATCAGAAACTTTAACGAACGGTCAGGAAGAGGATTCTTCTTCTAACACCACCACGTTATGTGACGAACAATCATCTAATTTGTCTACAGCTACAAATGCCACAAATGGAGCAAGTTCAACATTACCTTCCAAATTGGATAAGTTAAAAAAATTAGATTGGGATGAAATAGATGATTTGTTGCAGGTAGAAAGACGCGTAAGCGAAAAGGATAAGGTATATGAAACTATGCCAGTGCGTTTACCTTCGGCATCACCACAAAACTCGACATCATCAACTCCTACTTCGGATAGTTCAAAAACTATTTCAAATCAAATCAGTACGGATTCTACCAATATAGATGACGTTTCTCACTCAAAAACATCATCCTCTTCCACAACAACCTCATCTCCTTGTTCTTCAACCACTACATCCACATCTTCGGATAATTTTTTAACAGCCACTGCCTCTTTAAACACTACCACCACTACAGAAACAACCACAAATGGCAATACAACCACCTCTACTACAGTCGATAACTATGAAACCTCCGATGATGCTACATTGAAACCCATGGATTTCGAAGATTTCAAACGTAGTGTCCATCAGGATTATGTTAATGGTTCCAATTCATTTCAAGAACATAACGATGATACGCTAAAGCGTAATCAGCCCATAGATCCTTCACGTATACACGATTCTCTGAAACTTTATCCTAGTGCTAGTGGCGACAATCCCATGAGTAAAAGTTTTAATTGTGAACATGCTCTTAGGTCTATTGATGCTTCGTTTATCAATGATACACTATCGTTGAGGATTAATGAAGGCGGCTCACCCCAAAAACGTTCTCCATATGTACTACAAAAAAGTGGTTCGGCGCAGGCGCAACTTACGGTAACAAATGGTCGCTTTGAAAGGGGTATCAACCGCTCAAAATCGGGTCCTTCATGTGTGGTTTACTCCTCCAGTGATGACGATGACGACTCGACTTTAAAAACACGCAAAAGAGATGGAGCTGGTGGGGACCATATGTCTGCCACTATACGCAAAAGTGACATACCTCCTCGTTTTATACAAATTAAAATGGATTGTTATCCTAAAGAAGGTGTCAGCGATAATGATTCCAGTCGTCAGGATAATCCACATTCGACATCACAAAGTGGTGCTGCTGGTGGAGATGAGTTAACACAAACTGAAGAATTGTTTACTACTTCAGGTGGTGGCGATGGAGTTCTTCAAAATCATCACAATTCTAATCATCATGAAGAGGGCGATGAACAACCTTTACATATAACCGAAGATGGTGTTGTATTAAGAAGACCACCACGTACTGGAGCTGCGGCCATTAAAAGACGTAGTGGCAATAGAAGGTAGGAACTGCCAAATTTATAAAAATGTAAAAATAAAAACTATGTGTTTCTCAGATATTTATAACCTTTAGCTGAGATTAAAAAAATATTTTTGGAAAATATCCTTGATTCCGAGTGTTTTTGTCGTATAAAAGTTTTCACTAAAAGAGCGTTTTGTAACTTTTCACCTAGATCATATGAATTTTTTTCTCTATCTGAATTTGTATTTTTAATTCTTTGCAGATCGCGTACAAAACTTAAACGTCGTTGTTCAATAAATGGACATTTTTATAATCGTGAAACTTCGTTCTTTACGCCACCTTACGGTTCTCAAATGTCCGTTTGGGTGACATCGTTGGTGACCACCCAAGAAGTTATCAATTTGTTATTGGAAAAGTATCGAGTAGATAGTGCAGCAGAAAACTTTTCACTTTTTATCATAAGAGATAATGGAGAACAAAAACGTCTTAAAGACAATGAATATCCATTGATAACACGCATTATGTTGGGTCCCCATGAAGATGTAGCAAAGCTATTTTTGGTGGATGCTAAGAAAACTGATGAAATTAGGTAATTAAATTATACAAAACATTATACAAAACTTATGATTATAACCTAATTTCTTTTGTTGTTGTTTTCTTTTAGCAATGAAGTTGCACAATTTTTGAATTTATCATTACCAGAATGTCGTGCTATTATTGAACGTTATGATCAAGAATTAGAGCGGGAAGTTACCAAAGTTAGAGAAAAGTAAGTAGAAAAAACATTCAAATATTATCAATGAGTAATCTATATACATAATATATAATATAAATATAAATATTAAATGTATAATCTTCTTTTTTTAGATATGCTGAATTAAGTCGTCGTATCGTTGGTCGTATGGAATCTCTTAAAGTTCATTTATAAATTCCTGAAACTATTTCGTGAAATCATCTATATCATTTTTTTATACAATTCTTTCCATTGTACTAGCAACAGTTTTTTAAGTTGCATTTTTTCTAGTATAATCAATATACATATATATATTTTTTTCGTAATTGTTTTACAAATTTTCATTTTATTTTTAATGCAGTATTTAAAAAAATAACTTTTTTCGAACAATCAAGTGTCATGCTCCTTTTTTATATTATAATTTTAGTTAATTATTATTATTTTTTGTTTGTATTGTTGTTTAATTTACTAACAAACTATCACGATGAAATCAAAAAAAAAAAAAAAAAACAGAATTTTTATTATTATTATGAAAACAAAGTGTAATTCATTGAAACATATTTATGAATTGATAAAATAAAACAGTTGGTCTGAATTTGATAATAGTTAAAAAAAATTATGTTTTTACACATAATAAACGTAAACAATATTATTGTAGTTTATATATATATATATAAATAAAACGAAAACGTTTTCTAAACCAAAAAAAGAATAAAAAAAATAATAATTATGATATATGTAATAAAAATTTATAAAACCCCCCAGTGTTTAACAAAGTAAAAATATTTTTTTTTCACACATTTGTATAGTCGAGTAGTGCTAACAGATGCCACAATTTTGGTCCGAATGGTTTAAAATTTTTTATGAGTAATCTATGAATATATTCAATTACAGACAGTGAAATTTTTTTTTTTACACTTTTTGCAAAATTTCCGATCTTTTTCGAGCAGTTGTTCCCACACGCCAACAATTTTGTCGAAAAGCTTTGAAATTTTGAAAACATATTCTCTACATTGTGAGGACCCAATTTCATACGGACCGAAATTGGCCACACAACGATGGACCAGAGGGGAAAAGATACAGGACGGACCGGTGAATTACATTCACCATGACAAAACGACGGACCTGTGAATTACATTCACCTGACCAACAACAACGGACCTGTGAATTAAATTCAACATGACAGGCAGTGAATTCACTCATACCCCGGAGGTGAATTACATTCACCATGAGACTCAGGGGTGAATTACATTCACCCACCCACAGCTACACCCACTTGACATCAAACCGCACAAATAGTTAGACACCCTTCCCATCAAGCATCCAACCATAACCACAGCCACAAGCATTAACCATCAAACCACACACGCAGCTACACACACTTCCCATTAACCATAAACAACGCAACGACACACAGCTACATACCATCCACACTCAAACTCATACCACAACAACACATAGCTACATACCATCCACCATCAAACTCATACCACAACAACACCAACTATCAAACATCAAACCCCATGAGAACACTAAAGAGCACACACACGAACCATCAAACATCAAACCAACACGCAACAAAGAGCACATCACCCACACACCGGCTACACAGATACACAACCAAACTCATTACCTCCGCTGTGTGGTGCTCTCCTATCAAACCTTAGATTCACAGCGTGTGGTTCTACAGGCAGTACACAAGCAGCGATCGACATTCTCTGACAACTATTGAGAGGATGTGGTCGCGACAAATCGACATGGTTGTAGGAGGACAACATATAAAAGGGCGTGCACCGAGCTACGAGAGATTACTTGGATGACCGGCACAGGCAACGCATCGTTAGACTTTTGTTACGATAACGCATCGCTCAAGCTCGACAAGGAAACAAAACGGGACGCAAAGGCGATCGTGAGCATAAAGAAAATTGGTAAGAAAACAGAAGATTTATTTTTATTAAAAAACAAGTAAGAATGTTAAATTCGGCTGTGCCGAATCTTTGATACCCTCCACCTCGGTTTAAGTATTGATAATAAATGCAAACAAAATATTGGAAAAATATGCATGCGTTTCCCATTATATGACATAACTTCTCGCCCTAACCTCAATTGCAAAGGTAATGGTTGTGTAGGGTGGCTATATGCATTAAATCATGCTAATTGGAGATGGCTGTATAGTTTATTTTAACTGGCCAAATATTTCTTCATTGCGGCCATATAGGTCGGATGGAGTAACAAAATAATAACAACAAAAAAAACTCTCTCAATTTTTTTTATTAAAATATTGCCATATTTGGAAAACATAGAGAATAAATTTATAATAATAAATATTCAAATTAGGGATGCCAAACGCAAAAAACCAAATGTCCCAAACATTTTGAATAAAATAATTTGTTCTCTTTATTTTCTGAAAAATTTTCATCCAAAAAAAATTGTGAAAAATATTATATAAATAACATTCTCATCAAATTGCGTTTATTTATGTAACAATTTTTATGTTCGCAATTCTTAAATATCATTTGAGGTTTTCTAAAATTCATTGAATTTAAAATAATGTTTTCTGTAGTCCGATTCTGTAAATTTCAACGATCCGACAACCGCAAAATATATCGACAGCTATTGTTGTTTTCACTACATCTTAACGACAGTCGACAAATCTATTTTTCTATTTATTTAAATTGTAAAGGAGTGGCATCTCTGTCAAAATAAGCGAAAAACACAAAGAAGAATAGAAAAAACAAATTACTTCGTGTTTGACAGGATGATTTTATGTTTATGTTTAATGTCTCTATTTTTTTACTAATGTTTCTGTTTATTTATTTGAAAATGAAATAATGAATTGAATATGCTATTTAATTTTTTTATTTATATAAAAAAGTTTTTTAATAGAAGCAAAATATTTTCACTATTTTATGATTTTTATTTATGTATGACGACATTTCAACCTAAAAATTTAAGTTTTTATCGATTGAATAAACAACACAAAAATGGTTGTCGTTTAGCTGATTTTAACAATAGCGAATATCGTTTAAAAATTTTACTGATAATTTTGCTTTTCTTTTTTTAACGATTCGATTATCGTTAAAAGAAGTTATTTCTCCTGAATGCCAATATTTTTTTAAATGTAAACATTTTTAATTGTAAACATATTTGGTGTTTTTTTTTTGGAATTTGATGCAATTGATGTCTTCTAAATTTAAAATTATTTTTTCCGACGTTTTGATATGATTTTCTGAAATTCAATTAATATTTTCTAATTTACAATTGGAAATTTTAGTTCCAGTTTTAAGAATTGATATTTTCTAAAATTTTAATGGAAAATTTAAAAAGTGCAATTTTGTATTTATGTGAATAATAATGCTTTAGTAATTATAAACAATTTTTAAAACTTAGATGTAATCGCAATCAGATATTTTGTAGGTAAAGCAGAATAATAATTCTATATAACTATGTAGGACTGTTTTGAAAGCAAAAAACTCATTGATGAACTCGGTAACTCTATTTTGTAAAAACAACAAAAAGTTAATATGCCAAACTTATGTTCATATTTGTAAAAGAATAATGAAAATACGTATGAAATAAAAGACCAGCCGGTGTATACTCTTAACATTGTTCTATATGATATCTATTTGAAAATATTGACATTCATGTTAAAATAGAAATAACTATTCCAAAGCTAATTAGAACAAAAATTGTGGCGCCATCTACTGTGGCATAGTCACGCTGAGCAAAATGACACTCTGTTAATGCAAAAGAAATGTATTTTCCCCACAATAAAATATTGCAGAATTTTATGTAAATAAAATAATATACCGATTTATTTCTAACATGCAGTTATTATGGATATACATATATAGAATATATGTATATTATTTGTATTATTTAATATGTGTATGTATGTATGTATATGTAAATATTACACACAAAAAATACAACATCAAACGTTATTTTTGTGTTTTTCTCTTTAAATAAATTAATACATTAAAATTTTTTTTTGCTAAATTTACATTGTTTTTTTTTTTTTAATAACAACTAGGTATTTTAGCATTATTTGCTTTAGATGCTGGTGAATTTTTACTGCCTTTATATTAACTCATTGTGTCTTTGTCTGCTTGTCGAAAACATTTTGGATCGATTTTAACCCCTTTCCCGTGACCCAATCGATCTGAAACTTTGCAGGCAGGCTCGTGGCAATGACAGAAATGATTTAGTAAATTTTTTTAGTGATGCCAAAACAATGGAAACTTTTAAACTTTTCTACCAGAGTTGATAAAAAAAATGTACAAAGGGTTAGTTTTTATTATATTATTACCACAAAAACCACAAGTCCAGCTATGACAACAATATAGAAACATCATATTTTTCATTTTTTTTTATTTTTTCAGAGATTTCCCTGGACCTGTTCCACCGATTTTAATGATTTTTGAAATAGAAATCTTCTCTTGAATTTGGTGAATCATTCTCACTAAAAATGATCACCTTAGATATCCTATTGAGGGCGTGATCGTGACAAGAACAACAAAGAAAATTACATTTTTTCAAGACTTTTTTTAGATCTTCATTCAAATCTCGGGCCCTAGCTGCCCGATTAATGCCGTCATCGTGATTTCCACAGACGGACAGACGGACATCGCTATATCAACTCCGGTTGTTATAAGGATCACAAATATATATATTTTATGAGGTCCAAAATTTTTTTTCTAATTATTACAAACGGAATGACAAACTTATATATATCCTCTGCACACTGGAGTGGAGGGTATATAAAAAAAATAAATAGTGAAGGAGCGGGATTACATCCAGCTCAGAATAGTAGCGAATTACATTCGCTAGTGGGGAGGGATCACATCCGTCCCAAGCGTAGAAGGCTGGATTAACTAAGTGTAAGAGCGGGATTACATCCAGCTCAGAATAGTAGCGGATTACATTCGCTAGTGGGGAAGGATTATATCTGACTCAAGTTTAGAAGGCAGAATTATATTCGGCAGAGATCAGATCACCCAAACTAAAGTCCACAGGAGCATAGGGTCATTAGGCTAGGGAGAGCACAAAACCCGCGACTTCAGCAAGCAGTACACCGTCGACATCCGGCAGCAACAACAACCACCGCGGGACCGGCAACCCCAGTGCCCACCGTATCCCCGCACCAAGTTATTATTATACTGTGAAGTGTATATTGTTCATATTAAAAGACAATAAAAACCAATAATTTTTAAAAAGAAATACAGGTGAAGTGAAGTGTTTTCCTATAAATAAAATTTAGTGGAAGGACCCTGGAACAGCTGACGCTATATCGGCTTCAAACCCGGCACAATTAAGGATGACATTCTTGGTACTTGTACAATTCCAAAAAGTATACATTTGTTATACTAAATACTTATACGTATTTATCTTTTTACATGGTTTCAAACATGAAAAATTTTAATTTTTACTACTCGAGCTACTCGATGAGCTCTAGTATGTCGTTAGCTAAAATGCAAAAAGGCGTAACTAACAAAAAATTAAAAATCGAGTTTTTGATTTATTATTATGAATGCTATAAACTACATGTCCTGACAAAATTTTTCGCTTCTGCGATCAAAAATGACACCTTTATTAACAAAACACAAAGGGACGTAACTACAAGTGTGTTTATTTGATAAATGAAAAACGACGTAATTACGCATTTTTTCTAACAAATATCTAGTTAGTACAATATCATTTCCATATCAAAAACGTTGGCTTAAGCGACTTCAATAACAAATTGACTAATTCATTTTCTGTGATCAATATCCATTCCGTTTTCTCAAAAAATTGCAATTTTAATTCGGCCTCCTCTACTTCTGTCATTTCAAAATTAATAAAAAGTGGGCAGATGACTTTCCAATACATCGAGTGTCTCCTCTAAAATTATAGACACGGTTGGTTGTGACATCCCTAGACTGAAATCATTCCCAACACTTAATAGGTAATAGCCTTCTGCCAATAATCGCAATGTTGTTGTCAACTTTAATATATTGGATATTAATAGGGATCTTACTCCAGTCTTCATTGAAGGCTGTATTTTTTCCAAAACTAATTTAAATGCCGTTTTATTCAATCGGAAATATTCAACAAATCTGTAGTAAATAATAATATTCTAACACTTCCGACTAAATCATAAGTTCATAGCAAACTTACTTGTTATACGGCAAACTGAAAATGTCCGACTTTTGCCTTATTGCCTTTCTTTCAAACCTAAGGCATTGCTTGCTTTCCTCATCATTGGAACTTTCACTGGAATCCGACATAAAAACATTTTTCCTTACAAATTGAATTTAAAATAAAACAAGTAAAAAATTATAGTCGGTCTAGACCGACTATACGATACCCTATACCATGCGTTTAGAGACCCTATCTCTCAGGCCCAACTAACTGGATATAGAAAATAAGCATAAACCAAATTTGAGTGGGATTTTTATTAATTTTTTTGGCTGCAGATATGAAAAATTTTATATCGGATGCTATATCTATATAGGGACTTGGACCAAAAATGGACCGATCCTGATCATGTTTGGTAAAGTATTTTGCAAAAATATATACAAACAAAATTTGAGAAGAATCAGTGCAATATTTTTGTTTTTTAATAGATTTAAGTGAAGATCGGGAAGCAGCTCTATATGGGGTCAGAGGGATCATTTTTGGACTACTCATTAATGGATGTAATGAACGCATACAAACCCAATTTGAGTAAGATCTATATGACAATTTGGATCTTATGGCAATTTATGTCGATTTCATATGGGTAATTTGTATGGGGGCTAGGTCTGAACATGGACCGATTCTCACCAATTTCAATAGCGTTCATCCCATGGCCGATAAAAGTTTACGTACCAAATTTCATCAATATACATTCATATTTGCGACCTGCAGTTTGATTACAAGCTTTACATGGACACACAGACGGACGGACGGACGGACGGACGGACATTGTTAAATCAACTCAGAAAGTGATTCTGATTCGATCGGTATAATTAAAGATGGGTCTAGGTCAAATATTTTTGGTTGTTACAAACAGCAGCACAAAGTCATTATACCCAAACCACATAGTGGTATAGGGTATAATAAAACAAGTAAAAAATTATAGTCGGTCTAGACCGACTATACGATACCCTATACCATGCGTTTAGAGACCCTATCTCTCAGGCCCAACTAACTGGATATAGAAAATAAGCATAAACCAAATTTGAGTGGGATTTTTATTAATTTTTTTGGCTGCAGATATGAAAAATTTTATATCGGATGCTATATCTGTATGGGTACTAGGCCCAAAAATGGACCAATCCTGACCATGTTTGGTAAAGTCTCTTGTATTTTGTAAAAATATATACAAACAAAATTTGAAAGGAATCCGTGCAATATTTTTGTTTTTGATAGATTTAAGTGAAGATCGGGAAGCAGCTCTATATGGGGCCTATGACTAAGAGTTGTCCCATAGGGATCATTTTTGGACTACTGATTAATGGATGTAATATACACATACAAACCCAATTTGACCAAGATTTATATGATAATTTGGATCTTATGACAATTTAAGTTGATTTCATAGGGGTCATTTGTATGGGGGCTAGGTCTGAACATGGACCGATTCTCACCAATTCCAATAGCGTTCATCCCATGGCCGATAAAAGCTTATATACCAAATTTCTTCAAAATATATTCATATTTGCGACCTGCAATTTGATTACAAGCTTTACATGGACACACAGACGGACGGACGGACGGACGGACGGACATCGTTAAATCGAATCAGATAGTGATGGAAGATGAAATGATAATAGGTCAAATATTTTTGGTAGTTACAAACAGCAGCACAATAAAAATTAAACTGCTGTCAAATGCTTTATATAGGGATGACATATATTTCTTTTAAATTGTCGATAAATCTCCGGCATCAACACAACACCAATACCAATACCAATTTAGCGTCAAGGTGATGTCGACGTCGACTCAATGTGGCAACGGCTTCAAAGTGACGACGATGACGATGACGACAACGACTTACATAATAGGGGTGAATATTCCATATCAAAATAGTTAAATAGTTCATAAAAAAAATTTTAAAAAATTTTTAAAATCAATTATTAATTCGTATACCTTCTTTAAGCCGAAAATAGACATTTTATATTTTACAAAAAATACTTCAACTATATGTTTAAACTTATTTGTTGTAGATACGTCTTTTTGTGTTTCAGAAAAACAGAAGCCAAAAAGTCGTATCTAACATAGCTCTTCAAATAATTTAAAAAAAAATTTTTCTTTAAAAATAAATTTGTCAGTGTTTAAATTTAAATTAGAAAAAACTTAGTTAAAAATGTTAATAGTTTTAATTTTACAAAGTTTTTGCTTCTCCTGTAAATTATATTTTTGTTAGTTGCGCCTTTTTGCAACTTAGCTAACGATATACAGATTAACCTATATATATCGATAAAATTGGATGTATGTGTGTCTATTGTACCCACTAAACGGTAGTCCAAAAATATCCCCTTTATCATTCCCGATCTTAACTTAAATCTACCAAAAAAGAAAAATTTTGAATAGTTTTTTTTCCAAATTTGGTTTAAATATGTTTTTGGAAAATTAAGTGACTTAGTTAATATGGTTATAATCGGTCAATTATTTGACCTAGTCCCATATAAAAATTACATCAGATGTGAAGAATATTATCCTAAGTTTACCCAGCTTAATGGTTTATTTTGTGAATGAGCGTGATTTCACAGAGACTGGCGGACATTGTTATATTGACTCGAGTTGTTATAAGGATCAAGAATATATTTATTGGGTCGCAAATTAATTTTTCGATGCGTTACAAACGGAATGACAAACTGATATATATCCTCTTCACAGTGGTGTGGAGGGTATAAAAACAATTAATAATTAAATTATAACATGTTTGATATTGAAATTTGTCATTATTAAAAAAAAAAAATAAGTGAGAAATTATAGTCGGTCTAGACCGACTGTATGATACCCTATACCATGGTTTCGATACCCTATCTCTTCGGTCCAACTAATTCGATATAGAAAATAAGCATTAACCAAATTTGAGTGGCATTGTTATTATTTTTTTTGGCTGCAGATATGAAAAAGTTCATATCGGATGCTATATTTATATGGGGAGTAGGTCGAAATATGGACCTATCCTGACCATATTTGGGAGAGTCACTTATATTTTGAAAAATATATACAAACCAAATTAGAGAAAAATCTGTGCAATATTTTTGTTTCTTTGATAGATTTAAGTGGAGATTCCCGAATCAGTTTCATATTGGGGCCATGACTAAGAAGTTTCCTACAACGCTTATTCTTGGACTACTGATAATGGATGTAATAAATATACACGTACCCAATTTGCTTAATCAACTATTTAATTTAAACATTAGAAAGAAAGAAAAAAACACGAAAATTGCACAAAAATTAGTCTAAGCAACTGAGCCTCCTTTCCAATTTAGGTTTCTCTACAGCAGCATAGTTACACCAATTGCAAGTCTTGTATGAATAGTATGAAAATTTTTTATAAATAGTTGCTAAATAATTTATCTGGGGGCCAATTAAAATGACATTTGCTACTTATAATTTTAATAGGAGGACCAACTGGGTTCTATTCAACGGTGATCTTGACTCGTATTTACTTATGTCAAATTTAAATTTTAACGTACCGTGTAGATTCATTTGGACTATTTTCGGAATAATTTTATTAATTCTTATCCCTTCTGCATTATTTAGTTAGCAGCATTTGTTTAGAATCTGCCAGAGTCCACGTTAAGGGGACGAACCCTCTTGGTCTACAGTGGCGGTAAAGTGAGCGCCGCACAGTGGACCATATTTTGAGAAGGCGGCCAAAAATCATTTTTTTTTTGTTACCGATTTTAAAGTTATGTTATTCATTTGAAAGTAAATACTAGTAAACACCGGGATCCAAAAAATTGCGACTCTATCTCAACTATATCACAGCGAACAGGGTCTTCGAAAATGGGCTTTCTCAGTATTTTGCTAAAATTAAAAATTTCTTTGTAAATTTTTATTTTTGAATAACTGTAACTTTTTTGATTTAAAAGATTTTGAAGTGAAATAAATTTTGTATAATTTTGTGGCTTCCATACTATTAATATTAAGAATGCAAAATCACTGAGTCATTCCGAAATTAAAAAAAAAATGTCCATATTTTCCGAAAATCTCCTACTTAATAGAGCATAACTCCTGCCAGTCAAAAGCAGTCAGAAAAAATCTTGCACTCTTCTATAGTCCGAACCCTCCTCTATACTCCTGTACCTCATTATACACCCGCCAGTTTCCGCCCGTGTGCACCAGAACAATTTTTCTGACCCAAGGTTAGATATTTTCTGCAAAATTTATGAATACAAAAGTTGTCCACTATGTGGTTAGGATATATTAAGTTTGAGGTGATGTTTATAACTGCCAAAAATATTGGACCTTTATCCATCTTTTATTATATGGATCGATTCAAAAACACTTTCTGAGTCTATTAAACGATGTCCGTCCGTCCGTCTGAGTGTTATGAATTCGTACCGGTGCACCGCGGTGTATTTTTTGCATGTCGGTAGAGTTGTCAGGAGTTGTTATAAATTTATAAAAAAGGGTTGAGATATAATGCGCTTAATTCTTACAGGTACATTTACATAGGTATCTTTCAAAAACATTAATAGTCTGAATTAGAGTTATATAGTTTAAATACCTGGTAAAAAAAAGATATGAGCAGGTATGCTTCACTTTTTAAAAGGGGTTAGGGTGTGGGTTTTTATGCTTCTAAAAGTGGTAATAAAAGATAAAATTTTTATTTTACATAATTGCAAGAAAGAGTATTTATAATAATGTTTCCACAATTATTATTCATTACAATTTGTGCAATGGCTAAGTACTATTACAGAGATCTGGCTGATATTTATTTTCAACGTAATGATGTAGACGATGTAATTTTGCACATAGTGAGCAACGACTTCTTTAAGAATTGTAACCTAGAAGACATTGAAAAGCACAAAGGAAAAATTACTAATTTTGCATCAAATTTGAAAAGACGGTACATTGAATGCTCTCATAGCAAGGCAAAGATGTACAAACTTACTAAGACTGGTTAATAAAGGAACTTATTTTTGAGAGTGCATCTACAACTGCCAACGAAAGTGGAAAAAAGGGGTCGACCAGCAAAACCAATTGACTGATATAGTGAAAGATCTCGAAGGCGCAAGCTGGAGAATATCAATGAAGAAATTTCTCAAAGAATTCATTCTCAGGATTCATTTTTGCACCAAATTCAAGCAACTCAAAATAAAAAAAATTAAATTGAAATAATTGAAAAAATAGTAGAAGCGAGCCCAAGGCGCCCAAAGAGGATTTTGAAAAGCATTCCTACACCAATTGAAGATAAGAAATTTACGCCGGAAGAAGCGTTCGCCCTATTTTTGGATTTGAAATTGACCAAAAATCAATATAAGGAATTGCGGAAGCGAACCAATGAAAAGAATTGTGGGATTTTTCCAGAGTATCGAGATTTAGTTTCTGCCAAAAAAGATCTGCTATTAGTGTCACTTCAATTTCTAAATGGGGATGTGATGGATCTTCTGGTCAGAAACAATACAAGCAATTTAATGCCGAAAATTAATCAGATGCTAATTTATTTATGGTATCTTTCGTTTCATTGCGCTTAACAAAAAGGTATAGCGTCTTAGAGCCGTCAACTAGTAGAGGAACAGAAATTGATATATGGAAAAATGAAATTCATTCTTCAACAAAGTATTGCAGACCAATAAAATTTGCATTCAAAAAGGAAACCAAAGATGTCATAACTGAAGAAGTTCAAAAAATAAAAGATCAAATTAAGGAACTTCAACCAGTAATATTTAAATTTGATGACCAAGACATTGAAGTACATTTTAAAATGTGTCTCACAATGATTAATGGAAAAGTTGCACAAGCTTTAACTGGAACAAAGTCAACGTCAAGCTGCATTATATGCCAAAAGACATCAACTCAATTAAGCCAACCCCCACCAGAAGACGATAGTTTTAAGGAAGCCTACGAATTTGGAATGTCCCCTCTTCATGCTAGAATACGTTTCATGGAGCATATTCTTAAATTGGGTTATGATTTGGAATTTGGTCCGTTAGGCGAAGCAGTGAAAAAAAAAACAAAGAAAACAAGTAAGAAAATTATAGTCGGTCTAGACCGACTATACGATACCCTATACCATGCGTTTAGAGACCCTATCTCTCAGGCCCAACTAACTGGATATAGTAAATAAGCATAAACCAAATTTGAGTGGGATTTTTATTAATTTTTTTAGCTGCAGATATGAAAAAGTTCATATCGGATGCTATATCTATATGGGGACTAGGCCCAAAAATGGACCGACCCTGACCATGTTTGGTAAAGTCTCTTGTATTTTGCAAAAATATATACAAGCAAAATTTGAGAAGAATCAGTGCAATATTTTTGTTTTTTGATAGATTTAAGTGAAGATCGGTAAGCAGCTCTATATGGGGCCTATGACTAAGAGTTGTCCAATAGGGATCATTTTTGGGCTACCGATTAATGGATGTAATATATACATACAACCCAATTTGACTAAGATTTGTATGATAATTTGGATCTTATGGCAATATATGTTGATTTCATAGGGGTCATTTGTATGGGGGCTAGGTCTGAACATGGACCGATTCTCGCCAATTTCAATAGCGTTCATCCCATGGCCGATAAAAGATCAAATACCAAATTTCATCAAAATATATTCATATTTGCGACCTGCAGTTTGATTACAAGCTTTACATGGACACACAGACGGACGGACGGACGATTTTTTAATCATATTGAAAAAAATTTTCCCAGCTTTCAAGCAAAAAAAAAAAAAAAACAAGTAAGAAAATTATAGTCGACTATAGGATACCCTATACCATGCGTTTAGAGACCCTACCCCATAGGCCCAACTAACTGGACATAGAAAATAAGCATAAACCAAATTTGAGTGGGATTTTTATAAATTTTTTTGTCCGCAGATATGAAAAAGTTCATATCGGATGCTATATCTATATGGGGACTAGGCCTAAAAATGGGTCGATCCTGACCTTGTATGAATGGATCCTGACAAGAGACCTTGTATTTTGCAAAAATATATACAAACAAAATTTGAGAAGAATCAGTGCAATATTTTTGTTTTTTGATAGATTTAAGTGAAGATCGGGAAGCAGCTCTATATGGGGCCTATGACTAAGAGTTGTCCCATGGGGATCATTTTTGGACTACTGATTAATGGATGTAATAAACACATACAAACCCAATTTGACTAAGATTTATATGATAATTTGGATCTTATGGCAATTTAAGTCGATTTCATAGGGGTCATTTGTATGGGGGCTAGGTCTGAACATGGACCGATTCTCGCCAATTTCAATAGCGTTGATCCCATGGCCGACAAAAGCTTATATACCAAATTTCATCAAAATATATTCATATTTGCGACCTACAGTTTGATTACAAGCTTTACATGGACACACAGTCGGACGGACGGACGGACGGACGGACATCGTTAAATCGAATCAGATAGTGATTCTGATTCGATCGGTATAATTAAAGATGGGTCTAGGTCAAATATTTTTGGTAGTTACAAACAGCAGCACAAAGTCATTATACCCAAACCACATAGAGGTATAGGGTATAAAAATATGAAAATTGTATAAAAATTAATACTGTACTCGTGTACACAGTTTCAAATAATTCAGTTTTCAGAAAAACGTATTTTAAATTTCAACAAGTTAGTTTTTTTAACATACGAGGGCAACTGGACCTGGCAAAGAAAATAGAAAAAATTTGGGAAAAATTTTCTTTATTTCTCAACGTAATCTCCTTTTAGCTGGATACACTTTTCCCAGCGAAATTCAATAGCCTATTTATAGAATTCGATACCCTATTTATAGAATGAACTGTATAACTCCTTAAAATATCCATCAACTGCAGACTCCACCCCTTCATTGTTGGCAAATCTTTTATCACCGAGCCATTTTTTTAAGTTTGGAAATAGAAAATATTCCGAGGGAGCTAAATCTGCAGAAAAAGGTCCATTGTGAAGCAATTCGATCTTTAGTTCATGGATTTTGGCCATAGCAATAGTAGATGTGTGAACTGGTGCATTGTCTTGATGAAGCAATACTTTCTTTTTCGCTAAATGCGCCCTTTTTCCATTAATTTCTGCCGTTGATTGTTTATCCTTTTTGAAGATAATCAATAAAAATTATCCCATGCGCATCCCAAGAAACAGACGCCATAACCTTGCCTGCAGATGGAACTGTCTTTGCCTTCTTTAACTGTTCCTTTGTCTCAGGTGCGAAGTAGTGGACCTATGTCTCATCCATGAATCGGTGGCTCCTGAATCGGTGGCTCCAAAAAATTCCACACCACGTTGCGGCTTGAAAATTAGAATATATGTTTATACTTGCGATCTGCAGTATGATTACAAGGTTTACGTGGACTCACAGGCGTATAGACGGACCGACGGACAAACTGACGGACGGACATCGCTAAATCGACTCAAAAAGTGATTCTGAGAAAGTGATTCTGAGTCGATCGGTATAATAATTATAAATAATAAATATGTAATAGTTTTGGTAGTTAAAAACATCAGCACAAAGTAAATGCGATCTTCCTAAAAAGATCGATTTTCAGAACCGATTTAAATCGTCACATCAAAAATCGTTACAGCATAAAATCATCGGATATAAAAATCGCGATTCTCTGAAAATCGATTTAAAAAATCGGCACCTTTTTGTTTGATTATACTTTGTATAAAAATACACCAACAACATTATGGCTCTTATCTCAGCAAAAGATGGCGTTGGCTAAGATATGGTACCAAACCAGTGTTTAGTTCTATATAAAATCATACGTTAAAAGCCTTTAACACAACAAACGGGCGTTAGAACAACTACAGTATACTTGTATTTGCTTACACTGTACCGACAGCGACCACAATCCTATCTTACCAAACATATTTTTTTTGTGTATTATAAATATCTTAATACAAAATGGCTGCACTGTTGATGTTCCTCTAACACAAAATGAAGTTGAAGATGATGCAGAATATGAAAATGTTAAAAAAATTTTATTATACAATAATGTAATAATACAATAATCAGCAATTAAAAAAGCCCTTTCCAACAGCAATGAAAGCGCAGAAGACGACGTTATTTTTGTGCCAAACGAACCTGACGAGATAGTTGAGTACGTGTTCCAGGAAATGTAATTTAATCACATATATTTGAGTATTATATGAAATATTCTTATGAAAAATACTTTTTAGGCTTAAAGACAATTTCTATGACCACATATATCAAGAAATCAACGAAAGGAAAAAAAACTCAAATATAACAAAAATTTAATAAATAAAATTCATACGCATAAATAAAAAAGTCTTCCTGTTTTTCGTTTTTATAATTATTTTTATTATTGTGATTTGAAAATGATTATTTAGAATATTTCTGAGTATAATAAAAAAGTACAATTCAAGATATGTTATTCGAAAATATTAAACATTATACACCAAAAAATAATGTTTAATATTTTCGAATAACATATCTTGAATTGTACTTTTTTTATATTAATTTATCCAGTCTTCTTTTTGCAACGAATGTGAAAATAGTAATTTATTTAACCGATCTGGTAATATTCGATTTCTTGTTTCTGTCATTATGCAGCCCGCTACCGAGAATAGCCTCTCTGATGGAACTGAAGTTGCACTTACGCATAGGTATTTATCTGCAATTATCGACAATTCTGGGTATAGAGAAGAATTTGTTCGCCAATAAAGTAAAGGATCCGCTTTTAAGACAAGAGTTGATTGACTTAGATACATTTTCAACCCCGTATTTAAACCTTCTGTGCATGGTGTATAATCCTTATTTGCATTCGAAGCCAATTTTGCATGGAAGCCCCAAAGGCTGCATTCGTCTTCTTCATTCAAAACTGGTTGGTTTTTTGGTGGTTCGGTTACGTGTTTAGCAATTTCATCTTTAATCAAATTATCAACGATTTTGATAGGAGCAGCTAAATGCTTCCTTAAAATGTATATTTTTAAACCGCGGGTCCAAAAACGTAGACACGGCCAAAATATGATTCTTTTCAATATGGCGGAATCTTTTTTCTATGTGTTCCAGCATTTTCGCTTTGATTAACAAAGATATTGGAGATTCCGTATTGATGGACTCTATTTGATTAATTAGACACTAAATGATGGGTATTACTTTGGGTATGGGTATTACTTGTCACGACTTCCAGAGGTTTTAACAGTTTCACAACTTCCTTTACAGTAGAAATGTCACAACCTGAAAATAAATTTCATATTCTAATGCATTAAAAAAATATTTGACATATTTTAATAATCTTTACCAGTCAACATATCAGGTCCTTTAGGAATTTTTAGCAGAACCCTTCCAACTGATTCATGCAAGACAATGAAACGACTAAGCATGTAATATGCTGAATTCCAACGAGTTGGAACTTCCTGGATAAGTTTTTTAAATATTTCTTTATTGGCAGCATTCAATTTTCTTAATTCGTCGGTTGCTAAGCCATCAGGCTTTTAAAATCGGGAAGCTCTGCAAATAATGCTTGACCGACCAAGTTTACCGAGTGCGCAAAACAAGGCAAATGCTTGTCCTTCCCGAATGTGTCATTTATTGCTTTTGTGATGTTTGGCGCATTATCAGTAACCACAGCTACTATACCATTTACATTTATTTGCCATTCTGAACATATGTTTCTGAGCGTAGCAGAAATTTCATCAGCCGTGTGGCGTTCATGTAAAGGTGTGACAGATATAATGGCAGAACACAACCATTTGCCTTGCTCATTATTTCGAATGTAATGAGCGGTTACTCCAATGAAACTCTGAGTGTTCATTGTATCTGTCCAAATATCTGTGGTAAGGGTAACAAATTTAGTTTTACCAATCCTTTTTCTAATGACTTCGGCAATGACATCATATTTTGCAACCAAAAGTTTGGTTATAGTTTTCCTTCCTTAAAAATAAAGTTTTTTAAATTATAAAAACTGACGTGCACTGTACAATACATATATAACATTTATTTAATATTTAAGATAAAATTCACATAAATAGTAAAACACATACCAGGTATTTTATATAATGGCGCTACAATTATAATTAAGCTTGAAAAACCAACGTTTTCTGTGATATTAAGCGCCATGTTGTCCTTCGCAATCATATACAGAATTGCGTTGGTTATTTCGGATGCTGTCGCACCACCCTCTTCAAAACTCTTCATGTTTGTTAGCATTGAATCAATTTTGTATTGATAATTTAAACGCTTACGTTTGGGAGTTGAAATTGTTGGTAGTATTTGAAGGTCTGATTCTGAATCAGCAGGAATTGGTGTTTCAGTATCACGATCAGACTGCAGGACTCTCGACTTTGATCAATTGTCTTGAATTGATATCTCATACTTGAGCCCTGTATATGGAAATAAAAGTTTTAGATCATATAAAATCTGTTGTTTGTCAGATTTTACTTACCGAACTTACATTTTGAATTCTATTCGTATCGAATTCTGAGGAGGTGCTGGAAGATTCATCAACACTAGGTATATTGTTTTGTTCACATGAAGGCACTGTGGCGCTTCTAATATTTTCGTCAACTAATCGATCTTCAAATTCAATAAATGAGTTTTCTGATATCTTTAAATTTGTAGTTGATGAAGACCGAGAATGGGTGGAGCAGGAGCCACCATCATCAATATTAAATATATGTGGATGCGATCTTTTTAAATGCGCTCGCAGATTTGTGGTATTGCCCAAAGTTTTAACGTGTCGTTGGCATATTTTGCATTTTGCACCACTTTCATTTCTTATAAAATATTTCCATACACTGGACTTAGTTTTGGACATTGTCTACTAATTTTTCTTTTATAATAAACTATTTATTTTGTTTATTTATTTTATTTTTAGTGTTGTTTTCACTCAACACACGTACAACAGTGTAAGAGTACACGAGCCCAACATAACCAGACTAGCTCACCTCACTGCAACTACAGATAACAGATGCCGCAGTGATGCCACAAACACCAAACACGTTTATATTATTAGCGCAACGGCAGCGTTCACTTCGCTATCGTACTAACAAGAAGTTTATACTAGTACAATTTTTGGGCGATTTTTTCGAGTCAAGTTTCGAATAAAATTTTTGGTGCAAATTTTTCAAGTCAAGTTTCGAGTACAATTTTTGGGCGATTTTTTTTAACGATTTTCATACAATTATCAAAAAATCGATTAAATCGGAGACCAAAAGATCGATTCAAGAAATCGATTTTTTAGGACAAAAAGATCGATTTTGCAGAAGATCGATTTAAATCGAACATCCCTAGTATAGGGTATAAAAATCGATTTTCTGAAGGTTTTAATAACTTTGCTTTAATGGACTTGTTGACGTCTACGTGTTCATAACTGTTTAAAATTACATATAAATCATACGCACCATACCTCCATTATGAAATAAATATTTAATTTCAGAGAAAGGGAATATAACAATTTTCGTATTTAAAAAAAGACACAATTGAAAACAGAAACAATTAAATGAACTAAGAATAATTAATAATAATAATTAATAAAATAGTTATGCAATAACTTCAAAGCAAGCTAACTGTTCTGTATTTTACATTCACATAATAGAAAACAATTGCGAAATTTTCTTTCATCATCTTCATACCAATTGTATGATGAGGGTGTAACGAGTTTGTGCTGATGTTTGTAACTACCATAAGTGACAGAATTATTTTCTGATTTGATTTAACGATGTCCGTCGGTCCGTCTGTCTGTGTGCCGTTCTAGCCTTGAACACAAACTGCAGGTCGCAAATGACAATATATTTTGATGAAATTTCGTCTCTTAGTTTTTTTGTGCATAGGACGATCGCTAATGAAATTGATGAAAATATATGCAGGTTCAGAGCTAGCCCCCAATCAAATATCCTCAACCTCAACCTCAAAATAAACCTAAATTGATCTAACATCCAGATAATAATATATATCGTGATCAAATTTGGTTTTTGAGTGTTTGTTATATTCATAAATCATAACACTAAAATAAAACGAGCAAGAAAATTATAGTCGGTCTAGACGATACCCTATACCAGGTTTAGAGACCCTATATTTTCGGTGTAACTAATTGGATATAGAAAATAAGCTTAACCCAAATTTGGGTGGCATTGTTATTAATTTTTTGGGCTGCCGATATGAAAAAGTTCATATCGGGTGCTATATTTATATGGGAACTAGGTCGAAAAATGGACCGATCCTGACCATATTCGGCAAAGTCACTTATATTTTCAAAACATATATACAAACCAAATTTGAAAAAAATCTGTGCAATATTTTTGTTTTTTGATAGATTTAAGTGAAGATCGGGAAGCAGCTCTATATGGGGCCTATTACTAAGAATTGTATATAGGGATTATTTTTGGACTACTGATTAATGGATATAATAAACACATACAAACGAAATTGATAGAGATCTATATGATTATTTGGATCTTATGGCAATTTATGCCAATTTCATAGGGGTCATTTGCTTGGGGACTAGGTCTGAACATGGACCGAATTTCAACAATTTCAATAGCGTTCATCCTATGGCCGATAAAGTCTTATATACCAAATTTCATCTTATATACCAATTTGATAACAAGGTTTACATGAACACACAGATGGACAGACCGATGCGCGGACAAACGGACGGACCTTGCTAAAAAAATTTTTACAGTCATTTTTATGGATTTCGACTACAATTTACTAAAATTAAAGAAACGGAAAATAGCCCAAAAAGTTGTGTCATTTCTCATTTTTTCATTCGAGAAAATTTTTTAAGGGAGTTTTTTTTGGGCCATTTTACATTTTTGTCTGCGATTTTTTATTGGGCAATATTTCCTAGAGCCACTTAAGAACTTATGTTTTATTGAGCTTGAAAAATATTTTAGTAGTTCTCAACATCACCACTAACTAACCCTAACAGATTTATTGTGGCTACCGAATATATTGCCTACCGAATTGCGATGACGTTAATACCCGAATTTCGAGTTGATTACAATTACAATTCAGATCTCTTAACAGCAAATATTTTACCACAATAGAAAATGGTTTTTTGCTACTAAATTTCTATTGATACAATCAAAAATACAGTTGTTGAACTTTAAAACGTTTGTGTTGGCGATTTTTGTTTGTGTGTCCCAGTGGTGTAGAGTATAATAATATACTCGTAACATTAGGCTTATAACTTTTTTAAAAGTTAATTGGATTGGAATTGATTGAAAACAAAATTGAATAACGTTTGCAACAATGGTTTAAGAAAACTAATTGTAAACGGCATATTAACGGTATTTAAATAGTTTTACATTCAAATAATGTTGTATCTATAATAAATTTAAAATATTAAAGATTTACTAGCAGATTCCAGCACTCGCAATTCGAGTGCAAATTCTAGGAAATTTTATTTTTTCATTTAATAAAGACCCTAAAGGTATGCTTCACTCAACTCATTTAAAATTAAGAAAACAAACTCAACACATTAACACAAACACATCAACAAATTTAATAAACACACACATAGTATTGTATAATTTTATGTATGTGTTAGTAGCAACTTTAAGCGATCATAACTCCAAAAAAATATTCCAGACGATGAAAATCTGTAAATCTGGATAACAGCGAAAAAGAAATACCTTTCAAATGATACATTTTTTGTCAAAATCGGGGTAAAACTGTGAAACTTACATCGGTCACAAGAAATTGTCTTGCCTATTAATATTATAGATACTAATATAATAAAGAGGTAACGTGTGTTTGTTTTTTTGTTTGTTTGTAGGAGGTAATCTCCGTAACTATTCACCTGGGTTTTAATCGTCGCATACGTGATCGAGAGAAATTTATCGACATTTTTCATTTTGAAATCACGGCATTCGATAACGCCTAATCGATCGAGTGAAATCTTTCGAAATGTCATTCGATACCTGTCAAGCTGTCGAAAACATATTTTAGTTTGTTAGTTTACATGAAAAAAAAGCAAGGAACATTTATTTTATTATATTTGGTAGAAAGATGCGAAATGTAAGTTTAACATTTATTAACGAGTAATTTGAAGAAAAAACAAATAGTATGAAGATTTTTATATTCAGGACAAGTTCAAACAAAATAAAGGGCAAGCAAAAGGAAATTATGGCTGATTTCATTGACAATAAAACCTTCTACCAACTTGTGTCCAAGGAAAAGTCACTTCCAAAATATTGTGGGAACAACTTACTCTTGAATATGTTTTTCCCTCCTGTTAAGGAAGCTTAATTATGGCGGAAGGTAAGTTTGTTTATATTGTTTAATTTATCAGATCAAAAGCACAATGTAAACAAGAAATTCTCTTTCAACAAGACATCTAAAAGAAAAACTGGAGGTGGGCCGTTTGAGAAACAACATTTTTCATCTGCCAAAGAGCAAATTCACCAGGCTTCTTGAATTAAGAATAGGTCTCTTAAACCCCCATCTTCAAAAATTTGAGGAGTCCCAAATCAACATATCCTAAAAGTTGGATAAATTATTTGAATTCAATGAACATTCGCTAAAATTTAAGGAAAAAGAACACATTGTTAACATGGAGATAGGAAAGATCGATAAGGAAATTAAATCACTTCAGTTGGAGATGCTCAAAAAATTAAAAAATTCTAAATTATTGCACAGTAAAAAGTTTTAGATTAATTTTAATACCTAGCCGGTGTGTATATATAACAAATCCAAAAAAGAATTAAATTTACTCCGGTATAGTATTATTATAAAGAGAGACAGTGAGAGAGATTTGATTTTTACTCTATTGTTTAGGGCATTAAAATAATACTAATATTTATTACGTTATATTCTTATTTGGTATTAGAATTAAACTACAATATTATATAAATAATACGTAAGAAGCATTAATGTAGTAACCTATTGAATTATTTCTACACCAAACATGGTATTATTTAAACTATATGTTATGGAATGGATTGTATTCTTGAATAAGTGTAATTTTCAATACCCCACAAAAATTAATCGTGTGCTATACGGGTGTTACTTTTAACCTACTCAGGGCTAAAATTAATACCGTTTTTGTAAAATTTTACTTCTGAAAATAAATAAAACAAATTTCATTGCATTTTGCAATTTATCATTTATTTTTAAATTTATTTTTAAGTTAAACATCGGGTGCTAATAAGTTTTCTCTTGAGTTAGTCATAAAATATAAAGAATTGGCCAATGTTATGTCAAATTCAATATTGAATACATACAAAGACTGAAAATACAGATCGAATACCTGAATAAAAATGCCTCATTTGTTACTTCACCTGCAAAATTTTTGAATTTCTGCCAATTATTGAATAATTCATTTGGTTTTATTTCATCTTAGCGAAGCTTAAAATCGAACAAAATCTATAAGGATAAAGACAGTGAATTAAATACGAGCTTACTTAACTTTTTTAAGAATTTATTTCCAATGAAGAACCAAGCAAGAATGTGGGGAAGGCCTGTAACAAGTTTACTTCTGCAGTGCAATATTTTACGTGTGCCTTCAATGTTTCCTGACAGCTCATCAAATTCAATTTTGCATCGTCCCCATCTTTAAATTTCCGCTCTTTTTCTTATATATTGATATATTCACCTTGTTTATAACTAAAGCTTAATAAAAAAAATATTTGATTTAGGCTTAAATGGATTTAAAAAGAATCATATGGGCAATTCGGTAGATAGCGTTACTATAAAAACAACCCTTATATATTGACAGACAAAAGATAGATTTTTGTTGCCCTTTGCTTGTACTTACTTGAATTGATTATTCCACTTGGAGTGAAATCCTCACTTTCTGGTTCACAATTTTTGGCAATAAAAAATTTTTTTTTTATGGAAAAATTAAATTAAAATTTTGGTGTTATTTTTATTCCAAGTAATCATTAAAAAATCGTAAATTTTTTTTTGGTGTTACATATAAACTATTTCAGCATTATTTTAAGTTTAATTCCAAAATAGTCTATAATGAATACCGTTGAGTTTTAAAATTAAACCAAAACTTTTTACTATGTGATAATATAAATAAAAAATTTTTTAATAACTACTTACTTTTATTTTAAAGTGTCCGATATTCTTTTTTTGATTGTTTACATTTGTTAAAACTTGCTTATGTTTATTTTATATTAAAGTTAAAGATTTTGTAACACTTGTTATAAATTTCGATTGCGTGACTATCGTATGCCGCGATTAGCTTTGTCAATACATCACGAAATATGATTCGACACGTTAGAACACTCGATCACGTGTGCGACGATTAGACCCTTGTTCTTCCTGAAATTTTAACAGAGCCTTACTGCGAATATGGGAAGTGCTATATGCTATAATTTTTTTTAAATATTTCTAGTGGGCGTGGCACCTCCCATACAAAGAAAATTTTTAATATCATATATATTGAGTGATATGACAGAAAAAAGCTTTGCAAATTTGTCTTAGGTTATCTATTATTAAGTAGTCAGACAAAAAATGGGCGGGATCGGATAAAGGGGCGTGGCGCCCCCGGGTTACATCTAATAATAAGATATGATTCAACTTTAATTAAAAACAGGTAAAAGTGTTAAATTTGGCTATGTTGAATCTTTGATACCCTCCACCTGGGCTTTACGTCTACTTTAAACATAATAAACAACTGTTTTGAAAATAATTCCTACATTATTCTATTTGTGTGCTTCTACCACTAATTTCAATTCGTTTGGATAATGCCACTAAAATATCGATCTGAGCGAAAGTTATATCCCTATACATACACAACGTTGTACGGTTCAAATAAATAAACAAACAAACAAAAGGCTTTTAAAACAAATACAAAAATATTGTATATAACAAAAAATGACCAATAAAAACAAATTCCAAAAAATGTAAAACATTTCTTAAGAACAAAATATTCATGCGATAAAGGTTTCATTTAAAATTACGACAAAGATATGTAGATTCGTTGATGTTATCAAGAGATGATTTTTTTGGCGGAATTTTATTTTGTGTTTGACAAAATAATAAGAAAATTCTGTTCAAAAGTTTGAAAAAAATTAAATGCTATAAAGCAGAAATTGAAATTAATAAATTCTTTAACTCATTTTTGAATTAGAATTCAATTAAATTTATTGTTTATTAATTAAATCCATCGCTGTTAATTAATTATATCAAGTGAAGTTAGTAATTCTTTATAAAAACATATAAAACAAGTAAGAAAATTATAGTCGGTCTAGACCGACTATACGATACCCTATACCATGCGTTTAGAAACCCTATCTCTTAGGCCCAACTAACTGGACATTGAAAATAAGCAAAAACCAAATTTGAGTGGGATTTTTATTAATTTTTTTGGCTGCAGATATGAAAAAGTTCATATCGGATGCTATATCTATAAAGGGACTAGGTCCAAAAATGGACCGATCCTGATCATGTTTGGTAAAGTCTCTTGTATTTTGCAAAAATATGTACAAACAAAATTTGAGAAGAATCAGTGCAATATTTTTGTTTTTTAATAGATTTAAGTGAAGATCGGGAAGCAGCTCTATATGGGGTCAAAGGGATCATTTTTGGACTACTCATTAGTGGATGTAATGAACGCATATAAACCCAATTTGAGTAAGATCTATATGACAATTTGGATCTTATGGCAATTTATGTCGATTTCATATGGGTAATTTGTATGGGGGCTAGGTCTGAACATGGACCGATTTCTCACCAATTTCAATAGCGTTCATCCCATGGCCGATAAAAGCTTATATACCAAATTTCGTCAAAATATATTCATATTTGCGACCTGCAGTTTGATTACAAGCTTTACATGGACACACAGACGGACGGACGGACGGACGGACGGACGGACGGACGGACGGACGGACGGACGGACGGACGGACGGACATTGTTAAATCAACTCAGAAAGTGATTCTGATTCGATCGGTATAATTAAAGATGGGTCTAGGTCAAATATTTTTGGTTGTTACAAACAGCAGCACAAAGTCATTATACCCAAACCACATAGTGGTATAGGGTATAATTATTATAATTATTATTATAATTATTATTATAATTATTATACCCTATACCACTATGTGGTTTGGGTATAATGACTTTGTGCTGCTGTTTGTAACAACCAAAAATAATTGACCTACACCCATCTTTAATTATACCGATCAAATCAGAATCACTATGTGATTCGATTTAACGATGTCCGTCCGTCCGTCCGTCCGTCCGTCCGTCTCTGTGTCCATGTAAAGCTTGTAATCAAACTGCAGGTCGCAAATATGAATATATTTTGATGAAATTTGGTATTTAATCTTTTATCAGCCATGGGATGAACGCTATTGAAATTGGTGAGAATCGGTCCATGTTCAGACCTAGCCCCCATACAAATGACCCCTATGAAATCAACATATATTGCCATAAGATCCAAATTATCATACAAATCTTAGTCAAATTGGGTTGTATGTATATATTACATCCATTAATCAGTATCCCAAAAATGATCCCTATTGGACAACTCTTAGTCATAGACCCCATATAGAGCTGCTTACCGATCTTCACTTAAATCTATCAAAAAACAGAAATATTGCACTGATTCTTCTCAAAATACAAGAGACTTTGCCAAACATGGTCAGGATCGGTCCATTTTTGGGCCTAGTCCACATATAGATATTGCATCCGATATGAACTTTTTCATATCTGCAGCCGAAAAAATTAATAAAAATCCCACTCAAATTTGGTTTATGCTTATTTTCTATATCTAGTTAGTTGGGCCTGAGAGATAGGGTTTCTAAACGCATGGTATAGGGTATCCTATAGTCGGTCTAGAACGACTATAATTTTCTTACTTGTATTTTATTGGATTGCTTTTTTTTATATTATTTTTCAGAATAGTCTACTCTCTGACACACTCCGCTAATTAAAAGTTTGAAAGGTCCTCAAAATAGGCTTTTGGTGCAGAGATGACTTACTCATTCGACACGAACGTTGTTTCGCCGAGTCATTTTTTGAATTTTTGAAATAGTTAAAAGTCGCTGAGTGCCAAATCTGCAGAATAGGGTAGATTCGGCAACAATTTGTACTTCATTTTTTTGACATAGAAACGGCACAAGTATGTACCCGAGCATTATCTTGTTAGTTATTTATCTGATCTTTATTAGTATTATTATACTTTATATTACAAATTAGGGTTTGAAAGTTTTAAGTTATAAAAATAGAGAAATTTAAAAATTATAAAGTTTCGTTCAATATATATCTTTTACAAATACTTTTAAAAATCGAATATATTCTTCTTGTTTAACTTCAATAGGTAAATTATTATACATTTTTAAACCCTTGTAAAATAGTGAGTTTTGAGCAGCTGTTGTCATTTGCCTTTGCAGTCTAAAATCAGTAGCGTTTCTTAGGTGATAGTTCTTCTTCTTCTCCGACATAAGCGATTTTTTCTGTTAGATATTTTGGTGCCATGTTGTGTTTTATTGTAAAGATGGTTATTAGTGTGTTTAGTTTTAATTGTTCTTCAATATTCAACCATATTAAAGTTTCTAGCATGAAGTTAATACTAGTGTACCTGCTGAATTTAAGTATACACCATATGCATTTATATTGTAGTTTTGCAGTCTTTCTAATTGTGTTTTTGTGCAGCAAGTAAATGTTATTGCTGAGCAGTATTCGAAATGTGGTTTTATCATTGTATTATATATTTGAATTGTAGTTAAAATGTCCATTCTATTGCGTAAGGATTTCATAAAATCGATTTTTTTTCCCGATTTTTTTGCAAACATATTCGTTATGTTCTTCAAATTTAAGATCTTTGTCTATTATAACACCGAGATGTTTTATTTTATCTAAATTTTTTTACCATTTATTTCGAAGTTTATATTATTATCCGCGTTGTTATACCCTATACCACTATGGGTTTGGGTATAATGACTTTGTGCTGCTGTTTGTAACTACCAAAAATATTTGACCTAGACCCATTTTTTATTATACTGATCGAATCAGAATCACTATCTGATTCAATTTAACGATGTCCGTCCGTCCGTCTGTGTGTCTATGTAAAGCTTGTAATCAAACTGCAGGTTGCAAATATGAATATATTTTAATGAAATTTGGTATATAAGCTTTTATCGACCATAGGATGAACGCTATTGAAATTGGTGAGAATCGGTCTATGTTCAGACCTAGGCCCCATACAAATGACCCCTATGAAATCGACATAAATTGCCATAAGATCCAAATTGTCATATAGATCTTACCCAAATTGGGTTTGTATGCTTTTATTACATCCATTAATGAGTAATCCACAAATGATCCCTATGGGACAACTCTTACTCATAGGCCCCATATAGAGCTGCTTCCCAATCTTCACTTAAATCTATCAAAAAATAAAAATATTGCACTGATTTTTCTCAAATTTTGTTTGTATATATTTTTCCAAAATACAAGAGACCTTACCGACCATGGTCAGGATCGGTCCATTTTTGGGCCTAGTCCCATATAGATATAGCATCCGATATGAACGTTTTCATATCTACAGCCAAAAAAATTAATAAAAATCCCACTCAAATTTGGTTTATGCTTATTTTCTATATCCAGTTAGTTGGGCCTGAGAGATAGGGTCTCTAAACGCATGGTATAGGGTATAGTACAGTCGGTTTAGGCCGACTATAATTTTCTTACTTGTTTTTTCTTCATTTAATTTTAATTAATTAATTTTTAGCCATTTATTTACATTATTAATTTCGTTTTTAAGTTCTTGTAAACATATTTCTAGATCACTGTCTTGGGCATATATCATGTAGTGTGTCGTCCGCGTATAAGGTTATCTTACATTTATTTACGTTATCAACTATATCATTTATATACACATATTATAAAAAGAAGAGCTTTGAGGATTGATCCTTGAGGTACGCCAAGATCTACATCTATACATTCAGATAATTTATCGTTGAGTTTTGTTCGTTGTTTTCTTTTATTAAGATAGGATTCAAACCATTTATATTCGTTATCCGTTATCCCGTATTTTCGTAGCTTTTTTAAAAGTATTTTTCGTTCGATTGTCTCAAATGCTCTTTTAAAATTAACAAATAGCGCGATTCTTTTCTTTTTTTTATTTGCCGTTTCCCAATTACTTATAATATGATTTACCGCGGTTTCGCATGAGTGGTTTTTTCTAAATCCGGACTGATACTTTGTAAATAATTAATTTTTTTCAAAATATTCTTCGAGTTGATCTTTTACTACACTTTCAATTATTTTTTCCATTGTTTTTAGCGTATTAATTGGCCTAAATTCTTCACATTTCTTAGTATTAAGTATTTTTTCGACTGGTGTAACCATGGAGTCTTTCCATATTTCTGGAAACACACCTGTTTTTAATTATGTCCCATTGATCTAGTATTATTTTTGGGCATATTCTATCAGAGTTAGATTCATTTTTTAAGGATTTACATTTATTTTTAGGTTAGGTTAGGTTAGGTTGATAAGAGGAGCTATGTATACACATAGCTCATATCCGTTGTGTCCGGATATACACCTAAGCCAGTAGGTCGGCTTGTTGTGCGCTCTACATCTCTACGTTCATCCGGTTATCTACCCCTCTGTTAACTTAGAAATTCGGTTTCATCAGCAAATTTCTTGAGTATTTTCCAGCTTATCCCCCTAAGACCCGTCAGGCTTGGTAAGATGTCGTTGGATAGATGTCTGACCCTTGTTCTCGCAAATGCAGGACAGTAGCAGAGGTAGTGTTCTAGGGTTTCGTCATCCTCTCCGCAAGCTCTAGAAATGGCTGATTCCGCCCGTCCTATACGGTATAGATGAGCCCTCAGCTCAGAGTGTCCAGTGAGGATGCCAATTACCCTACTAAGTTCTACCCTGCTCAGATTCAGGATCTCCCTAGTTCTTGTAGTGTTGGAAGAACCCCATAATATCTTTGTAACCTTACCCACGTCAGTCTCTTCCCAAATTGATACATGCGAACTGGTCGCCCAGTCTGCCAGTTCCAATTTGAGAGACTTGAAAGGTTTTGGGTTTTTCCAAATTAACTCTTTCCAGGAAAGAGCCCTTCCTGGCCAGTTCGTCAGCAATCTCGTTTCCCATTATACCACTGTGTCCTGGGATCCAAACGATTTCAAGTCTGCCTCTTCTGGAGAAGTTTGAAATCTCCTCCTTACACTCGAGGATAGTCCTTGATCTAGTTTTGTCCGCGGATATCGCTCTGATAGCCGCTAGACTGTCCGTAAATATTTTCACGTCTCCGGGACTTGGAGAATCCCGTGCGTTAATAGACCTAATACATTCCTTTATCGCCACCAATTCAGCCTGAAAGATAGAGTTGTGGTCCGGAAGACGGAGGTATTTCCCTGTAGAACGGTCTTCATCGTAGAAACCTATCCCAGTCTTACCATGCAGACTAGAGGCGTCCGTATAGTAATGTGACCCTGGAAGGTTTTGTAGAATATTCCCGTTCATCCAACTTTCCCTGTCTAGTATCCGTATACTGCAGGGTATATCTGTTGACACTTCCGCGATTCTATCACAGCTTATATTCACTGTGTTGAGTCCCGGAATGTGGTCTAAAATAGTCTGGTGTCTGGTCATGTGGTCGGTGATATATTCCCCTGTTACCCTTAGTCGTAACATGGCCAGAGCTGCCTCATATTTAATTCTAATCTCGATTGGGTGTATAGATAGAATATTCTCTAAAGCCCTCGTAGATGTAGTCCTTATTGCTCCACTGATTCCTATGCAACAGAGGCGCTGTATCTTTTGGAGTGGTTTAATGTAACATTTCCTGTTCATTGATGTCCATATGACTATGGATGCGTAGGTTAGAATAGGTCTAACGACGCTTGTGTACAGCCAATATGTCATCCTCGGGTTTAAACCCCATTTTGAGCCTATAGCCGTTCTGCAAATCGCCCATACACGATGAGCCTTCGCAACCCTGCTCTCGATGTGGTTTTTCCAAGTAAGTTTTTTATCGAGAATCACCCCAAGGTATTTCACCGTCTGTGTGATTCTAATCGTTTTGCCCTGGAAGCGAGGTTCATCAAAGTCGATTATTTTCGTCTTCCTTGTAAAGAGGCATATTTCAGTTTTCTCTGGGTTCACATTCAAACCCCTCGGTTGTGCCCAGTCATATGCTATTTCGAGTGCATTCGATGCCCTCCTACATAGAAGGGCGCTTGAGGAATGCTATCTGTGTAGACAATGTTTTCAATAGATTCGTTTATATTTTTTACACTTGTTGGAAGATCAATTAATTTTTGTCTAAATGAGATAGTTTTTTTAACGCTTTCTTTTAACTCATACGTGACTGTCTGGGGTAGTCACGCAAAGTCACGCATACTCACGCACAGTCGCGGAATGATCTAAATGTCATTTCCCCTCATCCTATCGATTCGAAACTTGGTCTTTTGGTCCAAAAGATTAACTTTGGCTTATGCCGTTTTCTTTTCTGACAGAAAATGTCGCTCTTTTTTGCCCTGTTTTCGAAAAGTGTATTTTTTTATATATTCTGAATTAAGAGCAACCTTATATTATATATCAATCGAAAGGCCTCAAAGTGCTGTGTTCATAAATGCAAAAAAATTTTGATTATTATCCTCTTGGCAGTCATAGGGTGAAAATATTCAAAAAAGGGGAACATTGGGGAAATATTCTCACACTATGTCCTGAAAGAAGTCAATGGCTGCAATTTTTTGTGATTTACGAGGGCTAGACTTTGAGACCTTTCGAGTGATGTATAAGATATGGTTGCTCTTAATTCAGAATATATAAAAAAATACACTTTTCGAAAACAGGGCAAAAAAAGGGCGACATTTTGTGTCAGAAAAGAAAACAGCATTAGTCACGCATGGTCACGCACAGTAACGGAGAGATTTAAAACGGATTTCCCCTCATCCAATCAATATGAAACTTGGTCGATATAATTGCTGTAAAGAAAGATTAACTTCGAGGAGTGATTTAAAACCATTTCCACTTATACGATCAAACTGAAACTTGGTCGATAGATTTCATGTGAAAAAATTAACTTTGACATAGTCATGCATAGTCACGCAAGTCACGGAGTGATTTAAACTGCATTTCCCCTCATCCGATCGATCTGAAACTTTGTCCATAGTCTTATTGTGAAAAAAGATTAATTTTAAAATAGTCAAGCAAAGTCACGCACAACCACGGAGAGATTCAAAACTCATATGCATAAGGAAAGAAAGAGTTTTAAGAAAAACTTTGTTTTTATGGGTTGGATTATTTTTATGGTTTTATTCATACGAGTACGTATTTAATGTGAGAACGTATTGAAATACATAGAAAAATGGAAAACGTTATTTTTTCCGCTCCCCGCTTATTTTCTAGTATATTAGGCATAAAAAATAATATCCGTGCAAAAATTTTTTCAATCGGATGCAAACCGGCCAGTCCGTCACGACTTTTAGCCCTAAAAATGGAGTAAAACTAGTTCCAAGCTTTGATGAGCTATAACTCGTAAGCCAGACGACTTTCGGAAATTCACCTTAAGCATTTGTATTGCAAATATATAGGCAAACATTTTTTTCTTACAAATTTTTGACGTAGCTATGACCCTTCATGGTGTTTTAAGAGGTCAAACTTAAAATTTGAAGTCAAAATTTTTTTCAAACGTAAATTAGTAAATTTTTTTATAAATCTATTTAGGTTTGACTATTGCCAAATTGAAGTTTGACTTTCTTTGATTATTTCTTTACATAATTCAAAAGGTTTTATCTGCCCGTACGTGCCCGTTTGGCTTATAGAGGTAAAAAAAGTTAAAAAGACATGGTTGCAGAAATTGTATGGCGTGCATCCCTTACATGTTTCGATCTAATAGTAGTTTGTAGTAGTTTGATCTAATAGCTTGAAAATTGCATTTTAAGTCGGTTGTCTACCTGTGAGCCTCTGCCGAAGTCTACTCCCAATATTCTGTTACAGACACAGGATGCACAAAAAACTACTCATTGAAATTCGCAGGAACGCACCTCACTTAAAAATTACTTTGGAGTACAAATGGTCAAGAACAATGTTGACTTATGGTCCCTCCAGGTAGGCACAAATCTTATTTAGACACGAGCTTGCATTAGTCTACGACTGAAAGTTGGCGCAACAAGTACTGAAACCATGGCGTTAAACAATTTAAGTACTGAAAACATGGCGTTGAACAATTTAAAATTATTTGAACTGTTTAGTCAACCACACCAAAGTTTTTCACGGAAGCTGCTTTAGAAGAACTTGATAGCTTATACGGAAATATTGAGAGAAGCGAAATTATAAAAAATAATTTTTATCTGATATATGCAAATATTAAGGCAAAATGGGTGAAATCTAATCGAAACATTCAGAACTTCAACTCCAAATACGAGGACTGGCTTAATGAAGACACCATCCTGGATATATTGGCAGTAGATAAACCCATCACATCAACCAGAGGAGCAAAAGGAAGGCCAAAAAAAAGTATTGAGGAGTGTTCAATTTTCACAAGAAAGAGGAAACTTGCCGATGCCACCAATGACTTGACCACGAAACATTTATCGGACGCGCTGTCTATTAAATATACAAAGGATAGTGAAAGAGTTAGGTCGCAGATTGCAAAATCTGTTGCTGATGCAAGCCCACTGCGACTAAAAAGGATTAAGGAAAGTATTCCCACGCCCACAAACGCACACATTAAAAAGTATGGTTCCGAAGAAGCCTTGGCCTTGTTTATGGACTTACAACTTTCCAAAGAAAAATATGAGATACTACGGGCATCCTTGGTGCGACACGGGACTGACGTTTTACCAGGGTACAAGCATATTACGCAAGCCAAAATAAATTCACGACCACTGCATACGGAGTTTACGGAAGTCTCTGTGAAAGCCAATCTACAGGATCTCATGGGCCATACAGCAAAACGGTTGTTGGAGAGTCTTCCTGAAAATGAGATGAAAATTCTTCCTGAGAAACTGTAATTGATCAGCAAATGGGGCTGCGATGGATCATCCGGACAAAGCGTTTATAATCAAAGGATATCTTCCGATGACGCTACAATATCGGACGGAAATATCTTTATGGCATCTGTTGTTCCTTTGCGGCTAAAATCTGATGTTTCCCTACACTGGAAAAATCCACGTACGTCATCAGTGCATTATTGCCGACCAATAATGTTTCAGTTTGCAAGGGAATCGGCAGATCTCATAAGGACCACGGTGAAGGACATTGAAGAACAAATAAGCAAGATTAAGCCTACAAAGCTGCAAAGGGAAAAGGGAAAATATATTGAATGCAATTACGAGTTCCACCTGACCATGGTTGACGGAAAAGTCGTAAACGAACTGACAGGAACAACCTCAACATTGTCATGCCCGATTTGCAAAAAGAGTCAGAAGAACTTTGGTAATTTAAACGATTCTACAAACGAGGAGAATTACGAATATGGAATGTCACCATTGCACGCAAGGATAAGGTGTATGGAGTTCTTGCTAAAACTGGCGTATACCCTACCACAAGAGGAGGAAAACTTCGATGAGAATACATCAATAAAGGATAAGGAAAAGATCAGAAAGAAGCAAATACAGGATGCTTTTTTTAAATAAGTTGGACTAAAAGTAGACTGTCCCAAGCACGGATACGGTAACTCAAACGATGGAAACACTTCTAGGAGATTTTTTGAAAATGATGAGGCAGTAACTAGAATCACTGGAATTGACAATCAAATCGTGAAAAGATTGGGAACGATCTTGAATGTTTTAAACTGCAAAGAAAATGTAAATTCTACAAAATATGGAGAATATGCATCGAAAACTGCATCTCTTTTAGCAGAAATGTATCCACAGAAGAAGTTGACCCCGACCGTCCATAAAATATTGGCGCATGGCAAAGAGATAATTGAGTACCAGTCTTTGCCAATTCGAGAGCTTTCTGAAGAAGCACAGGAGTCTCTTAACAAATTTTATAAAAAATATAGATTGCAGAACACATTCAAAGCATCAAGGGTAAGGCAAAATGAGGACCTCTTCAACATGTTGGCAGCATCTTCCGATCCACATATTCTTCCCTGCGGCATGTGAAGTCACGAATAGAGTTAGAAAATAATTATAGTTTAGAAATGATTAGTCTTTTAGATATACCTTCTCTTACGAATTGTGATGAATATTTTACAGAAAATTTAAAAAATAAATTTAAAAAAGAAGGAATTTTTTTTTAATTTATTGGGTAATAATTTAAAACATAAAACCCTAAAGAAAAAAAAAATAAAAACAATCTAAAAATGTAAAAATAATTTTTTTTAGTTACCATAAAATTGATTTTTCTACAAATTTTAACTTTGATAACCCATAAGTAGGGCCCTACAAAGCGTAGCACCCTTTCCAAACGCTCATTTCATAGGCTGAACAGTTATCTATCATATGCTGTTTAAACTGTTCAATTATGTTATTCGGTTCAAAAGATATGATTTTTGCAACGAAAAAACTCAAATGGCGCCACTGTGCGTCGGTGTTATATATGGCGAAGGGCAATGAGTAATTTTGTCATAAAAATACAAAGAAAACGGAGAAGCACGGGTGCTTCTCAGTGATGGCATGGGATTGTATGGCAGCTTCAGGTGTGAAAAATCTTCAAATTATTGAAGGAATAATGGATAAACACATTTATGTCGACATCCTGAAGACTCGTGCGAACAAGTTGGCTATTGCTGATAATTTAAAATTTTATCAAAACAATGACCCTAAGCACATATCACTTGTAGCCAAAAACTGGCTATTGTACAATTGCACTAAAGTCATAAAAACGCCTGCTCCAAGACCTGATCTGAATGTAATCGAGCATTTTCTGGGATGATCAAGGGCGCAGAAAGCAAAAAGGATTATGCTCCAATAAAGATCAACTAAAAGCTGTATTACAGGAAGAATGGAGTAAAATAGCTCCAGATGTTTGCAAAAATTGCTTGACTCCATCCTAAAAAGACTTCAAGCTGTAGATAATCAAAAAGGATACGCAACAAAATATTGATTATTCTATTATAAATTGAGTTTTTGATTTTGTTGTATTAAAGTTGATATATTTAATTTTTATATTTTAATTTTCCTTAATAAAATGCTTTATTAAATGTATTAATATATACTAGCAGATTCCAGCGCTCGAAATTCGAGTGCACTTACTAGGCAACTTTATTTTTCAACTTAGCCAATTCACAAACCAACAATTTTTTGGTTTATTATTATTGTGAATGAAGATAACGAACTCATTACTAAACACACTAACAAATTTAATAAACACACACATAGCATGTGTATAATTTTATGTATGTGTTAGTAGCAACTTTAAATGCAATTTACGCAAAATAAAGGAAAAAATTTAAAAATCTGGAAATCTTGAAAACAGCTAAAAAGAAATACCTTTCAAATAATATACGTTTGGTCAAAATCGGGATAAAACGGTAGAACAAAACATCGGTCACAAGAAATCGCCTAGCCTATTAATATTATAGATTTGACTATGATTATTTCTATTTTTGTATCGATATATATGTGATAATCTGGAGCGTACGCTAATTTCAGTCGGTCTGCATCAATTTCCGTAAATTTCAGTCGACTTCATCGTATGGCTGATAAAAACTTATATACCACAAATTTGTCAAAATAAGTTCATATTTACGATCTGTAGTTTGATTACAAGATTTATATGCACACTCAGATAGACCAACGGACAGATAGACAGACAGACATCGCCAATAGAAACTGATTCTGAGTAAATCGGTAGATCAAACATTTTTGCTGGTTACAAACATCAGCACCGACTCGTTATACCCTGACCACATAGTGTTATATGGTATAATTAAAGCTTTTACTTTGTAGAGTGTTTTAAAAGAATTGCAAATTAAATTTTTTTAATCTGTGTTATAAAATGTTTGATGATTAACTCTAATTTGAACGCTATTTCGATGCTATGCTATAAAGTAAAGATTAAGAACCTTCTTTGATAGTATATGAAAGAAAAAAGACGCCGATTTGCATCAAACTATAAAGTAGTGTAACATAAAAAAAATACCAATCATAACAAACATAAAATGATGATAAAGATGATGTCTCACACATGGCAAGGATATAAGTTTGTGTTTACATTAGAAGGACAGTGGGTTTCAGATGATGTCATAGTTTATTTTGTATTTGGTTATAAAGCAAATCTTGCTTGCTTTTCTTTTGAAAAAACAAAAAAACTTATCACTATTTACATGGAATACAATGAACTAAAAATATATTATAAAACAAATATTATAAAGTTGATACGCTAGAATCTCTTCATCCGACAAAGGCATTTCCCTGTAATGGTCTTTCAACAATTCTTAAATAAAAATCAAGTAGTTTTCTTTTTAACTATGTATATATATAAAAAAAATAAAATTACAAACTACCAGGGTGATCCCAGAAAACACAAACACAACATGGTCTAGTTTTAGCTTTGCTAATTTAGCGAATTAGCGAACACCTAAAATATACCTATCAACCGAGAATAATTTTAGCAAATTTTTTATCAAGCTATTCTTTCAAGTTTAGAAAGAAAATATAATCTGAGAGGACTATATCTGGCGAATAGGGTTCATGATGAAGTAATTCGAACTTTATCAGATGTGTCAACCGCTGCATTGTCTTGATAAAATAACACTTTCTTTTTATTAAAATCTATTAAAATTATCCAGGTGCTTTCCAAAAAATTTACTGCATGACCTTGTCTGAAGATGGAACTGTCTTCGCCTACTTTGACTGTGAGAAGTGATGGACAATTTTTCATTCATGTTGCTGTGCAATATCACCAAACACTTGATTGAAACATCTCCTGACACACATTCGTGGTACATATTCTGAGAAGGCAGCCAAAGGACCCCTTTTCTATTGTCGTCGATATCAAATTAGTTATCTCGAATAACAGTATATACTGTGGTGCCATATTATGGCCGCATGAGCTTTTTAGCGATTTCTTAAATTTGCACATAAATGAGAAAATAATCATGTGAGTCCGATCACAGGGGAGATGTGTAAACATCTAGTAATTAAAGATTTTTTCTGGCACTTTTTTAAATTCAAACAGAAAGCGTCGTCTATGTAGCACTTATAGCAATCAACTGCCGGGGCTCTGCTAAAATAAAAATATTTATTATTATTTATTATTTCAACCGGTTAATTTGTAATTTTTCGTTTTTTATTTTTAATTTTTCCTTTTTCTTTTTTCATTTTTCCTTTTTCGTTTTTCATTTTCCATTTTTAATTTTTAATTTTTTATTTTTTATTTTTCATCTAAGATCACTCATCGACCAGGAAAACATAAAAGTAGCACACCGCCCAACTCAAACAATAAATAAACTTTTCACAAAAACCAAAGACAAAACTCCGCTGATAGAACAAAATAACGTTGTGTACGAAATTCAATGCAAAAACTGCAACAACAACTATATAGGAACAACAAAGCGCGCATTGAAAACACGAATAGCAGAGCACAAAAAGGACAGAGAAAAAGGAAGAGCAACAACAGCACTAAGTCAACACTTGATGACGCAAAAACATCATGCGGACTTTGAACACGTTAAGATCTTAGATTATGAATGTAACGAAAATAAACGATTAACCTTAGAGAGCTTAAGAATACAAAAAAAAAAAACATGTATGAATAGTAAGGAGGACAAAGACAAAATTAGTTTAGTTTATACTGTGATATTGCAGGCTACGCAACTGTGATATTTTTATCTGTGAAGTCCAGTTTTTCTTTTTTGATTATTATTGCAATTATTTATTTATTTATTTTAATGCTTGACAAAATTTTAAAAATTTTTAATATATATTTTTTAAATTATAAACTTTATAATAATAACAACAAATATTTTTGACAATAACAACAGAAAAATGTAAACATAACTTATTTTTTATACATTATAAAACTGTAATTAATTAAGGGGAAAAAAGTTCTTTTCCCCTAGTTCAATAAAAAAGCTCTTGAAAATGTTCCCAAAAAGGAGCGAAGTTGTTTTACTTGCATCACTAGAAAGGACCAGTAAGCTTGTATAAAGTTGGGAAAGTGTTTAAAGTTTAAAAAAGGTGTATTTTCATAATTTTTTTTGAAGGTATGAATAATGTTGAATTATTTATTTCATATACATGTTAGTATTGAAGTATTTTTTAAAAATTTCAATTAAAAATAATAAATAAGTCTGTGATAGTGAATTTCCGGAGGCGTTATTGTTTTGCGATGAACATCATAACTCGTTACCGGATCATGTAGAATACAAAAATCTAAATACGTTTAAAATGTGACGTGTTTCCCGAGGTACTCACGAAGATTTTTTTCAGTTTTTTTTTGCAGCATTTTGAAGTGATAAACACGATTTTTGCTATAAAATTTCGGTGAAAATGTTGTTAAAAAATGGGGAAGAAAATGGATTATGTGTAGAAATAGTGTGTAAAATTTCAAAAGAAACGGTCAAGTAGATTTTGAGTTAATGCTCACGGACTTTGAACGTTATTTGCGAGAAAATCGATTTAAAGTTTTTAAAAACTGATTTATATACGATATACCGTATGAGGCCGGTCGCTGGAAACGCTGTATCTTCTTTAGTTTTACTTCGAGTTTTTTTAAATTTTGACACAACACTCTCGACATGTTGGATCTAAGAACTTGAAATGTAGGTTCCAATAACGTCTGAAAAGATGTTTTTTGGGGAATCGAACGTTAAAAGGTAGTATAGACAAAATACCATTACCCCATATTGTATCATCTTAATAAATGAATCTTGGATTATGACACTTGCTATGAAGATTCCACCCGAGAAACAAACACCAAAACAAATGAATCTAAGAATATGAAATTTGGTATATACAAGATTCCACCAAACACACACACACAAACAGCTCTCTTAAAGGCAATTCGACTTTTTAGGGGTAAAAATTGTGAAATGAATAGAGAATTATGAAATTTTGGTATGTAGATTTTACCATTTTCTTAAGGTAAGGTTTTAAAAGCGAAAGAAGGCGTATTTTCATAACATTTTTTTGAGATATGAATAATGGTGAATTATCTATTTCATATACACGTTATAGCATAACATTTGAAGAATCTTTGACAAAATGTTCAATTAAAAATTTTAATAAATAAGTCCGTGACAGCGAATCACCGGAGGCATTGTTGTTTTGCGGTGAACATCATAACTCGTTATCGGATGATGTGAAATCAAAAACCGAAATGCGTTTAAAAGGTGATATGTCACTTGAGGTAATCAGGAAGACTTTTTTAAAATTTTTTATTTTATTTTTGGCAGCATTTTGAAGTTAAAAACACGATTTTTGCTATAAAATTTCGATGAATTTGTTGTTAAAAAATGGAAAAAATGGTTTAAAATCTCTTGGTGATTTATATGTAGCGTATTAAATTTCAAAAGGATCGATCAATTAAATTTTGAGTTATGATGCTCACGAACTTCAAAAATGTTGTTTGCGAGAAAATCGATTTAAGGTGTTTAACATATACGATATACCGCTGGCCGCTTGAAACACAAAACACTCGACATATTGCAAATTCAGAAAAAAAAATATACAAAAATGCGAAAAAATGTTAAATAAATGCTTTCTTTTTTTCTCTACCACGCACCATTAAAAATATTTAAGATCCACTTTTATTTTAGTCTGTCTACGTGGACTTTTTTGTTTTTGAGTTTAGAAAGTTGTCTGGAATTTCATGGAGGACCAAGTTGTTTGAAGACAGGTACTTTAGGAATACAAATGTTCATAAAAGAATTAAGAATACTATAAAACGTATTAACCATTGAATCAACTGCAGTTGGGCTACCATTTTGGATTTTCAGTAATTGATGCCAGTTTGTATTGTTGATTAGATTATTCAACATCGAATGGTTGGATCGTTTAAAACAGAATACTTTCCTTGTCGCGGGCACTATTCTTGGTTCAGGAAATAACGGAAAAGAAAAGCTAATTTATATTGTAGGATGGTGGTGATCTTCAGGTTCTGTAATTGGGCAACATCGTGTTGTCGTGCAATCCTCTGGTTCATTAACAAACACCAAGTCTAGTAATTTACGGTTATAATTATACACTCCATTAATTTGAAAAAGACAAAAGTCAGGTATGTTGTTCAAAAACTCATCTGATTTTATTGGAATCATATAAGGAGTATCAGGGGAACTATTCCATAAGATCGATGGCAAATTAAAGCCACCGAAAACAACAATAGCGTCAACAGTATTAGCAGCTTGCACAACACTCTGTATGGCCTGAACATGATCGCTATAAATAGATGATGGAGATCCTGGAGTAATATAGAATCAAGTTAAAAAGATTTGTTGCGGATTAAGTTGAATTCTAACACTCAAAAATTCAATATCGGAAATGTTTGAGACTGCAATAAGTACGCCACGTCCATTACGATCACCTGCTCTATATCGTCTGTAAATTTGGTATTTATCGCAAAGTAGTTCATTATTAAAAATATTATTTTTAAGCCAGGTTTCGGTAAAAATAAAGATATGATGATTTGATTCAGAGCTTGGGATAAATAAATTTTTTAGCTTGGAATTAAGACCACGAACATTTTGGTATACAATATAAGGTTGATTATCAGGAGACAGAATTAGTTTTAGAGTTATTAGATTCTCTGGATAGAAGTCGGGCAATGATATTTTGTCGAGGATTTTCTTTGAATATGTACTCACGAACTAATGTATTATTTGGCCAAAAGTTGGGGGTTTACAATAAGATCGTAAAATTCAAACGGAACTGTTATTTTGAATGATATCTAGGTTGAGAGTATGTAAACTTTTTTTACAAGGATATTCGGTCTGGAATTTAAATTTGATTTAATGTAAAAGTCGATGTCATCAGTAGAAGTATCAAAAGCAAAGCGTGAGGCAAAAATGTATTTTTTGGGTGCTATAACATTCAATTGTTTAGGCTGAACTTGAATACTTCCACTAGAACTTGGTTGATTCCATTCTGAACTATTAGAGTAAAATATATTGGAACCAGAAGGCATGTTAAGTACGTTACCAATTGGAGTATATTCAGGATGTTCAATTTGAGGGGAGACTGTATTATTAGGTAAAACATTTATAGTTGGAATACTGGATGGAACATTTGTTTGAACCGAAATAAGGGAAGCCGTATCATTTATTGCATTTGAATCAAGTATAGTTTTCTTCTTGGATTTTGGTCACGTTTTTTTTCCTTTTGGGGTATTTAGATGGGGAATCCAGCCAAGTATTTAAGTTGGATAGATTATCAAATAGATCTTTGTGTTTTTTCAATTTTTCAGTTAAAACCATAAGGTCCATAAGGACTTGGTTGGAACTTCCGTGCCTTACCCTCTTATGAATCCAGACTTTCTCTAATCAAGTCACCGACACTGAAAAGCCGTAGAACTATGCTTAGTATTTCCTTTCTACTCAGTTTATTCCATGGCGACATTGACTCCAATTACTTGTATAGTAGAATTCAAATTAATATACCATCAAGACCTACAAGAAACTTTAAGCTCTTAAATATTAATTATTTTCGATTTAACTATGCTAATAATGATCCATTTCTTCGGTTGTGTGAGCAATTTAATGGAATTTACCACATCATAGATATATCCGAAAATAAAGAATTTTTGTAACGAAAAATTATTCTATTTCTAAACAATTAAATCGTCATTCTTTTATTTGTTATATGTATTTTATACACTAAATATATTAGTCTGTAAGGACATTTGCAATTCCATAGACTTTAAAAAAATAAATAAATAAATTGAGGCTCGCAAACCGTATAGAACAAATAGTAACAATTCTGACCATTTCATAGAGTTGTCTATGGAATAACACAGACTGAGACCTTACCTTTCAAAGGAACGTCTTGGAGCTGATAACTTTGAGCAAAAACTACCATGCCCGCCAAACAAATACAAAACAAAGATTTAAGATTGCTACATTCAATTTTAAGTAATTTTCTTCAAACAAAGTCAAGTTGGGTAGTTCTGTGACCGCCCTCGTACTTCCACAAATTACTATTATTATCTTAGAAATTGTTTGATTTAAGGCAATATAAAACTTGTCTAACCACTGTTCATTAGTCGGAAGTGAATGGACTGTAAACAAAGTCGTAAGAAACACCACCCCAAATGAAAAATAAAAGCAACAACAAACATTAAATATGATAAAGTTATGGTCTTATTTTTAGTTTGGCACTATAATCCAACCAGTCAACCAGAAAAAGGAACCATATATAGAAATCAGTAAAATTATATACTACGTAGCATTTCATATAGTACGAGTACGTAAATCATAGATTTTACCTTTAGCATATCATTATCATCAACCTCAGCATCAGCATCAGCATCATTGTCATTATACATGGACACACAATGTTAGAAGTAGAAAGCTATGGTCTTTCACTTAAATTTATTTTTGAAAATGCAATGAGGCGTTGACAAATCTAAACCCTAAAGCCAACTTTTTTAACATCATGTGTACCATACAACTCGCTATAACACAACACGTTAGTAATGTTGCCAAATGAAAAATAAAAATCGCATAATACTAAAAATTCCTACCCCTTAAACAAAAAAAATAAAAACATTAAAAATAAAAAACCAACTGGTTAACATCAAGAAGTTCGACGGAGGTATAAGAATGTTGCTGACAACGATAAAAAAAAATTCTTACGAATTGAAAATATAAAAAGAAAAACGATTTTAAAATTGACACAAAGTTGCCAAAAGGTTCACGACCCAAAAGGCTAAAACGTTTGACTTGTGTTCCCTCTTAAATTTATTATTTTGTATTTTTTATTTTATTCATCATGAGCAACATTTAAGTACGGCACAAAATTTTTGTTTTTACTATCATCACATGCTTCTACATTACCAATGTAGGTAGGTAAGTTGTTTTTGGGCTTTTATCATACATCGCTATCCTCATCATTACACTGCTTTGAGATGTTATAAAGGACGAAAAGGAAATAAAATTTTATCGCGACATGCTCAATTAAAAGAGAATTTACAGTGCTTAAATGTAAAAAGCAATTTATTTTTTATTTGAAATGTTTGTTTGTTTTTCAGACGGGACTTAGTGTTGAGTTCTTGTCTGCCAAGGAATCCACCTTTTGACTTTATATGTTTTTTACCTTTTCGGATGGTTTTTAAACTCTTTGCTCGATTGAAGACATTTAAATCGATTTTCCCTTTTTGACTGCTTATTTTGGTTATGATTGTTATTGAGTAGAAGAGAAGGGATGTTGATGACGATGAGACACACAACTGTGGTGCCAGTAGATGTTGTTCTCAAATATATCTTGATTAACGGCCAACTATATTTGAATAAAAACGCAAACTCAACATAGAACACTGAAAAAAATGGCGGTGAAAAAATTACGTATTTTTTTATAAGGTTTGCGCACGAAAAAATTATAACATACATTTTAACTTGTAAAAGTTTACTTAATTAAAATTATTAAATTAGTCTCGAAAATTAGCCATAATGATAATTACTAGTATAGCCCAGCACTCGAAGATCAAAATTGGCGGTGAGAAAATTACGTATTTTTTTATAAGGTTTGCGCACGAAAAAATTATAACATACATTTTAACTTGTAAAAGTTTACTTAATTAAAATTATTAAATTAGTCTCGAAAATTAGCCATAATGATAATTACTAGTATAGCCCAGCACTCGAAGTTCGAGTGCTCTTTTTTTCTTTCAATGTTCTTTCTGTGTGTCCATGTAAACCTTGTAAACAAACTATAGGTCGCAAATATGAATATATTTTAATGAAATTTGGTATATAAGCTTTTATCGGCCATAGGATGAACGCTATTGAAATTGGTGAAAATCGGTCCATGTTCAGACCTTGTCCCCATACAAATGACCCCAATGAAATCGACCTAAATTGCCTTAAGATCCAAATTACCATATAGATCTCGGTCAAATTGAGTTTGTGTGTGTTTATTATACCCATTTATCAGTTATCCAAAAATAAAGCCCATATGGCCATTCTTTGTTATACAACACTCTAAAATTCTCTTATACGCTGATGATGTCAAACTATTTTCCTCTCTTCAAAATTACTTTCAACATTTTTTTGGTACAATCCGATTTAAATAATTTTTGTGGATGGTGCAATGTAAACCTTATGGAGCTCAATATAAAAAAATGCAAGCAGATGTAATAATCTACACACTACTTACTTTGTGTGTAAAAGTGAATTGGAATCCGTTGATACATTCTCATATCTTGGCATTTTATTAGATCATAGATTAAACTTTCGTCCGCATATATCTACAGTAATAAACAAACCTTATGGAGTTCTTGGATTTATGAAGCGATGGCATAAAGAATTTTTTGATCCATATGTAACCAAACAGCTATATACATCCCTGGTTCGTTACATCTTGGAATATGGTTCTATAATATGGGATCCGTATTAAATTATTCATATAAATTTCGGTCTAGACCGACTATAATTTTCTTACTTGTTTTTCTTGTAAATTTAATGGTTTGGCGGTTTTTTGATGTTCGCTTGCTTAGCGTTTCAGCCATAACTCAAGAACCATTGATGATTTCTCATTTTATTTATCAGCAAAATTGTAATCAAATATATACTATACATAATCTATAATATTAATGGGCAAGTCGATTTCTTGTGACCGATGTAAGTTTCACAGCTTTACACCGATTTTGATAAAAAATTTATCATTTGAAAGGTATTTCTTTTTAGCTGCTACCCAGATTTACAGATTTTCATCGTCTGGAATATTTTTTTGGAGTTATGATCGTTTAAAGTTGCTACTAACACATACATAAAATTACACAATTCTATGTGTGTGTTTATTAAATTTGTTAATGTGTTTGTGTTAATGTGTTGAGTTTGTTTTCTTCATTTAAAATGAGTTGAATTGTGAAGCATACCTTTAGGGTCTTTATTAAATGAAAAAATAAAATTTTCTAGAATATCCACTCGAATTCCTAAAAGTTCAAATTTCGAATTCTTCAAAAAAAAAATCTGCTTGTGTTGCAAAAACGTTATGAAAATCTGATTAATTTTTATTTTTTAAATCTTTAAATAGTTACTTAATCTATAATATTAATAGGCAAGGCGATTTCTTGTGACCGATATAAAAATTGTAGTTAATAACCCATTTTGACCAAACATACCTGATTTGAAAGGTATTTATATTTAGCTGTCCACCACATTTACAGATTTGCACCGTGTGCAACATTTTATTGTAGTAAAGCTCATTTAAAGTTGCTACTAACACATACATAAACATATTTTGTGTGTGTGTGTTTATTATAAATATCAAAAGCCCTTTTTGAAATTGTGAATTGGCTAAAATTTATTAACATGCTTTTAGACTCCTTTAAAATTATTTATTAACAAACCCATTTATATATCTTCCGTGTGTTAAACAAATATTTATAATGAAATTTAATGAATTTTATTTAAAAAGTGTTGAATTCTGAATTGGCTAAAATTGAGTAGCATACCTTTAGGCTCTTATAAAATTATCTATTAAGTGATAATATATAATTTGCACTCGAAACTCGAAGGTTGGGCTCTGCTTTTTTTATTAATAACTAGGTACTTTTTTAAGAAAATTTACTTTTTTATTTATTTAAATTTACTTTTTTGCTCGGAAGCAGTCATTGTTCCACAAATGATCACTGAAAGAACTATAAAAGCGCTCATGGGAGATATTTCTAAAATCTTAATAATCTCACATGTTAATGGTACAATCCTTAGTAATGCAAGATGCAAGCGAATAATGCCACTTATTTCATATTTGCCTTAAAAATAAGTAAGAAAATTCCAGAGAGACGTTTTAACTGCTTCGAACGAAACACTAGACAACATAAACGCTCAGGATAGACCGTATCCGAGAGACAGTTTGGTTTTAGCGGAGTAAGGTCAACGCTTAATGTTATAAGGATGGTAATTGAATAACAAAAACTGTCATACAGGCAAAGGGAGCCAATAAAAAATATTGTTCAATAATTACACTGGACTTAAAAAATGTGTTTAATTGTGCGAATTGGAAGCTCACAATGACTACTTTGGATGGGATAGATGTGCCCAACCTAGTAAGAATACTTTCTAGTTATTTCTGAAACAGATCACTATGCTGTGGTACTGACGACGGATTAAAAAGCTAGAAGATCACTGCTGGTTTTGGGTCCACTTTTGTGAAACTTAATGTACAATGGTTTTTTGACGATAAAGGTACCAACCACCGTCCAGGTTGGCTTCGCGGACGATATTGATGTAGTTGTAACTGCTAGATACATTAATGAGGCAGAAGCAGCAAATCCCATTAGGTTGTGACTGAATAACGCGGGACTCCACTTGCCAGAACAAAAGACTAAGGTGGTTTTAATTAGTGGTTATAGAACTGAATTTATCAAAGTTATGTTTGGACAGCACTAAGTAAAAGTACCCTGGAGTGATGATTGATGCCCGATTAAACTTCAACGTACATTTAAAGTACGGTTGCGGAAAGGCTTCAATATTAAGGACAGATGTTGGAGGACCAAGTGGCTGCTCTCGAACTGTTGTCATCAGTGTGTCGGCTGGGTGCATATCGAATACTCCAGAAAACGTGGTATGTGTAATAGCGGTAGAATTACTAACAAGCGAAGCTCACACACTTAATATTTCGAAAAGGAACAATACAACTGTGTCAAAGTCCGAAATACACAATTTTTAAGTGGTCACAATTCTTACAGAAGCTATCTAAACAAATTTGTGCCCTGGATATCCAGAAGTGTTAGAGGCCGTGGAACACATTCTTTTTATACTAGCGCATTTCAGCGCTCGAAATTCAAGTGCAATTTCTAGGCAACTTTATTTTTCAACTTAGCCAATTCACAAACCAAAAATTTTTTGGTTTATTATTATTGTGAATGAAAATAGCAAATTCATTAACAAACACATTAACAAACACATTAACATACACGTAGCATATGTATAATTTTATGTATGTGTTAGTAGCAACTTTAAATGCAATTTACTCAAATTAAATGAAAAAATTTAAAAATCTCTAAATCTGGAAAACAGCTAAAAATAAATACCTTTCAAATAATATACGTTTTATCAAAATTGGGATAAAACGGTAGAACAAAACATCGGTCACAAGAAATCGTCTAGCCTATTAATATTATAGATGCCCCTAGATTTAACAACATACGCTTACAGTTGGAACAAGAACTAGGAGTTCAAGTGAAGAAAGGGAATATTTTAGAGGCAATATTAAGATCCGAGAAAAAAATGATTTTATTAAGGTTGTGCATAACACGTTAAGAGTAGAAGAGTTGAAGCGAAACGACTTGCGACTTCCGCAGGGAAAAAAGGAGAAGAGGGAGGTGGCTTCAGTCGGTAGGGGTCCGAAATACCATGAAATGGAATGTTCGCGAAGAAAATTTCCACCTCCCGGACCAAAAAAAAAAGAAAGAAAACACACACACACATTCACAAAATTTTAGTAATCGCCCATAAAAAATAACTACCAATTTCGTTACACATGAAACATCTCGAAGATCCTAAAAATTCTCGATTTTCATTTGACACTGATAGCGGCATTCTAGGACGAGCTTCAGTATTTAAATATACTTTTTTGAAAAATGTGGCCCTTTGAAACTTTGAAGTGCTTCAATAAAATAAAAATATCATTAAATGAAAAACTTCAAATGTAGTGTTACTTCATTTAGACCATTGTTTCAGACATACACTGTTGGAAAAAATAATAGAAACGACATAGCAAAATGTTTCTTAAGAGTAACGGTAAACGTTTATATACAACAATATGGGTAATGTAAACAAAATACAAAGAATGATAACGGAAATTTGTTTTTGTATAACATTTGCAGTTATTTATCTAATTTTTATATTCCATATCATTTTAATAGATAATTCAGGTAAATTTCAAATTTAATAAGAAATTATTGCAATATGTGCATTTACATAATATTCTTCTGTGATTTTAAATAGAATGGGTCGTGGTGTACATTGTACTAAAGGGTGTTTTTTTAGACTTGTGGTTTTCAAGAAGAAATAAAACGCATATAATTTAATGTTATGGCCAAGAATTTTGCTTTATTATAAAGACAAGGGTTTGCCATTATGTTTTAAAAATGATTTGGGGCAAGTGGCTGCCGCGCTGGGCCCAAAACGAGGTGGCCACCGATGAAGCTCACTTTTGATTAAATGGGTACGTTAATAAACAAAATTGTTGCATTTGGAGTGATGATAATCCACAAGCCATTGTTGAGACGCCGTTACATCCTCAAAAAGTTTGGTGTGCTCCATGGGCAGAGACAATCATTGGTCCATATTTCTTCAAAAATTAAGGCAGCCATAATGTTACAGTCAATGTGGTACGCTATAGAGTCATGATTAATGACTTTTTCGTGTCTGAATTGGAGGATGTTGATGTGGACGACCATTGGTTCCAACAAGACGGCGCTACATGCCATACAGCTAGCGTGGCCTCCAAGATCGTGCGATTTAACATCGTTGAACTATTTTTTGTGGGGTTATATGAAGTCGCTTGTCTGCGCAGATAATCCCGAGACGATTGACGCCTTGGAAGAGAATATTCGGAGCGTTATTGCTGACATACGGCCCCAAATGCTGCAAAAAGTGGTCAAAAAATGGGCCTCTTGGTTAGAATTTATTCAAGCCAGTCGCGGCGGTCACTTGCCCCAAATCATTTTTAAAACATAATGGCAAACCCTTATCTTTATAATAAAGCTAAATTCTTGGCCATAACATTAAATTATACTAGCAGATTCCAGCGCTCGAAATTCGAGTGCAGTTTCTAGGCAGCTTTATTTTTCAACTTAGCCAATTCACAAACCAACACTTTTATGGTTTATTAATATTGTGAATGAAGATAACAAACTCATTAATAAACACATTAACAAATTTAATAAAACACACAAAGCATATGTATAATTTTATGTATGTGTTAGTAGCAACTTTAAATGCAATTTACTCAAAATAAAGGAAAAAATTTTAAAATCTGTAAATCTACAAAACGTCAAAAAATACCTTTTAAAAAATATACGTTTGGTCAAAATCGGGATAAAATGGTAGAACAAAACATCGGTCACAAGATATCGTCTAACCTACTAATATTATAGATGCGTTTTATTTCTTCTTGAAAACCACAAGTCTAAAGAAAACACCCTTTATTATAGAGAGGACAACGATTGCAAAGTTGAGGGCAGAAGGAAAGGCCATGTCCAAAATTGTTGAAATAATGGATTGCTCTAAAAAAGTTTTCTCTAATTTGAACTTTGTTCCAAAAAAGTAAACCAAAGCCAGAAAACGTGCAACACGCGATATGTGGGACAAAAGTGTTATACGACTCGCAAAAAAAAAAACGTTTTTCCCCTCGACGAACCAAAAAAATTAGATGGAAGCACCAGTGAGTAGCAGAGCAGTACGAATTTGGCATTTGGAGCAGTGCCAGAAAAGTACCCTTACTAAACAAAAAAAAATATTCAAAAGCGGCTTGACTTTGCTCATAAGCATTTATTATGGGAAAACTGGGCAAACGTGCTGTGGTCAGATGAAAGTAAAATAAATTTGTTTTGATCTGATGGGAAACATTTGACTTTGCTCATAAGCATTTATTATGGGAAAACTGGGCAAACGTGCTGTGGTCAGATGAAAGTAAAATAAATTTGTTTTGATCTGATGGGAAACATTATGTAAGGTATCCAGACAATACGGCATATGATCCAAAATACTTCCAGTTGTTGAGGAAGATATACCCTTGAGATGAGAGTTTCAACAGGAAAATGATCCGAAGCACACTCCCTGATTGGAAAAGGACTTGTTTGCAGTCAAAAAGGTACCTCTTATGGAATGGCCTTAGCACTCACCGGACCTTAACACGATAAAACACCTCTGAGAGGTGATCAAGAGAAAAATAAGGGGCTTCAGTCCGAAAAATAACGACGAATTGTTGGAGAAAAATCCAGGAAGACTGATTTTCCATTGACAGGTGGAGCAACAAAATATTAAAATAAAATAAGTTGTACTTTCAAAAATGTAATCCTCTATTATTTGTTCCAGTAAAAATAATGACTTTTTAAATTGTTAGTAATATAATTTTTTATAATATAAAAATTGAGAGGGTGATGCCTAATTTAAAATTTTATATAAATTTTTTTTAATAAACTTAAAAATTTGAAAAAAAGCTTTCGTTTCTATATATTCCAACACTGTACATCATCTGGTTCGTGTATAACGACATTTTCTGTTCCTCGCCGGACGGTGTAATATGTCCCATCTCTGGCTTAAATTACCAAATTTTCTTTAATAAAGAAATTCACCACATTTAAGAGAGAGAAAAAGTCTACTTAACAGATAACTAAAATGCCATTGCTAAAAGTGAAATTCCTATAGAAAAACAAATCAGTAGACGTTTAGACGTGGTCGTGTTAAAAGGTAAAGAATAATGAAACGGATAGAAAAATTATCAAACATTTGATTTTAAAAACCACAAACTAAACAAAAGTAGAGCCAAACGAAATCTTATAAAAAAAAAATATATATATTTAAAATATTTAAAAATACTTAAAGTTTAGAATTTAAAACGCGAAAAAACATTTTATTAAAAATACAATTTAGAAAAAATACAAGTATTTGTACATGCGCATACAAGCAAAACTAAAAGAAAGGAAACTTACGAATGAATGTGTGAATGTGTGATTGTTTGAGTGTGTGAGTCAGTGTGCAAATGTTTATAGAAAGAAACGAAAAAGTATTATAAAAAAAAATATTTTATGAGTGTCAGTGTCGTTGCTTGTAGACAATAGTAATTAAAATCCTTTTGGGAAAACTATAAAAGTTTGCAGTATTTTCCTTTATTATTAAAACAATAATTAATGTGGTGTTTGAGTGTATTTTTTTTTTTGAAATTTAGGTGAAGGATAAATTCGTGGTAATATTTTAAAAATTTTTAAAATTTTTTTATAGTAATATTTTAGACATAGCTTCGAATTTTGAACGTGGTAACGTAAAACCCGTAGATTAACAAAAAGAACTAAAATTTATTAAAGCAAAAACTCAAAACATGAAGTGTTTATTGTGTTTAATGGCCATTATTGGTCTGATTTTATTGTTAACATCATCACAAGGTGTCGAAGCAAAGAAACCTAAAAAGTATATTGGTGAAAATGGCGGTGATTTTGAATTTATTGATGAGGTAAGTACCCCCACAACTATAAACAGCCAACATGAGTCGCCAACAACCATGTATTTTTTGCAAAAAAGCCAACAGCAAAAAACAAACTAAACATGAAAAATTGTCTCAGAACAGGCAAGGAGGAAGGGGTCCATAATAATTCTTAAGAGATTGCCAACCCCTTGCATTTAAAACATTTTTTTTTTTTTGGATTTTGGTGAAATAAAAATCCATTTAGATAAGTGCCAACACGCCTTTACTATTTGGTGATTTTGGCCATAAACTTAATGTCTAATATTTCCCTGGTGTGTTTTATACTAATGGATTTTCAAATTAATCTCATTTACTACAACTACGATTACAAAAATTTCATACAAACATTATTTTTTAACCTGATAAAACTAGCAGACAAAGCTGATTTACAACTTTTTTTTTTTCTTCTCTTGTTATTCTTAATGTTGTTACAAAAGTAACCAAACATTGTAATAGGAGTTGCAACCAGTGTTGCCATTAATAAAACTGCTGTGAATTAAAAATTAATAAATAAATAATATAAATGCAAAACTTAAAACAGAGAGGATTTAGGATTTCACAAAATAGGAAATTAAAATTATTTTAAATATTAAAATGTTTTTTTTTTGTTTTAAAAAAAATTTGTAATGAATATATATTTTTATTTTTATCTAGGATTAGTCTGGCTCAAGAGCAATTATTTTTCCTTTCAAGAAACTAACCATACAATAATATAAAAATAAATGCCATTAGAAAAATAGTTCATATGGACCATGTAAATTCGATAAAGTTGGAAGTCGGCAAAGTTGACATATGGTGAATTGGCTCATTTTTTGTCTTATATGCAGGGCTGTGGAGTCATCAAAAAAAGCTCCAACGCCGACTCCATCCGCTGAAATTTTTAAGGTCCGACTCCGACTCCTATTCCTAATCTTTTAATAATATACAAAATCCTATGAGATCGGAAACTTAAAATTACAAAATTTAAAATAAAATAATAAAACTTCAAAAAATAACTCTGCATTTGTCTTTAGATATATGATAGCCTGCTCTTAAATCGGATCTAATGATTCTGAGTGCAGAAGATGCCGGTCAAATTTCTCTACCTCATTTAATGCCTGTGAATAGTTCTATTTTAAATTTAGCTAAGACTGTTGGAGTTTCTGTGTCTCCGCTACTTTCTATTAAATTTAAACTAAAACACTTGGACAACACCTGCTCGTCTAATTTTTTTTTTTTCAAAATCATTTAATTTATTAAAAATTAATTAAATATTTGCAGTTAAAATTAATTATTTGTAGGCTAATAGCAACTCACATGAAGGCTTAAACTCCACTTTGACTTTCAGTTTTCAATGTAATTCTTTTTTTTTTAATAAGAAATTAACTAAAACACCAGACCTACAATATATAATACGCTAACACAAACTTTAAAAAACCATAAGTTCTGCTAATGAAATATATAATCTTGCCCACACTAATATATAAAATTCCAAAATAATTTAAATTATGAAAACTTTTATATTATTTAATTTAAGTATTTGAATGAACTTTCTCTCATAAAAGAAATTAAAATCTACTTATTCATGGGCTAATTCCGTAGTGACAGACATGACATTCAGTGATCTTTCTATACAGTAAAAGTTTTTCAGTGTTCATAAAAATATACAATTTTATGCAGACGGACCTGATCATTCAACCATTAGAAAAAGTAAGAAAGTATTATTGTTATTAATAATTGGGGGACAAAAAGCAGTCGTGACAGACATGACAACAAACAGACATAATTTTAGAGGATGTTTGTAAAGCACAGAAAAGCTCTGAAGTTATTTATATATCAAATAAGAAATAGTTGTTTATAGTTAATATAGGAGCTAGTTTATCAATAAAGCATATAAAAAACATGAATTCTAAAATAAATTACAGTAAAAAGAAGTATTATGTAATATGACAGACATGACACTGCCTTTATTTTTAAAACTACTTATTTTTAAAACTACTCCTTTCTTACTGGAAAATATTCAAAAACACATCTAAGAAACTAATCATATTTTCTTTGAAATGGTATCAATAAAAGTTATTTAAATTAAAAATTTTAAAATTGTACCTAAGGTTGACCTTTGCATGGAATTACCCCATAGAGATCTATAAAATATTACGTCGCCAATTTTGAAGCATTTTTGGCAAATATTTTAAAAATTATCTGAATTTTTCATATACGTGTAATAACGAAAAATTTTGGAGTGGGAGTCGAGAGTTTTTGTAGCGACTCCGACTCCGACTCCGGTACAAACACCGCGACTCCGACTCCACCATTCTATTATCTACAACCATTTATTACCTGCAACTATCATTGTAGCACAATTGTGACGTGGGCCCGTTTTGCCAAAATTTCTATTTCACAATATGTTAATTATTTTCCACTTGGAATATTAAGATAAGTAAAGAAAGAACATTGTTCTATAGTACAGATTTCACTGAATTTCTATCACCAACTCATAGTCTATGTCTATTTTTGGAAAAGTGACGTTATAGCAATGAAACAAGAAGTAAAATAATAAAATAAAAAAAGTGATACAAAAACAACTAGAACATTATATTTTATATGAATGATGAGTAATTTATTTGAATACTTAAGAGATTATATCAATTTTGTAAGCGATACATTTAAAACAATAATGAAGTCATAGTTATGTCTCAGATTCATTATATCTTAACTAGTGGGTATGAGACTTAACAGACTGAAATTATTAAGTCAAACTTTTGTTAGCCTAGTCATCAGTTGATGCAAATTTGTACTACATGGAGTGAAAAAAGTACGTGGCCTCACATAGAGATGACGTGTTAGAAAAATAGTGTCAAAATTCCCTGAAATTTCATTTATTAGAGAAAAAGTTAGCGTTATAAAATGATGCTGCTTTTAAAGTTTAAGAAAAAATGGATTAAAAAGAGTTTCGTGTTTTGAATAAACATTATGTTTTGTTGGAAAAAAATATTGTCCAAGCCAAAGAATGGATTGATAAACATTATGGTGAATCTTCGCCGTCATATGCAATGGTTAAAAGGTGGTATTCCGCACTTAAACGTGATCGTAGAACCACACACATGAAATGCACCGGCGCATTCATCTGCTTTCGCTTCAGAAAAATTGAAGTCTTTACATTACGAATTGCTTCCCCACCCCCCGTATTCTCCAGATCTGCGATTATTATTTGTTCCAAAATTGAAAGGATGGCTCCAGGGAAAGAGATTTTCCACAAATGAAGTCATATCAAAGACGGAAGACTAGTTTGAAGAGTTTCAAGGGTGTCAAGATGTTAGAGGATTGTTGAAAGGAGTGCATTCCACTTAACGGAGATTACGTTGAAGAATAAAATTGATTTCAAACCCAAAAAACTGGTATTTTATTGTTAGGCCACGGAGATTTCACTCCGTGTAGTAAATTAAAGAATAATTAAGAATTTTTGAGCAATTATTATAAAGTTGTTGAATTTCCCCATTAAATTAATCCCAAGAATATCTTCAAATTAAATCATATATCCCCATGACAATAAATCAAAATATCTCTAAGTTTGGGTATATATATTTCGAAGTCTGGAAACAACCTTACTGGCAGATTTTGCTCAACTCCCGGAACGGGCATACCAAGTTGCTAATTCTCAAAGAACTGTAAAATTAATAACCAAAGAGAATCATTTTTATGAAAATTTGCTCTTCTGGCAAGAACGTTGTAGTACCATTAATTAAGCCAAGCGTTTCGGTTGTCGGAATTAATTTATACCGAAATCTATATTATGGAATAATTGGAATAGAGGCTCCAGCAGATTGTCGCCACTCACTTTTAGGCATATTTATGTTTTGTGACCACGCAGTTCAAAAAAAAAGCACTGACAAAATAATTATTTTTCACACATTCGTTCATACAAAGAGCTTTGCCAATTTATTAACACAAATTGTGTAAAAAGAGTCATAATATTTGAATTGACTGGAATTGCTCTATAACATGTAGTTTTTAACCTAAAATGCCTATGAATCTTTACTTTTTTTTGCCATATAAACCACTTTACCAAACGAAGTAATTTTTTTTTACACAAAACTCGATAAAGCACCTGAACGCAGTACTCTCTGCCGCTTCAAAATACTTTTTGGATATTTTTAGATGTCCATTTTTCTCTGATTTTCTCTTTGCAATTGTCTAAAATAATTTAAAATACTTTCTGAGTTTTTTTTATACATATTTCTTCTTCTCCACGCCCCCTCAAAATAATAATAATAATTGTTGCTTAAGACCAGAGTACACTTCCCAAACTTTCTTAAGAATATTCGAATTCAGCATGCTAAAGACCTTTAGAAGAGTATACTGTGATCCCACGGACTGGATTTTGATCATCTCCTATTTATTAAAAATATTTGATCAAGCTTGTGTTCGTAATGCTTTATACCACAAAGTAATCTACTTTTGCTTCGGCATCGCCCGAGCGTATATTTGGGTGTTATTAAAATATTTAATTTTTTATTTTGTCATTGCTTTGCTGTCACCTAGAAAAGAGCTGGCTTTGACCGTTTCATTCTGACGGAGAACAGAAATGCGAAAACAAATTAAAATTGAAAATTGTGTCTCCCAGCGTCCGTTTTTCGCCGTTTTTCGACATGTCACCTTTGGAGTTGTTTGACGAAATGTGAGCATCATTTGAAAGTGGCCTAAAGACACTACAAACTATTGATTTGTGATGCTCAAGTTTTTTTTATAAACATATTGGAAAGCCACGTACACTTGGTACACTTAAAATGAAGAAATGGGCAACATGCTTCAAAAAGGTTACTGATACCATAAATGAAGTGTATAACTTTAAAACTCACGACTAATATCTTTAATGAATTTTCTAAAATTCCAATAATTTAAATATTTTATATTTACATTTTAAACGATTTATCTAAACACCTTTTTCCGTTTATAGTTCTTTTTCGCGGATGAAAGTGATTATGATTAAGAATACATACACTTTATTGGGTCGCAAATTAATTTTTTGACGGAATAACAATCCGTTATAAATATACCTTCTTCATGCAACAAAGAGTCTTCAGGGTGGACTGAATAAGAAGTGAGATCGAAAAAATCTTAACACACGTTTTTCCTCATAACTATTTTGCAAGCTTTCTTTGATTTTTTTGATCAAGTTATTTTTGAAAAATATATCAGTTATTATATTTAATGACAACACTGTTCATTTGTTGTTACTTTGATTAAAGTAAATGATTAAAATATTTTCAACAAAATCCAAAATAACCCTACAACAAGTTGGCCTAAAAATATCAAAGATCTGCCGTCAAACTGTTTCCAATGTTGTTAGAATGTATAAAGAAATTTGATCATTGATAGGAAACCTGCTTTGTGAAGAAATAAAGGTCCATATGATGTTTGTAAGGCCAGAGAATAGAAATCATATAGAAAACAGCTCCTAACACATCCGATGCGAAGAATTAAAGCCAATGCAGGTTTGAAAACATACAAAGTCCAAAATGTGCCAGACAGGAAATTTTGAAAAAAATCAAATTTTTTATGTTACTTATACTCGAGGAAATGTTGAAGATAAGTAAGTTTAAGGTATCTCAAAATGTGGCAGATTTTAAACGGCGATGGAGTACTGTTCCAAAAAAGTGACAGAAACCATTATAAAATCCCTAATGGATAAGTTTCCGGAAAAGGTCCATAAGTTCATAAGTAGCGATTAAAACTGTTAAGGTTATCTTTTTTTTGTAAACTTTAAAATAATTTCAATTAAATTCAAATCAAATTCTTGTTGTAACATTCTCCCTCCTTAATGGAAAAATTTCTTCATCTCACAATCTAATATGTCACAAAGTAAAATTTCTTTTGAAGTGGAATTGAATCCGAATTTAGTTTGTTTAGAAAACGTATATTACAATTTTTCGAATTGCTTTAAGAGTAGCAATTAGTGAAAATTTTCTGCCTCAAAATGTCAATATAAGTTTATCGTGAGATCGTATCATGACATCCTTAGAGTCTATAAAACTCAAAATATTTTCACTTATGAAACAGAACATAAAAAAATTAGTTTTTCATAAACTTAGGACCACTAATACTTCCCAGGATCCATAAAAAACAACATCCATCCTATGACAACTCTGTGTTACATTCACTGTAGTTGATAAAATTTTTAAACACATCCGTATCACCAGTATAGAATATTTTTGACTTCTTTGGATGTTCTTCCTTTGCTGGGCTGAATCCGAATCCGCAGTATTTCACGAAATCCTTACCATAAAATACTTAAAAGAGTAAGAGTACAAGGGTGCCACTTTAAAACTTTCGTTGAAATTCCTTCGACCTGAAAACGACAAAGCACGTTTTTATGTTTTATTTGGGACTCGCTAGGATAGTTTTTTACACTTGTGTCAAGGTATCAGAAAGCACTATACTTCCCCTCCAACACACTTCATAATATATATTTTCTCGTATAAATCAACCGTTGAAACCTGATGTGAAGGATAAGCGGCCAAAAACTTTTAGTAAAGTAAAATTATGCCGCAGGGTCTTAAATATCATAATTATTTTTTGTTTTTCTTTTTGCAAAAATCATGTTCTTAATTTAAAGTACAAAAATTATTTTTTAAAAATTTATCGAAAACTTTATCTGAAGAAGCAAAAACAAAACTGAAAAGTTAAAATAAAAGAATCTCTGAACAAAATTCATGACATGTCTTAAAATTTCTGTTCAAAAACTGAAAACTAATCCAATAAAGTAAAAACAAAATCGTTTGGAATCGGAACTGTGGAATCGAACATACGGACGGAAACATACTGAAAATATTTCGAAAAATAATAATATATCAGAGAAATAAAACAATGGCAATTCCGAGGCCAATTTATCCTCACCTAATCGAATGTTTTTTGGAAATACTAGTATCACCTAGAAGCATATAGTATAATTTAATATCTGATTCTGACTTCTTCCTTGCCATAAACAGGTAATTTTTGCATACGCCGCAAAAACATGATTTTTTGTAATGGAAAAATTACATATTTCTGTGGTCACAAGCGATATCCGCCAAAGTCGACTTAAGAACGATTTGAGTTATATATGCTATCATGTTCTACTAAAAACGCTTTATATTTCCGTGAAATCCCCATTTCTGTAACACTGGTTATTAAAAAGTTATTAATGGAAACAAACTGACCTAAGTCGTAATGAAGTCCCATTACATTTATATAAAAAGTTATTTCTCTCGAAAGCATGATTTTCGACTTAGGCGATACACTCTTCTCCGTGATATTTAATAGCTTTGATACCCTGTTTATATTGAGAACTGTTTGGCTCCTTAAAATAGCCAACAATCATAGACACCATCTCTTCATTATTCGCCACCGAACAATTTTTTCAAGTTTGGAAATAGAAAATAATACGAAGGAAATAAGTCTGGCGAACTTTAATTCGTGGATTTTGGTCATCGCAATATTGGACTGTGGACACTTTCTTTTTGGCCAAAATGGGGCGTTTTCTCCCTAATTTCAAATGTTGCATAAGTTAGCATAATACTCGCTGATTGGTTTTTCTTTTTGACGATAATCAATACAAATTATCTTACGCGCATCCCAAACAAAAAAGACACTATAACCTCGCTTGCGGATGGAACTGTCTTCGCCTTCTTTGGACACATTATCCCATTTCAGTCCACTGTTTCGACTGTGCCTTTGTCTCAGGTGTGAAGTAGTGGAACCATGGTTTTCGTCTTGGCAGCTCGTACAGCCTCGTTTAAATTCTGCCACAAAATATTTTAAAGTTGTAAACGAAAGAGCAGCCTATCCCAAGTAGAATCTAGCTCGGCTTTTATATTGGTAGGACTGAGACCTTTCAAATTAAAGTATTGATTTACATAACGATTCCTGAAAACTTGGAAAATGAGAATGAGAAGAAAAATTAATTAGTTTATGATTATATTTAAAATATCACCTGAAGATGACCAACAAAGTTGGTCGAAAGAAATATTGAGAAAAGAATTATTAAAAAAAAAAAAAAAAATTTATAGCCTTTTATTTTTACTGACCTCAAAGGTGACAAAGATTTGAAAGATCGAAATAGACCTTTCTCTTAGGTCCAACTAATTAGATACAGAAAATAAGCTTTAACCAAATTTAAGTGACATTGTTAATCATTTTTTTGCATTCGGATATGAAAAAGTTCATATGGGATTGCTGTATTTATATGGGGCCTAATCCTGACCATATTTGGAAAAAGTCACTTATTTTTTGCAAAAACATAAATAAACCAAAAGTTGTGACAAATTTGTGCAATGACTTTTGTTTTTGATAGATTTAAGTGAAGATCAGAAAGCAGCTTTATAAGAATTGTCCTACAGGGTTTATTTTTTGAATACTGATAAATGGATGTAATAAACACACAAGCTGAATTTGATCGAGATCTATATGAAAATTCGGTCCCGATGGCAATTTAAATCAATCTCATTAGCGGTCATTTGTATGGGGAGTAGGTCTGAACATCGATTTTCAACAATTACTATAGCGTTCGTCTTATGACCGATGAAAGCTTATATACCAAATTTCGTCGACGTGTAGTTTTATTGTAAGGTTTACGTTTATACACAGACGGACGGACTAACACTGCTAAGTCGACTCAGAAAAAGATTCTGAGTCGATTTGTGGTAGTTACAAATATCAGCACAAACTCATTATACCCTGACCACATAGTAGTGTAGGGTATAAATACCAAATATATAGGACGAATTAAAGAGAGTCGAAAATTGTCATAATCTTTCTAGAACCCCTTATACTATCGATGCCTCGAAGACTTGAATCTGTAATCACGGAAAGACGAGGCTAACACAAAACAATTATATGATATTTATACCCTACTAGCAGTTTCCAGCCCTCGAAATTCGAGTGCAAATTCTAGGAAATTTGATTTTTTCATTAAATAAAGACCCTATAGGTATGTTAATCAATTATGCCAATTCACAAATCAACACAAAAAAAACAAACTCATTTTTATTACATACACATTAACAAATTTAATAAACACACACATAGCATATTGTATAATTTTATGTATGTGTTAGTAGCAAATTTAAATGCAATTTACTCAAAATAAAGGAAACAATTTAAAAATCTGTAAATCTAAAAAACGGCTGAAAAGAAATACCTTTCAAATAATATACGTTTGGCCAAAATTGGGATAAAACGGTAGAACAAAATCTCGGTCACATCGGCCTAGCCTATAAATATTATAGATACCACTATGTGGTTTGGGTATAATGACTTTGTGCTGCTGTTTGTAACTACCAAAAATATTTGACCTAGAGCCATCTTTTATTATACCGATCGACTCGGAATAACTTTCTCAGCCGATTTAGCGACGTCCGTCCGTCTGTGTGTCCATGAAAACCTTGTAATCAAACTACAGGTCGCAAATATGAATGTATTTTGACGAAATTTGGTGTGTAAGCTTTTATCGTCTATAGGATGAACGCTATTGAAATTGGTGAAATTCGGTCCATGTTCAGACCTAGTCCCCATACAAAAGACCCATATGAAATCGACATAAATTGCCACAAGATCCAAATTTTCATATAGATCTCAGTCAAATTGGGTTTGTATGTGTTTATTATATAAAATAAAATCCTTATCGGACAATTCTTAGTCATAGGCCCCATATAGAGCTGCTTCCGGATCTTCACTTATATCTATCAAAAAACAAAAATATTGCACAGATTTTTCTCAAATTTGGTTTGTATATACTTTTTCAAAATATAAGTGACTTTACCAAATATGGTCAGGATCGGTCCATATTTCGACCTTGTCCCCATATATATATATATATATATATATATATATATATATATATATATATATATAGCATCGGATATGAACTTTTTGATATCTGCAGCCAAAAAAATTAATAACAATGCCACTCAAATTTGGTTTATGCTTATTTTCTATATCGAATTAGTTGGACAGAAGAGATAGGATCTCTAAACCATGGTATGGGTCTAGAACGACTATAATTTTCTTACTTGTTTTAATTTAAAATATTTCTTCTAACTTTTTTTTATATGCTTAATTTATTTCCTTCGAAAAATATTGAATTCTTTTATTTTTCATCGATCACCTCAAAACTATAAAAATTTGTTAAAATTGATAAATGTTTAGATCTTACAATAGCCGACAATCTCATGCGCATTTAGTTGGATTCTGACCTTTTTCCAAAAAGTAACAGAGTATGTAGTATAGTCTAACTTTCGGACTTCTTTTATTTTAAATCTTTTGCTTAGTATTTGTTCAACATTTATTGAAAAATTACTGAAATTCTGAAATAGATTTAAGAATCAAAACCTGGCTGTTGAAAAACTTGAGTTTCAAAAAAATAACCACCACTATTGAAGAATGTGATGATTTTTTATAAATAAAACCATTTATATAAACTACAAAGTGCGTCATGTTGAACAGACTTGTTGGCAACACTAATGGTTAGTGGAAGGGTAGGAAAATTAATGTCATTCTTGTTTTGTAGCATTTAAGTCTATGCGTCTCTGTATGTGTGTGTGTGAGTGAGTGTTGGTTTAAGACTATATTGACACTTTGTTTCATTGGACATTTATCTTTGCTGTTGTTGTTATTTTTTTTTTGTAACTAGTCCACTTTTCTTAAGGCAAAGCTACTTAGCCAACAATATCTACAACAATAGTTAAGTAGATAAAAAAGAAATGATAAAAAATTCCAGAAACAGTAAAACACATTTAGCAAAACGTTAAAAATCGATAGCATTTGTCAATGACGATATTAATAGAAAAGCACAACCGGAAAACAGTAAAAGCAGCTGAAATTTAACCCGTTTCGGGCACACTGCAACAATTTCACCCCAATAATTATGGAAGGAAACAATATGAGTCATGTCCTTACATTAAGGAAGTAATTATGAAATCTGCCATAAGGCAATAGGTGAAAAATGTCTATTCAAAATGGGTTAAGTAGCTCAAGTAGCAGTTGTTGGTGGGTTCGTTGTTTATATCAGCCATGACAGTTTTGTTTAGTACGAGTACCTTATTGTGATTTTTCTTCAATTTATTTCTTAAGTCTCGTAAAAAATAAAGAAACAAAAACCTCAAATCTATGGCGGTATTCTATTTTTTGTCTAGTTTTTTTGTTTCTTTCTTTGCCTTAACAAGTTTTTCCTTGTTGAAGTGTGTTGTTGTGCAGATGTGTCTCCTTTGTTGAGTGTCTGAGTCTGTAGTTAACTGCATTGACATTTTAAAGTTATCCTTTTTTATGTTTTGACGTTTTTTTTTTTTCTAATTTCCTTTTGGAATTGGTTTTTTTGTTTTTGTGCCGGTTTTCATGGTAACTATGCCGTGTTTTAACAGAGGATGTTGTAAAAAAGGAGCTAACAATTAGTCTCAGTGGGATATTGTTTGGTTTTATAATTTTGCAAGCAAAAAAAAAACTTTTTTAATTTATAAACAAAACAAAAAGATATGGTATGAGTTTTAAATTTGAGAAAGATGTTAAGATGAAACAAATGTTTTTCCATTAAGAATAAAATAAAAAGAAATTTTCAGTGTATATGTTCGTTGTTAAGGAATTAGATGAAACTTAAAAAAGCGATAAAAGTTATTGTTAGAAAATGTAACCATTTTCTTTATGATGAAAACTAAAAACTAAAAAAGGAAAATTGTACCAAATGTTTGGATAAAATTTTATAGTTATTTCCCTTGAGATGTAATCTTTGTATTTGATAAAGGTTGTTTTGACCTATAAATGTCAATATCACATGTGAGGCCATCATCATCAGCTGAATCTATAATGAAAAACCTTCTTTTAAAAATCATTCAAATAATAAATAATAAAGTAAACAAGAATTTTTTCTTTAATACGAAGAAGTTGAAAGTATTTTCGATTAAAGTTTAATGAAAAATCTAAATTGTAATATTTGAAACTTATGTGAATTTCGTGAAAATGTCCATCCAATTTATAGCGTTGTTATGAATGTTTCTTTTTGTAATATCACGGGTCGAATCGTCACATTCGTTATCGAAATTTTTCTATAGAAATTATTTTTTATTTTTATTACCACAGCTAACGAGTAATGGTTCATAGTTAATAGTAAAAGTGAAACGAGGTCTGACGATTGTCCGTCTTCTTTAAATAATAAACCAAAATAGGGAATTTCGATTGATATTACTCGATATCGAATGTGACGATTTACCCCCAGGACTTTTCGAAGGCTAATACAATAAAAATCAAAGAGTGCTTGTCATTTTATAATTTACTAGCTATTTTTACCCGGTCTTGCCCGGGATCCAAAGGCCTTTGACTTGAAAAATGGTTTACTACGCTTAACAGGCGCTAAGTACTTAGTGCCCAATGAACAAATTCCCCAAAAAAATGAACTTTGTTCATGATGAAAAAATTCCACAATTTTTTTCATATTTTATTTGAATTTAAAACTTTTTCATTTTTTTAATTTAGAAGTTTTTGGGAATAAATTCATTTTTTTATAAGATGCTGTAGCAAAAATGCTTCAAAAATAAGCTGCGAAATCGGTTTAGTTTTTTTTTGCAGTTTATTTATTTTGTAAACATCAAGTATAACGGAATCGTTTCAAATTAAAGGAATCATAAGTTTTAAAAATTGAGTTACTTTATTCAATAAGTGAGCAGTGACGTCAAATTTATAGAAGTTTCAAAAATAGAAAATGAATGCTGAATGAATGAATGTTTAAAATTGTGCAAGGTTGCTTTAAGTATATATGTGACCTATTTGGATCAACAGGGCTTTCCACTGAGTTGTGTTCCGCGAGCGCGTCGCGTTCGAGCCCGCACTCCGCTTCCGCGCGTTTTTGGCAACCCCGCACTGTCTCAAAGTACATCTTTCAGATCATTCCGATATTTTAGCAGTTTGATGGATAAGAAAACGTAAAATGCAATCGTGCGTTCTTTTTATTACCATGCAAACATTGGAAGATATGTTATGGTTGTGAGATAAAGCACTGAAATGAGTTTCACATTCCCTGATGTCAGCTTGTCTTATCCGTTCGGCCTCAAGACGATCTTGAGTCGTTTCAGGAGTTTCAGGTTCCCTGGACTCAGCTTGTCTTAGCCGCTGGATTTCTAGGCGCATTTGAGTAGATTCAGGCATTTCCACTCTTCTTAACAAAGCTTGTCTTGATCTTTGAGCTTCATGACGTTGTTGGGTTTGCTCAGGTGTTTAAGCATTTGTCGACTCAGATTGTCTAACTCGTTGAGACTCATTACGGTCTGATCGGGGGTCTCTAGAGTTCTGTTTAGTCTAAGCTTTTTTGCATTTGAGGTAGTACGGCCTATATAATTACGCTTTTTAGGTGGCATGGTTCAATTAAAATAACTAAATTTATCAAAAAATTTCGTGGATGTATGCGCTGTATGCTTTCATGTGCAAGTAGCGATTGCAAATAGTTCTTTTTCCACCTTTACAACTCATTTATGTAATGAAAAAGATGAAATGGAAATATTTGTAATAGGTTGCTTTCCAATGTAGCCAAAAGGCGAGATGGAAATAAATGTAACAATTTGTTTTCCAATGCAGTTAAGAAGGTGAGTTGGAAATATTTGTATGATGTAACTTCATCGGAGTTATCCTACAGCGGTAGTCAGCCTGTATCTTTTCACCCATGAAATAAATCAGCAATAATTTTGGGGTGTTACAACTCCTATAGTAAAAAAGGCAAGACGGGAATATTTGTAATAGGTTGATTTATAATATTTATTTCATTATTTATTTATTTATTTATTTAATAACTATGTAATAATAAATTATTACAAAATTATATTAAGTAAGCACTAGCTGCTAAGGCCATCGGCTCATAATTTACATAATTATTTTTTTTTTTACAAGATTTGAGTAATTACAATTCAAAATAATTTTTAGGGTAGTTTTAATTCGGGTTTTAATTATACAATGATCATTGTAAAAAATTATATATATATATATATATATATATATATATATATATATATGTATATATATATATATATATATATATATTTCAATTTCAATTCATTAATTATTAATTTAAATTTTGCAAAGAACGAATTAAATTTTATTAAAAATATTTAATTCTTTTAAGAGCTTAATTAAATTGTTAATATTTTCTTTTGAGGTATCTGAAATAATGTTAGATAGGTTATAATTATTTTTAATACAGATAGATTTATATAAATACATTCATTTATAATATGGTTCATTGAAATAATAGATGATCTACAGAAAATACACTCAGGTGCTGGCTTCTTTTCCATGAGGTGTTGGTGTGTTAATCGACAATGGCCTAATCTTTTTATTCTTAAATACTTTTGTAAATGTGCTCTGGAAGTATCTGGTGGGTAAAAAGGTGTCTTCCCGTCTGGATTGAACTGTTTGTATATGTGTGAATAGCTATCCCACTCATTTTTTTGTTTTTTGTACAAATATTTGTCGATTGCCGAATATATTGAACTTTTGTTTTGAGTTGTGTCCATTATAAGTGGTAATTTTGTTGTATCTTTTGCGATTTTGTCTGCTATTTCATTTCTTTTTATATTTGCGTGCCCAGGTATCCACATAATTTTTAATTTGTTTGGAAACCGAATCAGATTATCTCTGATTTCACAAATAATGTCATTTGAATTAGATATATTCAGTATTGCTGTCACGCAGGATTTGGAATCTGTGCAAATTATGCATTTTGAACGTTGTTTTTTAACCCATTTTATAGCATTCAATATTGCCTCTGCTTCTGCATAGAATATTGGGTTATCATGATTTAGTAGTCCATACTTAACGGTGTTGAAATTGTTGTCAATTACAGCATAGGATACTCCACTAATGGATTTTGATCCATCAGTATAGCAAAATGTCCAGTTTTTGTTTGTGTATTCATTTTTCTTTTGTTGAAAAAGTGATATATACATATCTTGTGGGGTAGTTTGTTTAGAATAGCACATTAACGATGTCTCAATGCTATCACTCGAAAGTAGCCAAGGTGGACGTAGGCAGTTAAATTTCTTCTTTGATGTTGGATTTATGTCCAATAATCTTATATATTCAGTGATTCGTTGCACAGCTGATTTTAGTTTTTTGTTGCTTGATGATTTTGGACTATAAAGGAGTATTTGATTTTCTGATGGCATAAGTAGTTTTGTTGCAAGTTTTGTTGTGTTTAATTCAATAAGATTATCAAGGGTTAAAAGACCAGATTCTGTTAATATGTTTCGAATGGGAGTTGATCTAAATGCACCGAGAGCAAATCTTGCAGCTGCATGGTAAGTAGATTTGATTTTATTTAATTCTGCTTTTGCAGCATGTCCATATATTGAAAGCACGTATTCAATTTTTGATACTAGTATTGATTTCACTATATTTATTGTTGTTTTTGGGCGTGCATTGCAGTTAAGGCTAGTAATACATTTTATTATGTTTAACCTTTTCTCTAATGAATTTTTTAAATACTTAATATGTTCATTCCATCTATATTTTTGATCAAATACTAGACCTAAAATTTTAATTTTTCTACCAAGTTAATATTGTGATTTTGTATATTTATTATTGGAATTACACAGTCTCGTTTGCGGCAAAAGTGTATAGCATTAGTGTTTTCATATGAGATTTTCGCACCATATTCATCACACCAGGTATTAAGTTCGAAAAAAAGATTATCAATTTTAAGTTGATCTAATGTTTTGTTGTATTTGATTATAATGCATAAATCATCAGCATACATGCAATGATTAAATGTTGGATGTTTGAGTAAAATTGAATTTATTTTTTCATATGCAATAAGGAAGAGAGCAGAAAGTTTTGGGGAAGTCCATTGAAAAATTAAAATATGTATAATAAACACTAAAAGCGTATATAGAAAATTAAAAAAAGGTGTACGTGGACGATAAAACATATGACGATCTTGCCTAAGATATGAGAATAATGTGCAGTAAATTCAAGCGAAATTCGTAAAAAATTAATAAAAAGCGTTTAAAAATAAAAATTTTTATAGCAAACAAATATACCAAAAAACAGAAAATAAATTTTATATAAAAAGTGGGAGTAAAAGTAGACGTGGCTGGTATAAGAATATGACGACTTTCCCTGGAGTATAGAGATCGTGTGTCCCAAATTTCAGAAAATCCGTTAAAAAAAATTTGTATAGCGGTCAAACAAACAACAGAAAATGAATTTTATGTACCTACATACATATATAGATTTTAAAGATGTCTCTTCTTTCTGCACGTACAAATAGGGAAAACGCATGACAAACAGGTGAGATCTAGAAGGTAAAATGGATATTATGCCTCTTACCTTCTCTATCCTTTCACTGTACCTCATACAAATAATTTTATGTGCATTTCTTTAAAACGTAATTCTAATCTTAAAAGAACAGATATCCAAAAATTATTTTTGCAGTTTTATTTTTCATATCTATAGTATTAATAGTCTAGGCGATTTCTTGTGACTGATGTTTTGTTCTACCGTTTTATCCTGATGTTGACCAAACGTATATTATTTGAAAGGTATTTCTTTTTAGCCGTTTTGCATATTTACATATTTTTAAATTTTTCCCTTTATTTTGATTAAATTGCAACTAAAGTTGCTACTAACACATACATATAATTATACATACAGTATGTGTGATTTATTAAATTTGTTAATGTGTTTGTTAATGAGTTTGTTATCTTCATTCACAATAATAATAAACCATAAAAGTGTTGGTTTGTGAATTGGTTAAGTTGAAAAATAAAAGCGGCCTAGAAATTGTACTCGAATTTCGAGTGCTGGAATCTGCTAGTTAATAATAAATAAAGTAACAAAAGTCTTTTTTCAATTCCTCTTCTATATATATATATATAAAGAATTATTAACAACAGTTCCTAAAATTATGACATCTGCAGCCAATAACCAACTAAATATGATTAGCACATATAATTATTTACTAATAAAAATCATGGCACATACAATCAAATGTAATAACAATTGGTAGTTAAAGTGTGACAAACAATAACAACATATAACAAAAACAATCTGCATACAAAAATATATTATACCATTACAGATCAAGGAGAAATAGACAAAAATATTTTTGCACATATAATTATTTGTATGAGGTAAATATTTCTTTCGTCTGGCAAGCTTTAAAGGCACACTTTCTATTTCTTCATTACACATCATTCTGACTTCGACATGACTTGAGTAGTATCACTAAATCGAGTTCATTCTTTACTAACTCTAAACAATTGATTTTCGTTTTCTCGATCATTGTTGTAGTATAATTGTTTGGCATTTATTTGCTATCATAAAAATATTTTGAGAGAAATTTGGTTACCAGCTCTTCTTACTCTTTATCTACAGCAGTTAAATACATCCCTTTTCATAATAAAAAATTATATAATGAAATGTCCCAAAATTGTCCAAAAAACTTTAAGATCGATTTCAAAAACATAAATTTCTTTAAGCAAAATATTTATAGTTTCGTTAAACTTCGTTTCATAAAATAAGTCCTATTAATAGATTTCATTTATACAAACAACTGACACATGATGTCAAAATATACTTATTTAAGAGGCATTATGCACAATTTCTATTTTATAACATTGTACGCTAATTCCCTAGTCACTTAATAAAAAAATGTACGTTTTATTCTTAATATCCTGTCGAAGAATACAATAAAAAAAAAATTACTGTTATAAATATTTGACTATAAAACGACATTCCTACTTTGTCGCGCATTTAAATTCATGTGCTTTTTGTTACTATTTTTATACATTGTTGTCAAAGCAGTTTATCTGTATGAGTGTGGATTAAGCAGAAAAAGAAAAAAATTTTGCATAGAAATTTTCAACACTGTTTTATTTGCTCTAAGGCATTTTGATCACATTTGTACTATGAACGATTTTAGAGGATGTACTGACATTGTCATCTTTAGTTGTATAGAAAAGTATATTGCATAATGTTCACATCATCATCAGCTTTGTGTACGATAAGAAATGTAGTAAAAGAAATCATCAATGCATAATTTATCATACCACCAAACAATAAGAACATCCATAACAATTCTATTTTTATGTATACACGCAAAATAAAAAAATGGAGGCATCGAATTAACGAAAGTTAGGATGCAACATGACTATAAAATACAACTTCCAATTATATTGTAATACCATGGTAATCCTTGAAACGTTTTAGAGAATTTTTTCATTTTTTTTTAAAGGACTAAAACGACATGTGAAAATTACAGATAATGGGTAAAAATTAACTATGAAAATATATTCGTACAAGAATTTCCAAAATAAAAAGAATTAACTCTTTAAAAGGTCATAACATCAGATTGTATATATAAATACACACAGAAAACGAAATCGCCATCGAAAACAAATATATATTCGACTGTTTCAACAGAAATATTATAACAGCTAACCACTTTCTATTATAACATTATTCTAACATTATTTATTATAACATTATTTTAATCCTAACCAACCCGAATATCGATTAACAACTTCATCGTAATTCGGTTGTCAATGAATTCGTAACCACAAACATCTTTGTGGTCTTTAATAACATCCGTTTATCGTAATGTTATTAAAAGAAGATTAACAACTTATTTGAACTGTAACCATTATGTTTATAACTGTATTTAAAGTCTGTATTATTTTTGTAAAATGTCTACGTTTTTATACCCTCCACTCCAGTATGCAGAGGGTATATATAAGTTTGTCATTCCGTTTGTAATAATTAGAAAAAAAATTTTGAACCCCATAAAATATGTATATATATTTGTGATCCTTATAACAACCGGAGTTGATATAGCGATGTCCGTTTGTCCGTCTGTCCGTCTGTGGAAATCACGATGACGGCATCAATCGGGCAGCTAGTGTTCTCGTTGACATAAAAAATGATTCATTAACATCCTGAAAAGTTCGCTATTTAAAATCGTCCAAATCGGTTGATTAGGGCCTGAGATTTGAATGAAGAACTAAAAAAAGTCTTGAAAAAGTATAATTTTCTATGTTGTTCTTGTCACGATCACGCCCCTGAATAGTGCAGCTACAGTGATCATTTTTAGTGAGAATGATTCACCAAATTCATGGGAAGATTTCTATTTCAAAAATCATTAAAATCGGTGGAACAGGTCCAGGGAAATCTCTGAAAAAGTAAAAAAAAAAATGAAAAATATGATGTTTCTATATTGTTCTTGTTGTTATTCTAAATGTTGTGTTGTTGTCATAGCTAGACTTGTGGTTTTTGTGGTCGTTGTGGTAATAATATAATAAAAACTGACCCTTTGTATATTTTTTTATTAACTCCATTGTTTTGGCATCACTCTAAAAATTTGTTAGATCATTTCTGTTATTACCACGAGCCTACCTGCATAATTTCAGATCGAATGGCTCACGGGAAATTGGTTAAAATTGATCCAAAATTTTTTCGACAAGCAGACACTACGAGTTAATATAAAGGGAGTAAAAATTCACCAACATCTAAAGCAAATAATGCTAAAATACCTAGTTGTTAATAAAAAAAAACAATGTAAATATAGCAAAAAAAAATTTTATGTATAAATTCATTTATAAATTTATATAAACATATTAAATAATACAAATAATATACATATATTATATATGTATATCCATAACAACTGCATGTTAGAAATAAGTCGGTATATTATTTTATTTACATAAAATTCTGCAATATTTTGTTGTGGGGAAAATACATTTATTTTGCATTAACAGAGTGTCACTTCATTTTGCCCAGCGTGGCTATGCCACAGTAGATGGCGCCACAATTTTTGTTTATTCTAATTAGCTTTGCAATATTTATTTCTATTTTAACATGAATGTTAATATTTTCAACTGGATATCATGCAGAACAATGTTTGGTCTTTTATTTCATACGTATTTTCATTATTCTTTTACAAATATGAACATAAGTTTGGCATATTAACTTTTTGTTGTCTTTACAAAATAGAGTCACTGAGTTCATCAATGAGTTTTTTGCTTTCAAAACAGTTCTACATACATATCTGATTGCAATTACATCTAATTTTTAAAAATTGTTTATAATTACTAAAGCATTATTATTCACATAAATACAAAATTGCACTTTTTAAATTTTCCATTCAAATTTAAGAAAATATCAATTCTAAAAACTGGAATTAAAAATTTCCAATTATAAATTACAATTAATTGAATTTCAGAAAATCATATCAAAACGTCGGAAATTATAATTTTAAATTTAGAAGACATCAATTGCATCTTTAATATATAAATTTTATTCGTTAAACACAAATTGAAATTCCAAAAAAAAGAAAAAAACACCAAATGCCTATGTTTATATTTAAAAAATTTTTACATTTAAAAAAATCTTGATATTCAGGAGAAATTAATAGCTTTTCAGTACCGCGGTTCAGTAACTTCTTTTAACGATAGTCGAATCGTTAAAAAAAGAAAATTGCAAAATTATCAGTAAAATTTTTAAACGATATTCGCTATTGTTAAAGTCAGCTGTTGTTGTTATCTAAACGACAACCATTTTTGTGTTGTTTATTCAATCGATAAAAACTTAAATTTTTAGGTGAAATGTCGTCATACATAAATAAAAATCATAAAGTAGTGCAAATATTTTGCTTTAATTAAAAAACTAGACTATCATCTCACAAATCTGAACAAAAAGCTACTGAAAAACCAATTGACCAAAAAACTGCATTAGCAGCCCATTGTGCACTAACAAACCACAAACCAAAATTTGAAGAAGTAAAAATATTACAAGAAGAGAGAAATTACTCAAGGAGATACACATTAGAGATGCTACATATAATAAATGTTAAACCAGAGCTTCGTCTCAATTACCGACAAGACACAGAAAATTGTGCACATATATATAGGCAATTAATAAACAAACACAGACGATCAACAAATTAGTTTAGTAACAAAAACCCAATCAGAGGGACAACAAGTATAAAAAGGAACAAAATTTTGTGTTATTTTATTATTTTTAAATGTAATTATCGTCAATATATTATGTTCGTTTTTTGTTTAATAATAATAAAAATTGTTTTGTGTATTTAGTCAGACCCCCGAAGATGATTAGCGACGCTAATTGAAATATTGGGAAGAATAAAAATATTTAAATAAAAATCAAAAGTTTTTTATTTATTCAACGACCTGCAGCCAAACAAAAACAACAAAATAAAACTTTTTTATATAAATAAAAAAATTAAATAGCATATTCAATTCATTATTTCATTTTCAAATAAATACACAGAAATATTAGTAAAAAAATAAAGATATTAAACATAAACATAAAATCATCCTGCCAAACACGAAGTAATTTGTTTTTTTCTATTCTTTGTGTTTTTCGTTTATTTTGACAGAGATGCCACTTGTTTACAATTTAAATAAATAGAAAAATAGATTTGCCGACTGTCGTTAAGATGTATGTACTTAGTGAATCACTTAATCCTTAGTGCAAACAACAATAGCTGTCGATATATTTTGCGATTGTCGGATCGTTGAAATTTACAGAATCGGACTACAGAAAACATTAATTTAAGTTCAATGAATTTTAGAAAACGTCAAATGATATTTAAGAATTGCGAACATAAAAACTGTTACATAAATAAACGCAATTTGATGAGAATGTAATTTTTTATGTATAAATTTTCACAATTTTTTTTGGATGAAAATTTGAAGTTTTTCAGAAAATAAAGAGAACAAATTATTTTATTTAAAATGTTTGGGACATTTGGTTTTTTGCGTTTGGCAACCCTAATTTGAATATTTATTATTATAAATTTATTCTCTATGTTTTCCAAATATGGCAATATTTTAATAAAAAAATTGAGAGAATTTTTTTGGTTATTATTTAACACTCTTACTAGTTTGCTCTGCTGTTGCCATATTGTAGCTGAAATATATAAATAAATAAATAAATAAATAAATAAATAAATAAATAAAAGGAGATTATCAGGAAAACCAAAAATATGCTCTAACAAACACGTTTTTTAAAATATGCTCTAATAAACCAAAAATATGCTTTTAAAAATAAATCCCACCTATTGTATTATAATTCATAAAATTATTTTTTTTTTTTAAAAGAACAATAAATAAAAACAAGTAAGAAAATTAACCCTATACCATGCATTTAGAGACCCTATCTCTTAGGTCCAACTAATTAGGTATAAAAAATAAGTAGAAACCAAATTTGAGTGGCATTATTATTAATTTTTTTGCCTTCGAATAAGAAAAAGTTCATGTCGGATGCTAGACTTATAGGGGGACTAGGTCGAACTATGGACCGATCCTGACCATATTTGGTAAGGTCACTTATTTTTTGCAAAAACATAAACAAACCAAATTTGAGAAAAATCTGTTCAATATTTTTGTTTATTGATAGAATTAAGTGAAGATCGGGAATCAACTATGACTAAGACTTGTCCTATAGGGGTTTTTTTTGACTACTGATAAATGGATGTAATAAACATACACAAACCCAATTTTACCGAGATTAATATGATAATTTGGATATTATTGGAATTTAAGTCGGTCTCAAAGGGGTCATTTGTATGGGGACTAGGTCTGATCAAGACCATGGGTTGATGGAAAGTTATATACTAAATTCCATCAAAATATATTCATATTTGCGACCTGCAGTTTGATTACAAGGTTTACATGGACACATAGACGGATAGACAGACGGACGGACAGAAATCGCAAATCGACTTAGAAAGTGATTCTAAGCCGATCGGTATAATAAAAGATGGGTCTAGGTCAAATATTTTTGGTAAGTACAAACATCAGCACAAAGTCATTATACCCGGACCACATGGTGCTATAGTCATTATACCCGGACCACATGGTGCATATTATTGGTTTCCCTGGTTAGTATAAATCATAGCTGTTAAGTAATGATTAGTAATCGTAATAATTAGATTACTCTTTTTTTGAGAGGTGAAAAAATGATTAAATTACGATTATATTCAGTTTTGTAATCGTATTTTTGATTGCGATTACAAATAATCTAAAAGTAATAAGAATTACTTGAAATTATCAAAAAATAATCAAAAAGAATCAATAATTCGACTACTTTCAAAAATTACTTTTAATTATTTTTGATTATTACTGCGTTTCCAACATTAAAAATAAATCAAAATTAGATGTTTTGTGTATAAAAAAAAATATCCACATATTTATTTTAACAACAACACAATTTAAGTAATTTATAACTAAACAAGTAAGAAAATTATAGTCGGTCTAGCCCGACCATACGATACCCTATACCATGGTTTAAAGACCCTATCTCTTCGGTCCAACTAATTGGATATAGCAAATAAGCATAAACCAAATTTGAGTGGCATTTTTATTAATTTTTTTCACTGCAGATATGAAAAAGTTCATATCGGATACTACACTTATATGGGGACTAGGTCGAAAAATGGACCGATCCTGACCATATTTGGCAAAGTCACTTATACTTTGAAAAAATACATACAAACCAAATTTGAGAAAAATATGTGCAATATTTTTGTTTTTTTTGATAGATTTAAGTGAAGATCGGGAAGCAGCTCTATGTGGGGCCTATGACTAAGAATTTTCCTATAGGGATTATTTTTTAACTACTGATTAATGGATGTAATAAACACATACAAACCCAATTTGACTGAGATCTATATGATAATTTGGAATTTTATTTATGTCGATTTCATAGGGATCATTTGTATGGGGACTAGGTCTGAACATGGACCGATTCTCACCAATTTCAATAGCGTTCATCCCATGGCCGGTGAAAGCTTATATACCAAATTTCATCAAAATATATTCATATTTGCGACCTGTAGTTTGATTACAAGGTTTACATGGACACACAGACGAACGGACGGAAGGACATCGTTAAATCGAATCAGTTAGTGATTCTGAGTCGATCGGTATAATTAAAGATGGGTCTAGGACGAATATTTTTGGTTGTTACAAACAGCAGCACAAAGTCATTATACCCAAACCAAATAGTGGTATGGGTATAAAAAAGAAATAAAGAAAAACAATTTCATTCAATGTACATTAGTATTCTTATTTACAAATATTTGCAATTGGCTTTCATTAAAACTAATTTTTCAAACGAAAAATCGGACAATGAGACGTTAAGGGCATGGTAAAATAGTAGTGTTACCCTTGAATGTTTTGTAGAATATTCCCGTTTAACCAGCTTTCCCTGTCAGGTATCCTTATACTGCAGGGTGTGTTTATCGACACTTCATCGACGATTCTATCACAGCTAAAATCCACTGTGTTGAATCCCGGTATATGGTCCAATATTGTTTGGATGACTACGGATGCGTAAGTTAGAATTAGTCTAACGACGCTTGTGTATAACCAACGTGTCATTCTCGGGTTTAAACCAGAGCCCCCATTACTCGAGCTTCGAGCTACTCGAGCTACTCCGAGCCACAATTATGACCAGATTACTTTGAAATTTGGTGTACGCAATTTACTCATATCTCCAACTTTAAAAAGCATAAATTTGTACCATGTGTGCCTTAAATATTTTTTGTAAATCGATGTCAAACTTGCATGAAGTGAATTTTTTCATATATTTGTAAGGAAAGTGGTCGAGCTATTTCGAGTAGTAGTTCGCCAACAGCACAGTTATTGTTGGAGTACTTTGAAATTTTAAGAAGATTATCTCGATATATTTGCAACTGCAAATAGTAAAAAAATTTAGCAAGTTGTGATCGAAAAATTTTTTTAACTTACATCAAACTTGAAATAAGAGCAAATTTTCACATATTTGTTAGAAACTGGCTGATCTTTTTCGAGTAGTTGTTCGCCCAGAGCACAATTTTATTCGGAATGACTTAATTTTTTATATGAGTCATCTGTGAATTACGGGGAGTGAGAAAAAAATAATTTTTTTTTTTTATTTTTTAGTTTCTGTTTTTTGTCGAGTAGTAGTTCATCCAAGCTTCAATTTTTGGCGGAATGCTTTGAAACTTGAAGGAAGTGTTCTCTTTATATACACAGCTCTAAAGAATATAATTTTTTGTTACATCATTGTGGAAAATTTTCTGGAAAATATCATCAAACTTCAAATAAGAGCATATTTTCACACATTTGTATAGAAAGTGACCAATATCAGTCCAGTAGTGCTATACCGACGCCACAATTTTGGTCGGAATGGTTTAAAATTTTTTATGAGTAATCTATAAATATAGTCAATTACAGACAGTGAAAAAATTAAAAAAAAAAAAATTTTATTAAAAAAAAATTTTTTTTTCCAAAATTTCCCATCTTTTTCGAGTAGTTGCTCCCAAACGCCAACATTTTTGTCGAAATGCTTTGAAATTTTGAAAATATATTCTCTACATATATTCAGATTAAAATACTAAGTGCCTTTACCAAGTGATCTTGAAAATTTTTTTGTAAATAGGCATCCTACGAAGATCATATTTTAATACATTTCGAGTAGTAGTTAGCCCACTCCATAGTTTTTATCAGAATGTTTTAATATTTCAGGAGGGTAATTGATCAGTGTAACTGACTTCAAAATATATAAAATCATACCATGTATTTTGGGAATTTTTTTTTTTTAATGAAGTCAAACATCTATGAAATGAATATTTTCATACATTTGTAAGGAAAGGCGTCGAGCTTTTTTGAGTTGTAGTTTGCCCACGCCAGTAGGACAGTCCGATTTATCGTTTTACATGGTATCAAACATCAAAATTGTTAATTTTTAGTATTCGAGCTACTCGTTGAGCTTGAGTAGCTCATTTACTACGCGAGTAGCTCGAGCTTCGAGTAGCTCGAGTACTCTAGCTTGACTGTAGGCTCTGGTTTAAACCCCATTTTGCACTTATAGCTCTTCTACAAATGTCCCATATCCATTGAGCTTTCGTGACCCTGCTCTCAATATGGTCCTTCCAAGTGAGCTTTTTGTCGAGAATCACCCCAAGGAATTTCGAATTTCGAAGTCGACTATTCTCGTCTTCCTAGTAAAGCGGAACAATACAGTCTTTTCCGGGTTCACATTTAATCCCCTCGATTGTGGCCAGTTATATGCTATATCAAGTGCATCCGATGCCCTCCTACATAGATTCCTAGGATCTTCCCCCCTTAACAGTATCGCTACGTCGTCTGCGTAGCAGATAGGTTGGGAACCGTTATTGGCTAGAATCCTTAACAGATTGTTTATAGTGGTCACTCAAAGAAGTGGGGGATATAATTTCCCCTAATGCCACCAACCTTGCAACTTATCCATCTATTCCCTAGCATGTGACCGATCCAGGCTTTAATGTCTCGGTCTATGTCGAATTGGACTAGAGATTGGAGTAACGTATTGGTTGATACATTGTTAAAAGCCCCTTCTATATCAATAAATATAGCTAGGGTGAAGATTTTTAGATCAAAAGATCTTTCGATGTGGTGGACTACTTCATGAAGCGCAGTTTCCACTGAGCGTCCCCTCAAATAAGCGTGTTGCTTAAACCTCAATAGCTCATTCGGGATCTGAGATTTAACCATGTTATCGACTATGCGCTCCATGGTTTTCAGTATGAAGGATGTAAGACTTATTGGTCGATAGGCCTTTGGGTATGCGTAGCTCTCCTTTCCCGGCTTTGGCATGAAGACCACTTTGGCCTCTTGCCATGCCCTGGGTTTGTATGCCAATTTTAGACAAGCAGAGAATATGCCAGCCCGACTACTACCAATCAAGTACCCGCTCTTTTGGTATAGAGCAGGAAAGATTTATCTAGGCCTGCTGCCTTAAAGAGGCCAAAACTCTGTATTGCCTTATATACCATCATTTCGGTTATTCTATTACTTCTCTCCGCTCGATGTTGTTCCTCATTAGACCCATAATATTGTTCCCCATCGGGTCCCGTTGTTGTTCCACGTTGGCTTCAGCTTGTCGGGACACATTGGTACCAATTTCTGGGTTCCTATTCGGCCCATGTTCTTCGATAAGAAAGTGTGCCTCCATCATTATTCTTAAGGATTGTTCCATCGAGTCCGCCCGAATCCAGTCTTTACCGATTAGAGTTTCAGGCTGTGAATAGGTTTTCGATAAGAATTTCTTGATTTTCGTGACGTCATTAACGCTATCAATCTGTTCACAGAAAAGGTTCCAGGAGTTGCGTTTGGCATCTTTACCTTTATTTATTAAGAGACCCTTTGCAACTTTTAAAACTTAAACTTTCCTCCTTTTGTTACTCTGAATGAATTTTCTCTTTAAAAGTTTCTATCTTTTTTTTATTCATTATCTCCTTAATACATGCTTGAAACATGCACAATTCTCCGCAAATTAGTCATATTCTTCGTTTTTGTTGACTCTTCGTTTTTTGTGTTATTTTGTTTTATAGGGAATAATTTTCTCCTTAACAACTTCTTAATCCTTCAATATTAATGTGTTTTTTTTTTTTTGAAGTTTTTAACACTCTTTCGTGAAACATATTGTGTATTGTCTTTATAAATTTTTCTTAACTTTATTTCTCTAAAATTGTTTTGAAATATTATATTTTTTTCTTCTATAAACTCCCTTTTTCACAAACTTTTTTTTATCTACGCTTTTCTAAAAAAAAAAGTTCACTTCTTTTAATTTTAGTCTTAATACATATCTAGAATAATCGTTTTCTTCTTTACTGCTCTAATGTTTTTCTTTAAAAATATTTCTTCTTATAATTTTTTGTTCTTTTTAATTTTTTTTTGCAAAATGTTTTCGCTAGAATTTTAATCTATTTATCTTCTTTAAAATGTTCCCACAATAATTATTTTGTTTTTTTTGCTTCTTTAATGTTTTTCTTTTTTAATCTCCTTTATCTTCTTTAAATTTTGCTAGAACAAATATATTTAAATTTTTTATTCTCCAATTTTTTAAAAAGTTTTCATTTCAATTCGATTTTGTTCGATTTGATTCGATTTATGTTTTCTTTAGAGGAATAGTTGTCTTCTTTAAAATATTGCTTCATCGACACTTTTTCATCTATAATCTTCTTAAAAATTTCTTTCGAACACATGTTCATTTCTTTAAAATTATTTTTTTTTTCACTTTTTACGGCACTTTTACTTCTTGTTCATCCCGAACGTTCCCCCTAAATTCTGGGATTTTGGGCTAAAATTTTATTTTTAGTGAAATACGATTGACGTTTTTAAGAATTTAGTAATAATTTTACTTAAATCTAAATAATCTATACTATTAATAGGCTAGGCGATTTCTTGTGACTGATGTTTTGTTCTACCGTTTTATCCTGATTTTGACCCAACGTATATTATTTGAAAGGAATTTCTTTTTAACCGGTTTGCAGATTTACAAATTTTTAAATTTTTTCCTTTATTTTGAGTAAATTGCATTTAAAGTTGCTACTAACACATACATAAAATTATACAATGCAATGTGTGTGTTTATTAAATTTGTTAATGAGTTTGTAATAAAAATGAGTTTGTTTTTTGTGTTGATTTGTGAATTGGCTAGAACTGATTAGCGTACTTTTACAGTCTTTATTTAATGAAAAAATTAAATTTCCTAGAATTTGCACCCGAATTTCGAGGGCTGGAATCTGCTAGTATAAAATTAAATTGTTCACTGTTTGTTGTACGTGTTCACTTGATGATATCTTTAGTGAGACTACACTTGTCTATCCATTTTTTTGTAAAACTATATAACCTCTCTTTATCCAATTCAAAGTTAAAGTCATAGCCTGCTTCCACTAATCGTAAGTTAATTTTAAAATCTGTCTGTTTATACAAGGGCGGACCAATAAGTTCGTAGCATCCATCTGTTAAAATAATCTCTAAGCCCACTGTCTCTATTCGCAGTTATATTCAAAGCTATTTCGTTAATATTTTAATTTCCAACTTTTCAAATTACTTCCATTAATATTTGCACGAAATCTTCATAGACTTTTTTCACATCAAAATTCCTCTTGGCATGTACACAGTTACTCTTGACTTCTCCTGTCTTTAATAACAATATGGAACAAATTCAGGTTAGCAAAAGTTAGGTCGATTCTGAGAGTGAGGGGTCAAAATATAGGCTAAATTAGAAGACCCGTATCGCGGCGTTTGTTTATGTTAGTTCGAATTTTTTTTTTAATCGACCTTCGAACTTTGCAGTCAAATTCTGATTTTCAGCATATTGTTTATATGGTTTTTTTTTTGGCTATAACTCGTCGACTAATTGATATTATTTCAATCTGTAAAAGCCAAATTATTGCTAGAGACCTGTGCAACAATTAAAATTTTGTAAAAAATTGATTAACAAAATTTTTGTGGTGCTTATGAAGCAAAATGTTGGAAAAATTAATTTCTCCACAAAACTAAGTCTTTTTTGCTTTCTGTGTGATCTATAATATGCTTCTCAGTTTCTTCAATAAATTTCATTTGAAAAGAAAATGGTCTAAGTTGATAATTTGCGTCAAAAATCCCAAAACCATTAAATAAATAGCGAATTATATTAATTAAAAAGGGAAGTTCCAAGAATTAGGAATTAGTAAAACAACTTTTTAATTTTCGCTCGGTCGTGATAAAATTCGCTATTAATTTTTTTGGAACTTATTTCATTTTGTGAGTGATTTAAGTTAAGTGCATCGGTTTCATAAAAATAACAAAAAAAAACATTGTATAATATATATTGTATTAAAAATGTCGGAACCAAAATGTAAATTGGACCATTTTTGTAATGTTTGTGGACATTTCATAGCAAGCGATGAAAAATGTGGCAATGCGTTTGATTTTTTTTTGGAAGCCTATAAACAATATTTCTCGCAAGAGTTTATCACTGACGTAAACTATGCCCCTAAAAAGTTTGCTTTAATTGCTATTCAACTCTTATGCAATGGAAAAGTGAAAAGAAGAAGGCTATGGCTTTTGGTATACCAATGATGTGGTTAGACAACAGCCCGCATCAAGAAGAAAATTGCTATGGATGTATCAACTTCCATAAAACTTTGAATAGAAGGAAAGCAAAGATAAAACTTATGTAGCAGTGCCAAGTGTCCAATTACCATTACCGCACTCAGAATTCGTTCCAGTACCAACATACCGAAGTATTGATCCTCAAACAGATATCAGTACTACAACCGCCCAACATTGTAAAATATATTGAGGATTTATCTCTTTTTTTACTTTACTTTATATTATTTTATCAATAATATCGTTTTTAACTTTTCTATTTGTGAGAAGGTCACAACTCCTTAATGTGTATGGTATTCACAGAAAACAGTGTGCAGACTCGATTAAATCTGGTTTTTGAAGCGATACGAGCTATACTTTACATTTTATTCACGTTTAATGGTGAATTGTGTTTTCTTTTGTTACCTGTATTTCTGTTTTCCATTGAATGCCTGCTAAGGAACTGTGGGGCCCAACACATACTCCAATATACGTTCGATTTATGCTCGTCGAAAAATTCATTCGCTTTGATAACGCAAATACGCGAAGGGTGCGATTAATCAACAGTAGAACGCTGCTATTGCCCATGTTTGGCAAATGTTACACGCCAATTTGATGACAACTTACATCCCGCACGATTCGCTGACCGTGTACGTGCTATTACTTCCACAAGGTTTGCACAATACATTCCATCTAAGTCAGCCAAGTACGGAGTAAAGGTATGGTGACAGTGCGCTTCGAAATCATTTTATCTCCTCAAAGGAATAATTTACTCTGGGAAGTTGCCCGATCAAGAGCGTGAGGTGAATCAAGGGTAGAATGTTGTGTATCAATTAGTGGAAAGATATGTGAATACAGGCTGCACAATTTATGCTTAAAATTTTTATTCCAAGTTGGATGTGGCGCGTAAATTGATGAGGCAGAAAACAGCATTTGTTGGAACAGTACGCTCAATTAAAACATTTGTACCACATGAGTTCCTGAAAAGTCCTGCGCGTTTCTCTTAACGGTTTTTTAAACCTATTTTTCCTCCTTAAACTGTGATATTTTAGTTTATTTAAGGCTCTGCCGTATTGTTTTTAATTGTTGAAATACTTATGAAAAATCTCATGATATGTAATTATAACTATTAAGAGAAACTCGAATAAAAAAGATTTTGAATTAAAAAAAAGTCCTGCGCGTCCAATTTGCAGCTTATTGTTTGGTTTCTACGAAGGTGATGTATCACATGCTGATATGTTCCGAAGAAGAATAAAGCAGTAAGTTTGCTGTGTACAATGCAGTACATTTGCGATGTAGACACAGATATTGTTATTCTGGTTTACAATACTAATAAATCCGGCGTGGATACAATGGATCAGATGCTTGACACATATTCTTGCAAATGATCAACAAACCGCTGTCCATTTGCAATGTTCTAAAATACGGTAGATACTGCTGCATTAGCTGTATTTATCATATAAATATAATGAAATTAATCCAGTAAAAAACCAATAAGCGACGACCATTTTTACAATTGCTCACGACACAATTAGCACTGCCCAATATTGCAGAACGAGCCACCAATGGACGCATAACGAGCTGTTATAGGATTCGAAGCGCTATGGAAGCATTCAATGGAAAGACAAAATAAAGTAATTTTGAAACACACAAGAGCGAAAAAACTAAATATTCTTTGTCCTTGTAGGTAGCAGCAAGACCGACAGCACGAGCTGCATCTTCTTTTGCGCCTCGATCAAAACGGCCCTCAGGCCAGTTATGTCGTGTGGAGTACGGGCGCCTTTATTTAATTTTCTCACGTATTTTTATATTAAATAAAACCGAAATTGACAACCCTGTTCTTTTAATTATAATTTAAGAAAATCTTATTAAATCTTAAAATCTTATGGAAATCGCGATTCCTTTAATTTCATTTTCTCAGTAAATTGTGAACAAAATTAAAAGTTGTGCACCGATTACAATGAAATATAGCTCATTTCATTCGAAATATGTTAGACTAAATGTTTTTAGACCAAACATGTGGTCTTTGTCACATTTTTATATTTTATGAATTTTTAAAGAACAAAAAAATTTGTTTTTTTTTTTTAAATTTGTTCTTTTCTTTCAAAACTTCAACGATATCTCTGAAACTGCTGGGCAAATTAAAAACCAAAGTAAGCACGGCTTAAAGATAATATTGTTGACGAGTTATGGATTTTTTTTTAACTGAATATGATGAACCCTTTTCAAGTTATTCCAATATATGTAGTGGAAGTGCCTTAATTTTGGATATAACGGTATATCACGAAAAGTCGAGCTGATAGAAAAGCACCAAGTGCAGATTTGGATTCAGCGTCCCAAATAACTATAAAAACAACATTCAGTTCTTATTCAGCAAAAACCTTGTTCCCTTGTGTAATAGTTGACATTCATATAATAAATAACTTCAAGAGTCGTATAAAAATATTGTTTTTATTTGAACTTAAGCAATGAAACTTTCATTACACGAGTTCTTATGAAAAAATCCTAAATATTACGAAATAATTCTTTCAGTAAAGGATGCTCTTTAATACACCATTCTCTTCAGTTATTTTCGTTGAAGAAGAAATTTAAATAAAATAGTTTATTTTACAAATAATATCGAAATGAATGTACTGATTTTTTATATAAGTATATTCTTCCTTAACTTTTTTCTTTTTTTTTTAATAAAAAATGCTATTGCATTAATGTATATTTCTTTTATGTTTAATAGGAATAATTATTTTTTATGTAGATACCTCAATTTGTATACCCTACATACCAATAAGATGTATATTATGTGCAGATTCTTCTTAGCCAAATAAATAAATAAATAAATAAATAAATAAATAAATAAATAAATAAATAAATAAAAATTAAAACTTTTTCACCCCTATCGTGAAGAAGGAGTGAACTTTAAGTTCCCATGAATTTTTCGTTCCCTGTTGAACTTTTTGAAGTTTAAATTTAAATAGCTAATCAAAACTATAAATCATTGCTTTCTTTTAGCGACCGATAAGCCCTATTCATCATAATTTCCATTTTCATTTTATGTTTTTGTAAGGCATCACCAATTTCTGTTACTTTAATTCTTCAGCTACAAGTTCAGCTGTAGGTAGTTTTTTTGGTGGCTGCAATCTCTATATTTTTTATGAGTCTATCATTTTCTTACTAGAGCAAGTGGTTCTTCATATACGATGGGGTCTTGTGGTGATGGTGTCAACTGTTTCAGGCAGATGGATAGCTCAGTACATAATTCATTAGACATATCATCAAAAGTCAACTGATTTGAAAGTACATTTTTCTTTTCGTTGCCATGGAAAAAATCAAGAGAACCAAACTTAAGCGAAATATCTAGTCCCCTACATGATCTTTCATACCAACTAAACTGTAAATACACTGTTCCTGTTGTCTGTCGGTTCTTAATGTGAGCGGCAGCTGTTGAGGGCACATAACGTTCTTGATTTGTCCATACGTTAAGTTGTATATGTGAAGAAAATTAGAACGAAAATTACTCGTTTGAAAGAAATGTCACCTTTTTCTACTCCGTAACATTTTTTAATACTTCTGTCAGAGATTTCCAAAATTCTGACACCACCTCTTTATTCAGCTCTACAAATCCAGAGGCCAGGGATCTGTTGCTTTCCTTTCTATTTAGAATTATGTTATTGTGAGTTCTATTTATTGATCTAACGTTTGGCCATTAAAATCCGAACAAGTTTAATAGTAAATAACAAAGAACACATGATGTAAACAAAGAAAACAAATTATTCAAAAATAACGGCACTCTTTACTAGTTTATATAAATATAAAAAATACGTGGATCACAAAGCATTAAGTTTGCAATATGTCACTCAATGAGTTGAAGCGTCGCAAATTAATTTGCAAATTTTGTGAAGAAAATCCAAAAAAAAAAAAAAAAACTAAAAGTTAAATTTTTCACCATTTTAAAGAAATGGAATGCAATAAACTCATTTCTAAATAATAATACAGTGGAAAGAAAACGCGGATCGGGGAAAAAATGCAGTCTACAAGATTCTAAAGTACAAGCCAGATTGAAGGCTGATGCATTGTCCGGACACACTAAATCTTTTCGTCAGTTGGGGAAAAAATATAAATGTAATAAATTAACCATAAAGAAATATTTGGAACAAATGGGTGTTCAAAAAAAAAGTTGCTTCATTTACAACCGAGAAACAAAAAAAAATTATCAGAACAAGATTTCGAAATCTTTCCCAAAACTATTTTTCAACATCGTCAAATTATATATGTGTGATGGATGACGAATCATATTTTACTATTGAAGGCAACGAATGGCAGGCAAAATACTACTTTGAGTCTTCCAGCCATGGTACACCCGAAAAATCAAAATATGTATATAAGTTTCCAGAAAGGGTTTTGTTACGGTTAGCAATTAGTGAACGTGGTATAAACGAATCTGTGTTTTTAAAAGGAGGACTGGCAGTTAATGCTCAAGTTTACAATGAACAAGTGAGAAAATTATAGTCGGTCTAGACCGACTATACGATACCCTATACCATGGTTTAGAGACCCTATATTTCGGTCCACCTAATTCGATATAGAAAATAAGCAAAAAACAAATTTGAGTGGCATTGTTATTAATTTTTTTGGCTGCAGATATGAAAAAGTTCATATAGGATGCTATTTTTATATGGGGACCAAGTCGAAAAATGGACCGATCCTAGTCATTTTGAAACAATATGTACAAACCAATTTTGAGAAAAATCTGTGCAATATTTTTGTTATACCCTATACCACTATGTGGTTTGGGTATAATGACTTTGCGCTGCTGTTTGTAACTACCAAAAATATTTGACCTATTATATTATACCGATCGAATCAGAATCACTATCTGATTCGATTTAACGATGTCCGTCCGTCTGTCCGTCCGTCCGTCTTTGTGTCCATGTAAACCTTGTAATCAAATTGCAGGTCGCAAATATGAACACATTTTGATGAAATTTGGCATATAAGCTTCTATCGGCTATGGGATGAACGCTATTGAAATTGGTGAGAATCGGTCCATGCTCAGACCTAGTCCCCATACAAACCACCCCTATGAAATCGGCATAAATTGAATTAAGATCCAAATTGTCATATAGATCTAAGTCAAATTGGGTTTATATGCGTTTATTACATCCATTAATGAGTAGTCCAAAATGATCCCTATGGGAAAACTCTTAGCCATAGGCCCCATATAGAGCTGCTTCACGATCTTCACTTAAATCTATCAAAAAAACAATAATATTGCACTGATTCATCTCAAATTTTGTTTGTATATATTTTAGCAAAATACAAGAGACTTTACCAAACATGGTCAGGATCGGTCCATTTTTGGACCTAGTCCCCATATAGACATAGCATCCGATATGAACTTTTTCATATCTGCAATCAAAAAAATTAATAAAAATGCCACTCAAATTTGGTTTATGCTTATTTTCTATATCCAGTTAGTTGGGTCTAAGTGATAGGGTCTCTAAACGCATGGTATAGGGTATCGTATAGTCGGCCTAGACCGACTACAATTTTCTTACTTGGTTTTTGATAGATTTAAGTGAAGATGGGGCCAATGACTAAGAATTGTCCTATAGGGATTATTTTTGGACTACTGATTAATGGATATAATAAACACATACAAACCCAATTTGATTGAGATCTATGTGATAATTTGGATCTTATGGCAAGTAATGTCGATTTCGTAGGGGTCATTTGTATGGGGACTAGGTCTGAACATGGACCGAATTGCACCAATTTCATTAGCGTTAAAAGCTTATATACCAAGTTTCATCAAAATAAATTCATATTTGCGACCTGTAGTTTGATTACAAGGTTTACATGGACACAGAGACGGACGGACGGACATCGCTAAATCGAATCAGATAGTGATTCTGAGTCGATCGGTATAATAAAAGATGGGTCTAGGTCAAATATTTTTGGTAGTTACAAACAGCAGCACAAAGTCATTATACCCAAACCACATAGTGGTATAGGGTATAAATAAGTACCTGACATGACGTATTTATATAGTTCGCCCGAAAAATAAAGTGAATTTTTTTACACATGACATTTTTTCACGGATATTATTCCCGACAGAATTATCAGACAAAAGGGAAACATTGAGAGGGAAAAATATTCACGATATGGTTGATTATAATTTCACGAAAACGTGAAACTTGGTTAACTATAAATTATTTTCAATAAAAAAATAATAAAGAAAATATATAAAAAAAAGTCATAAGGTTTGACTTGAGAAAGCCCAAGAAACTTTTAATTGAAACTTCTTGGCTGATTTTTTCCAAGTACAGTAAATTTATTTAAAAAAATTTTCTTTTACTATATGTATATAGTGGGTACGGTATACATATAGTCGGCTTCAATCGCCACGAAATGTCCTTATTTTATCTTAATTTTTTTTCCTCCCACAAATCTGAGATTTATTATGAATTTTATTTCTTTTCCATTGGTGCTAAAAGTTTTTTTTTCGCTGACTAACAACATTTTCATCTATAAGCATAAATGAAGCAAATACGTGCAGATATGTAGATTTAAGTTCTTTCATATTTTCATTTTGTTGCTATTCATCCGTTTCCTGTATTTTCTACTGTCCATTTGCGGCTTTGTGTTAGTTGTTTGATCAAGAGTATTTTTTCTTTTCTATTTTCTCTAACTACTTTGCATACATTTTACATGAATTTCAGTTGTAGTTATTCCTTTCACATTTTCTTTACTTTTATATTTGTGTATACAGATGCATAAGCATGTAGAAAAGATGGACGTGTACGATAATTTGAATATTTAGTGGCGTTTATTGTTTAAATGTAAATCTATTTGATTGCATATTTTTGTTTTTCTAGTCGAATAACTAAAATATATGTAGTTGAATGTAGATATTATTCAATGTTCATTTAGTTTGAGTTATTGCTGAGTTTGCAATTTTTTCTTTTATGTTTAATCATTAATAATAAAAACCAGATAAAACATCAACATCACAATTTATTTATAATTGTTATATACCACAATTTGGTTTTGCAAAAATCTGGCATTAGTTTGTACTGTTTTTCGATTTTCATAACCAATGAATCTGATTGAAGTTGATTGAAATCATTGACCAATAAATGTCTATTTTGAAGACCTTGAGAAATTCTACTATTTTAAAGGAATACAAGAACTGGAGTAACATTAGACAAGGTATAGGTGTATTGAGATAGAAGAAGACTATGTTCAGAAATAAAATTTTTCTTCCAAAAAAAAAACTATCTTTCATATGGATTTCACAAGAATTTATTATTATTATTTATTTATTTATTTATTATTTATTTTTTTCCCTCCCTACAAATTTTCGGATAAATTAGGGGTGTATATAAGATATGTAGTGGGAAAAAAATACTTAAAGCTTCAAAAAAGGACTAAAAAAGTGTACAGCTTTATTAATATTTAACACCTAAAATAACGCAATCCGAAAAATAAAAACTTTTTGAAAAATACACGGACTTGCCAGTGTAGGTTTGATTCTACAACTAAAGGGCAATAAAACCCCTCAGGTTGGTGTCTTTGGTGAGCAATATTGTTTTTGTTTCGAAAGATTCTAAAAATCAGTAGACCTCTTGAAAAAAGGTTTCATCACTTTTTGTGCAACAGTTAACTCAGACTATATTTGGCCAATAATGTAGCTAAGAATCCGTTGAAAACATTTTATTAACATTTTATGCGGAGAAAAACATTTTTACTGCACTTTTTTATGAATATTGAAAAAAAATAATTTTTTTTCACTTTTTTCAGCAGAACTTACAGGGACTCATAATTTTTGACTAACAATATTTGTCGAAATTGTAGCAACGTTAAAGCTGTTTTACTGATTTAAACATTTAATAATTTTAGGTTTTGTTGTTGCAACTTCAAAAGTCAAAGTCCAAATTTGTAATTACTTTTTGCATAGATGATTCTTCTAAGCATCCAACTTTTTTTGAAAAGTCAGTTAAATTGGTTAAGTTAAACTCAGATTTTTTAGCAATTAAAAATTTCAAACAATTTGACTGAAGCGATAAAAATCGTTAGCTAAACTGAAATAAATTCGGTTTTTATCTGTACACATTTGACTTAACTTTTTAATTTGATATTCCTATTAGATAGTTGTAACGCGCTTCAGACGCAGAGCCCAACACTCGAAATTCGTGTGCAAATTCTAGGAAATTTTATTTTTTCAGTCATAAATAATTTATAAGAGCCTAAAGGTATGCTAATTAATTTTAGCCAATTCACAATTCAACACTATACCACTATGTGGTTTGGGTATAATGACTTTGTGCTGCTGTTTGTAACTACCAAAAATATTTGACCTAGACCCATCTTCTATTATACCGATCGAATCAGAATCACTATCTGATTCGATTTAACGATGTCCGTCCGTTCGTCCGTCCGTCCGTCTGTGTGTCCATGTAAAGCTTGTAATCAAACTGCAGGTCGCAAATATGAATATATTTTGACGAAATTTGGTATATAAGCTTCAATCGGCCATGGGATGAACGCTATATAAATTGGTGGGAATCAGTCCATGTTCAGACCTAGCCCCCATACAAATGACCCCTATCAAATCGACTTAAATTGCCATAAGATACAAATTATCATATAAATCTTATTCAAATTGGGTTTTTATGTGTTTATTACATCCATTAATCAGTAGTCAAAAAATTATCTCTATGGGACAACTCTTAGTCAAAGGCCCCATATAGAGCTGCTTCCCGGTCTTCACTTAAATTTATCAAAAAACAAAAATATTGCACTGATTCTTCTCAAATTTTGTTTGTATATATTTTTGCAAAATACAAGAGACCTTACCAAACATCGTCAGGATCGGTCCATTTTTGGGCCTAGTCCACATATAGATATAGCATCCGATAAAAATCCCACTCAAATTTGGTTTATGCTTATTTTCTATATCCAGTTAGTTGGGTCTGAGAGATAGGGTATCTAAACGCATGGTATAGGGTATCATATAGTCGGTGTAGACCGACTATAATTTTCTTACTTGTTATAGTTTGTAAACTCTTTCTTTTAATTTATACTCCCTGTCTGTCTGTCTGTCGTGGGGCGAACCCATTCCCCCTTATCTAATTGATTTGAAACTTGGCCCATAGTCTTGTTTTTGACTACAGATTGGCGTAGTCACGCACAGTCACGCATAGTCACGCACTGTCACGGAGTGATCTAAATGTCATTTCCCTTCATCCGATCGATCTGAAACTTGGTCCATACTTTTGCTGTGAAAAAAAGATTAACTTTGACTTAGTGACGCACAGTCACGCATGGTCACGCACAGCCACGGCGAGGTTTAAAACGGATTTCTCCTCATCCAATCAATCTGAAACTTGGTCGATATATTTTCTGTAAAGAAAGATTAACTTCGACATATTCACACACAGTCACGTATAGTCACGCTTAGTCACGGAGTGATTTAAAGCCCATTTCCTCTTATCCGACCGATCCGAAACTTGGTCGATAGACTTGCTGTGACATAGTCACGCATAGTCACGTTTAGTCACGCACAGTCACGGAGTGATTTAAAACCCATTTCCCCTTATTCGATCGATCTGAACCTTGGTCGAGAGACTTACTGTGAAGAAAGGTTAACTTTGACATAGTCACGCACAGTCACGCATAGAGTCACGGAGAGATTAATACCTCACTTCCCCTCTTCCGATCGATCTGAAACTTGGTCCATAGACTTGTGACCAAAGATTATTTTTAAAATAGTCAGGCAAAGTGACGCAGTCACGGAGAGACTCAAAACTCATATGCATAAGGAAAAAAAAGAGTTTTAACAAAAACTTTGTTTTTATGGGTTAAATTATTTATTTGAAGCTTAAATATGAGTATGTATGTGCTAGTACCAACTTTAAATGAATTTTAGTCAAAAAAAATTTACATCTGTAAATATGCTGAACATCTGCAAAAAATACGTTTCAAATGATATATTTTTTGTCAAAATCGGTTGGAATTGATGGTGTTGAATATGTTACAAGAAATCGCCCTGCTTATTAATATATAAACATATTATTGTGCATATTATTGTGGAAACTCGAAAAATAGTTAGGGCTCAGTTCGCATGGCATCAAGCAATTCACTCTGCGAGGCTTAGATTATGAGATATAAGCGATCGTTTTTCGATCTGTCAAGTATAAATGCGTAAATAATCTAAAAATTAAAAAATAATAATAGTTATATTTGTTATAACATAGATATAACATCTTCTGAGCTTAATACAAAGTAAAAGCTGTAGGGTATAATAACTGATTCTGGGCCATACTGCTCGTAGGTCTGATTTTAGATGAGTCACTAAAACTTTAAAGTACGAGTGTATGTGAGATAGACGTAGGTTCAAACTTCACGGCCGCACTAATTTTCTATAGAAACACTCTCATCAGTTATAACATAACAGTTATTACAATGTTTAATACAATCACAGATGAAGACTTAAGAATAAGGTAGAAAAAGGTCTGATTAGGAATACTGAGTAGTTTTGATTTTTAGCAATACAGGGTGGATTATATAAGATTTGAATTTTGATCTTGCTATTAATAAAAAAATCATAATTTTTTTCATTCGGATTATTTTTATTCGAAAGTAAAATTTTTGCGGTTAATTATGGGACACTATTTTATTCAAATACCTTCATTCAAATACAATGATAATAATACTCCCATTGAAGAATACTTCTAGAATTATATTAAAGGTTTATAACACCTTATTTATATGGATTTTTTTTACCAGTCCGAGAGAAACTGTAAATAAATACTGAAATGTAAAGAAATTTTTGTTTGATGTTAGGAGAACAGAGAAAAAGTAAGTATTTTCGGACTCCAAATGTTCACTGGGATATTTCGGTGTTTTCTAGGATTACATTTTTTTATGTAAACTCTAGTTAAACTGATAAAAAAAAAAATTCGTTTGCTATATTTAGGACTTTACTACACACAGAACTTATTAAAGCAGCTGAAATTTCCACTCTGGCTCTTCAAAACACTTAATGAATTTTTTCAGATGTCGAATTTCTTCCCATCCAAAACGTCCGTTAAACTACTTAGCATGAGGTATTCAAATTTCTGCATTACAGTGTTTCTCAAGAGATCAGATGCGGATTCAGCACGCTTAAGAATTTTACGAAATAATAATCTGAACTCAGGCCATAGTTTTTATTTTCTTTTTTTGGAGAAACGATTTGTCTGAGAACAAATAAAATATCTGAAAAATTATATAAAAGCGGAAAACTCGTAGCCTCAGATGCCTTGATGAGTTTTGTGGTATCAGATTCAATAGCGAAGTAGTACAGTACCAAATATATATCGCGAATACTGAACATGATGAAGACATTATGAGCTCAGATTGGTATTCAACATGAAAAGACTATCAGACAAGTATAATCTGGTGCCAGGGTTTGGAGTTTCAATATATTAATATTTAGAAAGTATAAATTTAAGAGCCCTTTAGATTGTTACACTCAAAGAGCAAATCCGGCGTTCTCAACTTAATTATATCCCATTCCATTCTGTGGTCAGGGTATAAGGAGTTGGCGCTGATGTTTGTAACTACCAAAAATATCAGACCAAGACCAAGACCAAGACCCACCTTTTATTATACCACGCGATTCTGAAGTTGATTTAGCGATGTTATTCCGTCCATCTGTCTTTCTGTCTGCTTATTTGTGTGTTCTTATAAACCTTGTAATCAAACTACAGGTCGCAAATATGAATATATGTTAATTTTTTTAGTTCACCTTTTTATTTGTAATCCAAAGAGAAATTAATAGTAAGGCTCAAGTACCAATTTTTGTTTTAAAATTCTTTACTCTTTGAGTAGCATCATCAGGGCTAGTAAGCTACATTTGAACAAAAAATGTTTTTCTTTTAAGCTAAGTACTTAGTTTTTGTCGTCTAGCGCAACAATAGGTTAATAAAGAATTTAAAAACAACAAGTAAGAAACTTATAGTCGGTCTAGACCGACTATACGATACCCTATACCATGCGTTTAGAAACTCTATTTCTTAGGCCCAACTAACTGGACATAGAAAATAAGCAAAAACCAAATTTGAGTGAGATTTTTATTAATTTTCTTTGGCTGCAGATATGAAAAAGTTCATATCGGATGATATATCTATATGGGGACTAGGTCCAAAAATGGACCGATCCTGATCATGTTTGGTAAAGTCTCTTTTATTTTGCAAAAATATATACAAACAAAATTTAAGAAGAATCAGTGCAATATTTTTGTTTTTAATAGATTTAAGTGAAGATCGGGAAGCAGCTCTATATGGGGCCAAAGGGATCATTTTTGGACTACTCATTAATGGATGTAATGAACGCATGCAAACCCAATTTGAGTAAGATCTATATGACAATTAGGATCTTATGGCAATTTATGTCGATTTCATAGGGGTAATTTGTATGGGGGCTAGTTCTGAACATGGACCGATTCTCACCAATTTCAATAGCGTTCATCCCATGGCCGATAAAAGCTTACATACCAAATTTCATCAAAATATATTCATATTTGCGACCTGCAGTTTGATTACAAGGTTTACATGGACACACAGACGGACGGACGGACGGACGGACATTGTTAAATCAACTCAGAAAGTGATTCTGATTCGATCGGTATAATTGAAGATGGGTCTAGGTCAAATATTTTTGGTTGATACAAACAGCAGCACAAAGTCATTATACCCAAACCACATAGTGGTATATGGTATAAAAATTGGACCTTGAGCTTTACTATTAATTTCTTTTTAGATTACAATAGTTTTCTTTAAAAAAAAGTTTTTGCTTTTTTTTTACCACAAATGCGTTTCTTAAAAATTTACACATTTACATTTAAAAAAGGGGATTTAAAAGAAAATTTTTTAAGAAATGTTCACTTAATAAAGAAAATTGCACTTAATAAACAAACCAGTAAGAGTGTTAAATTTGGCTACGCCGAATCTTCGATACCCTCCACCTGAGTTTTGACATTTACATTAATATGCGGACTTATTACAATATTTATAACAAATGAAACAAAACATTTGAAAAAGTAAACAATTTGATAAACTTACATATGTAAACACACTGAATTAGCATTTTTTGGAGGTGTCTCCATATTTTAGGTCATATCTTGGCATAATGATGCCCGATTTACTCCATTTTAAATACCAAACTGCTCGAAATAATAACAAACAATATTATCCCAAGTTTGCCCAGGTAATGGTTAATTTTGTGAATGATCGCGACTGCAACACACAGACGGACAGGCGAATGGACGAACAGACGGACAGACGGACATCGCTATGACGACTCGAGTTGTCATAAGGTTTACGAATATATATACTTTATTGGGCCGCTAAATCGTTTGGAGGGTATAGAAAAGTTTGTTTCCATTAAAAAAAAATCCAACAAGGATGACACGCCGAACCCACGATCCACTGTTTCTCAGTATAGTATCGCTTTCTTAAAGAGGTGAAATTTTTATACCCTATACCACTATGTGGTTTGGGTATAATGACTTTGTGCTGCTGTTTGTAACAACCAAAAATATTTGACCTAGACCCATCTTTAATTATACCGATCGAATCAGAATCACTTTCTGAGTTGATTTAACAATGTCCGTCCGTCCGTCCGTCCGTCCGTCCGTCCGTCTGTGTGTCCATGTAAAGCTTGTAATCAAACTGCAGGTCGCAAATATGAATATATTTTGACGAAATTTGGTATATAAGCTTTTATCGGCCATGGGATGAACGCTATTGAAATTGGTGAGAATCGGTCCATGTTAAGACCTAGCCCCCATACAAATTACCCCTATGAAATCGACATAAATTGCCATAAGATCCAAATTGTCATCTAGATCTTACTCAAATTGGGTTTGTATGCGTTCATTACATCCATCCATGAGTAGTCCAAAAATGATCCCTTTGGCCCCATATAGAGCTGCTTCCCGATCTTCATTTAAATCTATTAAAAAACAAAAATATTGCACTGATTCTTCTCAAATTTTGTTTGTATATATTTTTGCAAAATACAAGAGACTTTACCAAATATGATCAGGTTCGGTCCATTTTTGGGCCTAGTCCCCATATGGATATAGCATCCGATATGAACTTTTTCATATCTGCAGCCAAAAAAATGAATAAAAATCCCACTCAAATTTGATTTTTGCTTATTTTATATTTCCAGTTAGTTGGGCCTAAGAGATAGGGTTTCTAAACGCATGGTATAGGGTATCATATAGTCGGTCTAGACCGACTATAATTTTCTTACTTGTTAATGATTACATTGCTCAACAGCCATTCTGGGAGGTTGAGAAATTTCAAGTCAGGGTGAAAGACTAGGCCAGTATAGTAAAACTTCCAATGGGTTTATAGTTCTCAGGCCAAATTTCTTTTATAACTTTTTATATTTTTCCTTATCTTGATATTTCTTCGCTTAGTTTTTCAGCTATAGCTCAAGATGATGATTTCAAATGATTTTAGCAAATAGCTTCAGCAAACCACATTAGACTAATTTTATCGAATGATATCTTAAAAAATTTAATTTTCTCCCTTTTTAAACTCTTTGAACTCATACTCTCTGTCTGTCTGTTTGCCATGGGGCAACCTCATTCCCTCTCATCCAATTGAGCTAAAACTTGGCCCATAGTCTTGTTGTGATTAGATTAATTTTGGCACAGTCATGCCCAGTCACGGCGAGATTAAAACCTCACTTCCCCTCATTCGATCGATCTGAAACTTGGTAGATAGACTTGCCGTGAAAAAAGATTAACTTTGACATAGTCACATACTGTCACGCATAGTCACGCATAGTCATGGAGTGATTTAAACCCCATTTCCTCTCATCCAATCAATCTGAAACTTGGTCCACAGACTTGTTGTAACCAAAGATTAATTTTGAAATAGTCACGCAAAGTCACGCACAGTCACGTAGAGATTCAAAACTCATATGCATAAAGGTTAGACTATTTAAATCCATTTTTTGAATAAAATAACATATTCAGGGCGTATGATTATTATTTATTAGCAGAGTAGAAGAGATGTAGAATACGTATTTTATTCTATTTTTATTAATAAAAATTAATAAAAATTATTTATTTCAGCCTTAGCTCCAACTATGTTGAAGAATTAATTGAGAAATCACCAATGATTTTTGAGTTATTGCTAAAGTAATTATTAATTGAGTAATATATTTAAAACGATTTTAACCAAACATGTTATTTACGATTTTCGAATATTTCCATCAAATAAATCCTAAACTTGTTAATAGCAATTCAAAGAGAATTGGTTAATGAATCACCAAAAAAGCCTTCGGCATACCACAACACTATAACAAATGGAAAAAGTTACAACTTTAATTTTAAAATGCATTAGGTAACAACAAAGTTTTCAAACAACAAAAATTTTCTCTTAAAAGCGTATTGTAACAAAAATTTAGTATGCTTTAAGGGCATTAACTGTTATGTGTGCCATTTATTCTTTTTTTTTTGTTATTTGTAAATTGTTAAACCTACATACAATGAAAAAACAAATACAAAACGAATTCAAATACAATACATACTCCTATAGGTACAATCACGTATATCTGTTCATAAGTATTATCTTTAAGCCACGTGAGGACCTAAAATTTGTTGATGATCTGGAACAAAAAATTGGGCTAAACATATAGAACTTACGAGAAATAAATAAAATGGAAAAAAAAAATAAATAAAAATATATAAAACAAAAAATAAAAGAATCGTCGCTTAAAGCCAAAATTGTTATAGACATCTCTTCTCAAGACAGAAGATGCGGTAAATGTGTATTTTTCAGGTTGGATAAACTTAATATAATTGTTGTTTGTTCTTTATATTGTTGATGCTCTTGCTGCTGCTGTAGCTGCTACAACGAATTTTATTTTATTGTTCATTTTTAAAAGACTGTTCGTGAAATTGTTTTCAACATTAGATTGGTAGGAACTATTAATATAACTTTTTGAAAAAAATTGTTTTTAATTTCAAGAGGTTTGGAACTGTCTCGTACTTTTTAGCAAAACCTTTGACGGATATACAGTGACGGGCAATACAATATAATCACTACATATAAATAGAGTTAGAGTTAAAAAACTGCAAAAAATAATTTGAAAAACAAATGAAATTTATTTTAATATTAATGCTTAAACATTTTCAAATTTAAAATGGAAGCAAAAACACATTCAAATGTTAAAAACATCAATAAATAAAGAAAAAAAAAATAATAGAATTATCGGTTTTAAAAATACTACCAGATTCCAGCGCTCGAAATTCGAGTGCAATTTCTAGGCATTTTTACTTTCAACATAGCCAATTCACAAACCAACACTTTTTTGGTTTATTATTATTGCGAATGAAGACGAACTCATTAACAAACACATTGACATATTTAACAGACACACACATATCATTGTATAATTTGATGTATGTGTTAGTAGCAACTTTAAATGCAATTTACTCAAAATAAAGGAAAAAATTTAAAAATCTGTAAATCTGCAAAGCGGCTAAAAAGAAATACCTTTCAAATAATACACGTTTGGTCAAAATCGGGATAAAACGGTAGAACAAAACATAGATTATAAAATTTCAGAATTTATAAAAAAAACTGAATTTGTTAATACAGTACAACCTTGCTAAACGTAATTAATAGAAATTTTGGCTTTTGCGAAAACTGAGGTCGTTGCGACAACCGAGTCACAATTTTTTAGGGCACTACTTCTATTTTATGGTTTGAATTTAAAAATAAATTTTAAACATTTAATTAAAAAAAAATTATTACTTACAAAAATAACAAATTTGAATTTTTAAACTTAACAGATTTTTTCATTTTGTTTTTATTTATTTTAACTAAATAATTCTAAAGAACTTTGTAACCGAGAAAAATAAGATATCTGAAATATTAAAAATTTTTTTTTTAAGGGAAAGAGTACTACTTTCAGATGCCTGTACGAGTTTCGTGTAAAAAAAATTTATTTGTGTTTAGTAAAGTCCCAAATATCACAATAAAGTAGTTTTTCATATTAATAATAGGATTGCTCGAATACCTGATGTGATTGATTAGATTTTGATCTAGCGACACATTTAGAAATATATTCTGGTACAAAAATCTTTAACAAATTGTCCTGTGTTATTGTTATAATATCCAAAAGGTTGGCAACAGTGTTGCCATAATTTGAAATTTTAAGGATGCTAAATTGCAAAAAAAAACGAGTGAGAAAATTATAGTCGGTCTAGACCGACTATACGATACCCTATACCATGTCCTATCTCTTAGGCCCAACTACCTGGACATAGAAAATAAGCAAACACCAAATTTGAGTCTGATTTTTAGTAATTTTTTTGGCTGCAGATATGAAAAAGTTCATATCGGATGCTATATCTATATGGTGACTAGGTCCGAAAATGGACCGATCCTGATCATGTTTGCTAAAGTCTCTTGTATTTTGCAAAAATATATACAAACAAAATCTGAGAAGAATCAGTGCAATATTTTTGTTTTTTAATAGATTTAAGTGAAGATCGGGAAGCAGCTCTATATGGGGCCAAAGGGATTATTTTTGGACTACCCATTAATGGACGTAATGAACGCATACAAAACCCAATTTGAGTAAGATCTATATGACAATTTGGATCTTATGGCAATTTATGTCGATTTGTATGGGGGCTAGGTCTGAACATGGACCGATTCTCACCAATTTCAATAGCGTTCATCCCATGGCCGATAAAAGCTTATTTACCAAATTTCATCAAAATATATTCATACTTGCGACCTGCAGTTTGATTACAAGCTTTACATGGACACACAGACGGACGGACGGACGGACGGACATTGTTAAATCAACTCAGAAAGTGATTCTGATTCGATCGGTATAATTAAAGATGGGTCTAGGTCAAATATTTTTGGTTGTTACAAACAGCAGCACAAAGTCATTATACCCAAACCACATAGTGGTATAGGGTATAAATATGCTAAAACGAACGGAGTCAAAAAAGATGCAAAATTTTTTTTTTCAAATTTCATTACGTTTTTATTGAAAATGGAAAAATTAATATAAAATATATCTTTCGATTAATATTTCTTAAATTTGAATTAAACAGTTTTTGAATTTCATCTGTAATTTTTTTAATTACAAATTGAGTTTTTTTTTTAATTTTAAATTAAATATTTTGATTTTTAAAGAGATTTTTTATACCCTATACCACTATGTGGTTTGGGTATAATGACTTTGTGCTGCTGTTTGTAACAACCAAAAATATTTGACCTAGACCCATCTTTAATTATACCGATCGAATCAGAATCACTTTCTGAGTTGATTTAACAATGTCCGTCCGTCCGTCCGTCCGTCCGTCCGTCCGTCCGTCTGTGTGTCCATGTAAAGCTTGTAATCAAACTGCAGGTCGCAAATATGAATATATTTTGATGAAATTTGGTATATAAGCTTTTATCGGCCATGGGATGAACGCTATTGAAATTGGTGAGAATCCGTCCATGTTCAGACCTAGCCCCCATACAAATTACCCATATGAAATCGACATAAATTGCCATAAGATCCAAATTGTCCTATAGATCTTACTCAAATTGGGTTTGTATGCGTTCATTACACCCACTGATGAGTAGTCCAAAAATGATCCCTTTGACCCCATATAGAGCTGCTTCCCGATCTTCAGTTAAATCTATTAAAAAACAAAAATATTGCACTGATTCTTCTCAAATTTTGTTTGTATCTATTTTTGCAAAATACAAGAGACTTTACCAAACATGATCAGGATCGGTCCATTTTTGGGCCTAGCCCCTTTATAGATATAGCATCCGATATGAACTTTTTTATATCTGCAGCCAAAAAAATTAATAAAAATCCCACTCAAATTTGGTTTTTGCTTATTTTCTATGTCGAGTTAGTTGGGCCTAAGAGATAGGGTTTCTAAACGCATGGTATAGGGTATCGTATAGTCGGTCTAGACCGACTATAATTTTCTTACTTGTTTTTTTTTTTCAAATGCAACAGAATATACATTACCAAAAAATATGAGTATATTAGAATAATTTGTTTATGGTTTCTAATATTTCTGTGATGTCTTCATCTTCAAGTTCCTCTTAGCTTTGATATTTATCTGATGATCATATTCTATCAACGACAACGCTCGGTATATTGTAAGTGGAGCAGCACGCATTTTTAAATTTCAAACCTTCTTTTATTCGTATTATGGAACATAACAACTGGGATTTTATTCTGTTGCAAAGTTTGCTTTTAACTAAAGCCATTAAACTAAACAAACGTTCAACTTCGGCATTTCAGAAAGGCAAAACTAATAAAGACAATACAAATGTGGATAACTCTTTAAATGGATTTTCGCCAATATAATTTTTGAAAGTATTAATCATCAATCCAGAAAGAGGTTGTATTAAGTGTCGTATCCCAATACTTTTTTGTGATATAACTCCATTGGTTTTGAATTTTTTCTGTTTCAGATCAAATAAATTTAAATTCTTCTAATATATTGGTTATCGGTTCTTTTACCCGGTTTAATGTGTTTTGTACTGAAAATTTTTCAATTTTTTTTAATATAATAATATTTTTTGGCAATCGACTTTTTAATTCATTAACAAGCTCCTTTAAAAATGTGATGCATATATTTCTTATTTCATTTCCATCTTCATATGATATTTCATTCCAACCACTGTTCCCAAATTCTTTTTATATTTACTTCAATAAACATATAACGAGTTGGACATGTTATCGAGTTATTTTTAGTGGTTCAGCAGGTTCAGGTTTTTATAAATAAGCTTTCTTTTGGATGATTTAGAAAACCAGGAGTAAGTTTCGTTGGATAAAAGATTCTAAATCAGGTGGCAATGATTTCGACACTGCTTGTGTGACTGCAAGCTGCAACGAATGACAAGCATACAGTACCAATATTAAGTTTTTGTTTATTTTCATAATTTTGAAGTTTTGTTTGTACGCTGTTGTTTATCCCCACCATAAATTTTGCATTATCCGTTCCTAATCCAGACAGATGTTCAATGTCCAAATTAAAATTGTTCAAAACTTTTTAATTACAGAAACGATTCCTTCAGAAGTACAATCTTCACACTTCTCGATAGATAAAAAAGTAGTTGTAATGTTGTTTCTTTTTACACTGTATTATTTTATAATTATGCCAATATATTTAATACTGTATACGTCCGAAGCCTCGTCAATTATTAAACTATAGGGGCTATTTGCCAAATCAGATTTCAGTTCCTCTGTAAAATATGGACACCACACGTTTTTAATGATTGCGGTACATTTTGTCCTAGCTAATGTAACTTCTGATGTCATTGGATCATTTTTGTGATTTTGTTTTTCACAGCCAATCAAATGATTAACTGGATTAATAGCTGAATGGCAGGTTATGTATGATGCGAATCTAGGCTCACACTTCCTTGCTAGTTATACCCTATACCACTATGTGGTTTGGGTATAATGACTTTGTGCTGCTGTTTGTAACTACCAAAAATATTTGACCTAGACTCATCTTTAATTATACCGATCGAATCAGAATCACTATCTGATTCGATTTAACGATGTCCGTCCGTCCGTCCGTCCGTCAGTGTGTCAATGTAAAGCTTGTAATCAAACTGCAGGTCGCAAATATGAATATATTTTGATGAAATTTGGCTTTTATCGGCCATAGAATGAACGCTATTGAAATTGGTGAGAATCGGTCCATGTTCAGACCTAGCCCCCATACAAATGACTCCTATGAAATCGACTTAAATTGCCATAAGATCCAAATTATCATATAAATCTTAGTCAAATTGGGTTTGTATCTGTTTATTACATCCATTAATCAGTAGTCCAAAAATGATCCCTATCAAAAAACAAAAATATTGCACTGATTCTTCTCAAATTTTGTTTGTATATATTTTTGCAAAATACAAGAGATCTTACCAAACATGGTCAGGATCGGTCCATTTTTGGGCCTAGTCCCCATATAGATATAGCATCCGATATGAACTTTTTCATATCTGCAGACAAAAAAAATTATAAAAATCCCACTCAAATTTGGTTTATGCTTATTTTCTATATCCAGTTAGTTGAGCCTATGGGGTAGGGTCTCTAAATGCATGGTATAGGGTATCTTATAGTCGGTCTAGACCGACTATAATTTTTTTACTTGTTTTTGTGTTGGGTTATTTTCATAAAAGATTATTCGTTTTTGCAAACCTTTAAAAGGTGCTGAATTTATTTGGTGTTTCTTGGTGGACATATGTTTTTTTTAAACTTGATAATTTTGATTGAATATCTGTAGAACAATATTTGCATTTTACAAAGTAAGCATTGTTGTCATTAATCTTGATCCAATGTTTAAACAAAGGATTGTGTAACCAATTGGATCTAGTTTTTTGCAGGTACTTCTTTTTTCTAAAAATCGAGATTGTTATTTTTTTATTTAACAGACAATGAACTAATTTATTTTTGGATCTCTTTCCATTACATCGGTCAATATGAGAAATTATGAGGACCATTTCGTATAAAAGGAAGTAAAAAAGGGTTATTTAAATTGTCATCAGAGGAGTCATTTGTATGAGGGCTAGGTCTAAACATGGACCGACCATGTCTCCAATTTCAATGTTGTTCGTCCTTGAACAAAATTTCATCCAAATGTTTTTACAATTGTGTCCTGTAATCTGATTCCAACGTTTATATAAACAGACAGATGGACGGACATCGTTAAATAAATATAATTAAAGGTGGGTCTAGGTCAAGTATTTTTGGTAGTTACAAACATCAGCACAAACTCATTATACCCTGTGTCACGGAGTGGTGTATGATATAAAAATTCTTGTGAAATGAATGGAAAAGGCTCTAATAATATATGTACTTTCAAAAATACATATTACTCACTTTTTCGGCGTTCCATTTTTATTAAAATTATCATCTGAAGAAAAATCACTAAAAATCACTGGTGTTTTACAAGCTGCTTTTGGAGATTCATCCTCTGAAGAAATCACATCATAATTGTTTTTTTTTTGTCATTTAATGACGATGTTTTTGTAAAAAAATACCTTTTATATTTGTAATAAAAGAAAACTATTTAGTATTTGTAGTCAATTTTGTTAAGTTTTTCTTACTATTTATATATTTAAAAATACAAAAATATTGTAAAAAAGCAAAAAACGTTAAAAAAAACAATTAAAAACATACTTATCCATCTCGAATATTATATATTTTTAACAAATACGTTAATGTTTTCATTTTATGTATTTAAATTTCGTCACTCGACAACTTGCAAAAAAAATGTAACTGTTGTTGCTCTTTACATTCTTCTATTTCTTCACGACAAAGTTGCAAAAAAAAATATAACTGTTGTTGCTGTTTACATACTTCTATTTCAAAATGTTTTTTTTATATATGTTGAAAAAAAAGCAGAGTTGTAAAAAGAGTAGTACATAAATTATTCATATTTAGAAGTCAAAACTTATCAATACAATTAAATCTAAAATTGTATATTCAAAAATAATGAGACAAAAATTAAAAAAAAATGCTAAGAGCAACTTTTTATTAATAAAAGATGCTAAGTTAGCATCTGCATCTTTTCATAAATTGTGGATGCTAAACGACAACAAAAAGTTGATAAATCTAGCAACTAAAATGCTAAAATGCAACACTGACTGCCAAGCATGAGCTTAAAATTCCTACAAATACATTTTCACGTATATAAATTGCTTCTGTAAAAGAATAATAAAAAAACATTATTAAAAAAAAAACCACCCAAGGTGCTTTAAGTCCCTCATTAACTGGTAATAGTGACACATATGCATATTCTACTACATGGGGTGAAAAGATGGCCGGAATGCAAATTGTATCCCCATCTCCCGTATTTATCAGATATAACTACTAGCGACTACTACACGTTCACAAACTTAAGAAAAATATATTCGGTCTAAGCCGACTATAAAATACCCTATATCATGCTTTTCGAAGAGGGTGTTGCATCAAACTTTGCTGAGGCAATAAGTGGAGATAGAAAATAAGCATAAACCAAATTTTAATAGAATTATTAATTTGCGACGAGCAGATATAAAAAAAGTTCATATTTGATGTTATTTTTATATGTGGACTAGATCAAAAAATAGACCGATCATAACCAAATTTAGTAAAGTCTCTAAATTTTTCAAAAAAACACATATGTATAAACCAAATTTGAAAAAATGAATGCAATATTTTTGTTTTTTGATAGATTTAAGTGAAGATTTGTGAATTAACTTTATGTGGGGGGTATGAGTAAAAATGGTTCTATAAGGTCTATTTTTCGACTAATTATAATAGACACACCAAATTTTATCGATATGTATATATTTATATATATAATCTGGATCTTACGACCATTTTCTTTGGTTTGATAGGAGTTTTTTGTCCATCCTGTGGTCGATAACAGCTTATATACAAAATTTCTTCAAAATATATTCATATTTGCGACCTTAAGTTTGATTGCAAGTTTTACATAGACACACAAATGGATGGAGAGACAGACGGACGGACGGACATGGCTAAATCGACTCAGAAAATCATTCAGAGTCGACTGGTATAATAAAAGGTGGATCTAGGTGGAATATTTTTGGCTGTTATAAATATCAGCACAACCAAGGACCATATATAATGAGGATGTGCAAACTGAAAATGGAACTGCTTAGCAAGAGAGGACAACAAGCATATATACAAACAAACAAAGCAACAAAAAAATATTGATAACCGGTGTTCCATGAATCCGGCCATGCAGGATGTTGCCGAAAGATTTTATTCTACGATAATTTTAGTATCGTATGATATTAACAATATGTACGATATTAACAATATGAACCTTCTCTCTTGTATGCTCCCACAATGGTGCTCAACAAGAACAAAATATATACACTCACACATTTTTACGAAGCAAGAACAAAACACACATACATACATACACATTGGTAGAGAGCAAAAATGTTAAAATTTTCAACATTTTTATCAATTCAGGTTTATTTGCCACATTTCACATGATTTTCTTTTTTGTTAAATGAAATTTGTTAAACATACTAAAAATAAAAATATGAAAAAAAATAAAAATTTTAAATATAAATAAAGTAAACAAAATTTTTAATTTTTAAAAAATTTTATTTTTAAACATGTTCAATTTAAAAAAGGACAAAAAATAACATAAAAACAATTCAAAAAATTTAAAATACAAAATTAAGAAAAATAAATTATTATGAAGTTTATGAAAATGAATTAAAAAATATGAGAATGTTTGCAGCTATAAAAACTAAATTGGATGCTGGGTTCTTCAATGAAGATTACTGAGACAAGTGCCGGGTATGCCATTCTTCGTTTACCAGTACGTATTGAATACTTGGAAACATTGAGATTTGACGGTCAATCGAGAAACAAATGTATCAATGGGTTCATTCTTGCATTAAGGTATTTCCTCGATTTAAGCCGACATTTGTTCAGAAAGTATGACGAAACAAATTTCATTGTGTTTGGGAAATTTAAGCAGGATGCGCTAGAAAACTTGTTCTTTAAAATACGTTCGGAGGGTGGTTCAGACGATCACCTTTTGATCAATGAAGTACAATACATTCTAGCGCGTCTCATTTCTATGAAAATAATAACTCTCAAATATAGCTTAGCGAATCAAAATTGTGAGGAGGATGAGAACATTATGCTGGAATGGATGAAAGCAAACGAAGAATCAAAGGACTTATCTGATCAACAGCCAATATTAGGAAAAAAATCGAAACATTCCAATTTCCACGGATGAAGCGGACAATGACAATAATACCGTTGTTATTAATCCGGAACTTGGAATGTTTAGCAATGAGTTGGAAACGCTGACATATTACACGGGATATGTGATATTTAAAAAATTTGTGAAGAAAATGAAATACGAAAAACGTTTAGATATGGCACCAGCAGGATCAGCGCCAACCTTTGTACAGAAGAAGGCTTATAATGAGAAAATTTTAGTGGCATCCAAATATTAGGAAGATCTCTCCAAAAATTTTTTTCCGATTTATTCGCAGTTCTTCCCCGAAAAGTATCACATAATAAACTTGAAGCTTGCAATAATTACTACAATCGAACAGAATGTGGCTACATCGGAGTTCTCAGTATGGTTCTATGAAAACGATCCATGCATACTACATCGGAGAGCGCTTTTAGATTTTTATATAACTGTTTTGTTGTATAAAAACTCAAAAACATTATTTTAAAAAGTAGTCAACGGTTGGTGCAAAATATAAAAATTAAAAAATTAAATTAATATTTAATAATAGAAAAATTGTAATTTAACGACAATAACATCAACTTTAATAATATTTTTAATAATATTTTTATTTTTTTTAAATATTATTTATTAAACGTTATATTTTTTATTGGTATATTTTTTAACGACAATGGCATAATTTTTTAATGTCAACTAATGTATTAAAGTTATTAAATCAAATTCAAATGGCCCTTCTCAGGGCCACCAAATAAATTAAAAAGAAATTTTTTTCTTCCTATGTTATTTTTACATACAAATTTATTTTACATACAATTATATCGCACCTGTACCTCTAAAGTGAATCAACTCAAAATTTACAAATTTTCAGTAGAGGCAAAAAACGGTTTTTTTTTTTAATATTTACTATCAAATTTAAAAACAGTTGTTTCGTTGTAAATAATTACGAAAAGTAAGTATACAACAGTAGTTGTTTTTGCGATTTTTTCAGTGATCAGCAAAAATAACAATTCTTTTGGTTGGAACTCAAAATATGTCTTTTTAGTGGATTCTAAAGAAGCTACTCTTATAACACAAAGAGGGTTATAACTATATTTTTTTTTTGCGAAAGACTAAAAAAATCGATATAAGAGTTTTACAGTTTTCTTGGAAAAAATGAAAATTGAAAAATTTTGAGTTGACTCACTTTAGAGGTACAGGTGAGATATATTAAATATGCATAAATCAAATTTTCATTTTTTATTTATTAATCAGCAAGCAAGCAGCGAGTGAAGCATGAACGAGTTTCAATGTGTGTGTTGTGTGTGCATAACATAAATTTCAAATATCGTAAATTTTTGGTCTTAATTTTGGGAGCAAGACAAATTGACCGTATTAATGGAACAATATTTTGTTCCAGCAACATGCTCCTCTATTTCAATTTTCAGGTGCATGTATATACACTTGTTGTCTTCTCTTGCATTATCAGCTTTCATGCTTCAAATATTCAGTTTGTACATCCTCATTATATATGGTCCTTGGCACAACTCCATTATAGAGTATATAAATATGTTGCAGTAATAGGGATTTTTGGAGTTCTACGCCAAAAATATTGTTAGAGGATCGGTGTAAGAAGTGCATAAAATTTTATGCCAGGTCAAAATTTCTTTTATTTTTTCATATCCATATAACATTGTGGAACATTTTCAGAAAGGCCGTAGCATTTGGAAGTTTTACTATGCTGGCCTAGTACTTTTACTCTGACTTGGAATTACTCACCGTCCAGAATACATGTAGTACGGTGCACAGTGGCTGAAAATCGTTTTTAATTATAAGTATTTTTTGTAATACTGGGATTTTTTTTAAACATTTGTACACTCAAAAAAAAAAAAAGTAAAATCAACTGGAAATTTTGCTATTACTACAGAAAAATTTATCATTTTTTGATGATGATTTTAGCAAAATAAATCAGCAGAACATTAGCGCAATGATACTGATTTTGATATGAAAATAAGTGTTTTTATACCCTATACCACTATGTGGTTTGGGTATAATGACTTTGTGCTGCTGTTTGTAACAACCAAAAATATTTGACCTAGACCCATCTTTAATTATACCGATCGAATCAGAATCACTTTCTGAGTTGATTTAACAATGTCCGTCCGTCCGTCCGTCCGTCCGTCTGTGTGTCCATGTAAAGCTTGTAATCAAACTGCAGGTCGCAAATATGAATATATTTTGATGAAATTTGGTATATAAGCTTTTATCGGCCATGGGATGAACGCTATTGAAATTGGTGAGAATCGGTCCATGTTCAGACCTAGCCCCCATACAAATTACCCATATGAAATCGACATAAATTGCCATAAGATACAAATTGTCATATAGATCTTACTCAAATTGGGTTTGTATGCGTTCATTACATCCACTAATAAGTAGTCCAAAAATGATCCCTTGGACCCCATATAGAGCTACTTCCCGATCTTCACTTAAATCTATTAAAAAACAAAAATATTGCACTGATTCTTCTCAAATTTTGTTTGTACATATTTTTGCAAAATACAAGAGACTTTACCAAACATGATCAGGATCGGTCCATTTTTGGACCTAGTCCCTTTATAGATATAGCATCCGATATGAACTTTTTCATATCTGCAGCCAAAAAAATTAATAAAAATCCCACTCAAATTTGGTTTATGCTTATTTTCTATATCGAAGTAGTTGGACCGAAAGATAGGGTCTCTAAACCATGGTATAGGGTATCATATAGTCGGTCTAGACCGACTATAATTTTCTTACTTGTTTTATTTTTTGAATCTTTCTTATTTATTAAAAGATTTTATACCTATGTGGGTAGAAAAACTTTTAAAAATAAAAACTGCAATAGATTTTATTTAATAGTATTTGCAGCAATGGGAGGTTACGTTTATTATTATATTTTACTAATACTATGTTTTTTGTACTTAAATAACAATGAGGAGATTATAATTATTATTCATTTGATTCAAATATTGATTGCAAATATTCCATATTCTGTTCTGTATTATTTCTGTTCTTTAGTAGTTTTTTGACATCTTTAATAAATCCCGATGTTACATTTTCCATTGATTTCGAATACAAATGATGAACGGATCTGACGTTGCCAATACAATATTAAATAGATCTTCATTTGTGGAATTTCGTGAAACTTTTCTAGTATTGTGCTCTCTATAAAATCTGTAAGCCTTATTCCTTTTTTCCTGAGCCTCCTCTGATAGATCTCCAAGTGGCACCAAATGATACTTAATGACATCTTCGGCATGTTGAACGATTTTGTGAACTGTTGTAGACATATTTCTCCATGGGTACTTGGTTGTATATATTTTTGCAGTTTCCTTAGCAGAATCTTCAAATTTTCTAGAGTCTATTTCTTCATTGCATGCAAGTAGTTCTAGGATTATTTTAAATCTGAAAATAATGTTTAACTCCGCTCCTGTTATATCAGATGCTGTTTGTATGCAGTTATAATTACTGGTAAAAGAACAAATAATGACTATTATAAGCTATAAAATACCTAAAGTACAAATCTAACACACCATTGTATACTTATAGCGCTGTTTAAATTGCCGTAATTTGAATTTTTTTTGAGTAACTTCATTAAAATGAAAAAAAGTGTTCTACTGCGGGTTGTCACGGGTGTAAAAGTATATATAGAGTTAAAAAGGACACTTTCATCTCTCTCAGGGTGGTATACGTTTCTTGTTCCCTTTTGCTCCTTTCTATTCCGCTAAAGTTGAAATTTGACACATATATAGTCGTTCAAAAAATATTTCATAACGGTCAATAAACGGTAGGGCTATGACCACTTACAACAACTAAAGACTACAATCCTATCTACCAAACTTTGTAAAAAGGACCGCGGGTCAGTATCGACGATAACTTGCAAGTAGTAACCATTTATTTTTGATAAAAAACAAAAAAAATCACCTTTTTCTGAGATTAAAAAACAGTTGAGTTTGACAGCATGCCAAGCTCACAATTAGCAATAGTTTAACCTAAATTTTTGGCTACATTAATTTGGATATATAACCTCAAAATGGTGTTAAAATTTTAGAATTCGGTGACAAAACAAATTGCACTCTTGGCCAATGAAATCAAAATTACAGCCACAGTGCGGTGTAATTTATGTTGAAACTTGATATTTAGCTAAAACTTTGCGCACATAATTTTTCATAAAATAAAAGTAAATCGATAATGATTTTATTATTTTTCAAAATAATATCCACGAAGATCAATACACTTCTGCATGCGTTTCAACCATTTATCGAATAACGTTTTCCCCTCCAAATGATTTAACTCCTTGCAATTTATATTTGTATGAAAAGTTATTTGGTCAATTGTTTGAAACGACCTGTGTGAGAGTTGTGTGCCATTTCGAATTGACGTGTCCGGTTTTCTTAAGGATCGGCCGACTTGGTTTCAAAGTGCTTCGTGTGCGTACAACTTTTGTTGATGCAACGCGATCCAATTTTCTCAATATTTCTTTGGACCTTAAATTATTAGGTATGTAAGGCGAAGAAATCATTTTGACGGCCAAATGTTCATGCAATGTTAAATGCAGCCGTCCGAAACGCAATGGTCTGAGATTGTGTTTTATCGCCAAAAGTCGAAGCAAGTCTATGGGAATACTATTGTCAAAAATCATTAAAAATTATCGCCGGAAAATGTGCGAGATGAATTTTTCAGTCGCTGCACAAAACGCCTGACAAAACGTTCTGAGCACTTGTGTTAAAAATATTAAACTTTACGATGCTTATTTCAGATTTGACGTATCTGCCGTATCTCACAACATAAGTATTTTATAACATATGGGTTAAACCATCGGAACTCAACTTAAAATATGGCTGTTTTTTACATCACTGTTTCCAAATTGGCTGAATTTTGGCAGAATTAAAGTGTATCCGAGAAATAAGAAAAATCCTAAATTTAAGTTCACTGACGCATCTGGATCCGGAAATATGTGGTCTTGAATATCGGGAAAATCTATAAAAATGTACAAAGTTGTACTTACTTAATTATCATTTTCTTGATTAATATTACAGTGACGCAACTTATCAAGGTCGCTTTGAAAGGTTAATTAATTACCTTTAATTTGATATACAACATGATTTTTTTTTGGAAAGGTCAAAGGTCACATCTCTTGACCTATAATTCGGGAGGCTATAGCTGTAGAAACGACAATTTTAAAAATCTGAAAAAAATATATGTTTAAGATTGGTTCCTTCCCTAAAGTTCCAAAAAATTTCACACTGGGGGTATGCTTGGATCCAGAAATATTTATCATAGAGTAAAGGTAGATATTTAACAAGTGAATTATTATTATTATGAATGCTGTTGTTGTTGGCGTTGTTGGCGTTGTTGACATTATTATGATGAATGCTGTTGTTGTTTTGTTGTTGGCGTTGTTGACATTATTATGATGAATGCTGTTGTTGTTGTTGTTGTTGACATTATTATGATGAATGCTGTTGTTGTTGTTGTTGTTGACATTATTATGATGAATGCTGTTGTTGTTGTTTAGTTTTATTATAAATGTTTTCAATTACAAATTTGCTATCAGCGGAATAAATTTTAGCTTGTAATTGTGTTTTTGAAATTGGTATGAAGCTGTGCTGCTTTTGAGTTCCCGGAATTGTACGTAATCCTATAAATCTATCAGTTAGCAATTTCTCTTCTTCTTCATAATCTTTTTCCGTTAAATATGCAAAGTTGCAGTTCTGAAGAGTTTGCTGACACCAATTATACAAGTGGAGAGGAGTAGTTATCTGATCTTCGAATGGACGTTGCAAGCTGGCTCTTCGTGCTTCACGCTTTACCGTTCCCCCAAGACCATCACTAGGTCCTTTGCCGTGACTGGTAGCAAAGAAATGCCACTCAGCGGAACAATTAAAATCTTCGCTATGATGGCATAAATTGGCAAAGTTTTTTTTATTTTTAAATTGAGCGGAAGAACCGTCCGAAAAATAAAAAATTTTCTGTGGTATTTTCAAAAACTTGTTTTTTAAAAACTCATTTAGGTGGCGATGAAATAAATGAACTGCTATGGTATTATGTATTAGACAGTCTGATATTATTATAAAATTTGTAGTTTTTAATTTTCCATTTGATTTGTAATAAATTGCTATTGGTAGAGTGTGGCCTGGCTATTATTCCATAAAAAGCCTTGCACAGAATCCTGAACCTTAAAAGTTGCATTTTCGGAGAAGTCGCAAATTACTAAATACTCATTTTCTTCCAACGCAGACTTTTTGTGAGCCATAAATGCACCCTGCTCTTTAGATACGAATGAATGGGGTAGAAGAGTTTGCAGTTTTTCGCATAAAGAATCCAGAAAAGAATCAGTTTCTTTAATAATAGTTTCCAAAGAGTCTCTATCTACACTTATCCACTGTTTATATATGATTTCATCAATTTCATTTTCTAATAATAATTCACCAAGTTTCTCTTTAAAATTTTGTATATCTGGACACATGCTACATCTGCCAAGGTAGCAATTTGGTGATGGGGGATTGCATATAAGTCTTTTTAAACAATCTTTATAAGTTTCCAGCACAAAATCCTGCACATTTTCTGTCAATTTTTTCAGGTTTATTGCGTGGAGCATTAGTTTTGTATTTTGATGTATTTTACAAACACATACATTATGGCTTCCTGACGCATCTGCTACAACCACATTTTTTGGCCGAAGTTCACAAAATTTAGAAATTCCAATAGTTATCCCTTCATGTTTTTCTTTAAATAAAGCATAAACTTCTCGAAGATTTCCGAGTAAAAGTCTTTTATTTTTTTTTACTTTTACACCATTTTCTGTTATTGACACGTAGTCTTTACATCCTGGTAGACATCTGCTGACATCATCAGTTTCATAAAAGATTTTCACCACATCAACAATTTCTAATGGCAATCGTTTTCCAAGTTTTGGATTCGGTGTACTCATACGCCTTCTGTCTCAACCAAGTTTTTTACCTTTCGTGCCATGAAATTTGTTATTTGAAATTCCTCCTCCATTCTTTTCAATGTCCAGCTTTTAGGTAAAATAGTTAAAAGTTGAATTTTATCACTGTTTTTAGTTATTGATTTAAACTTTTCTTTTAGTTGTTCGATTATTTCCGATTCTGGGCATACGTGAGAGGTTGAAGGTGTTGAATTTGGGAAAATGTTGGTTTTAATTGATGTTGTTATTTTTTCTAACTTTCTAGTTGTATACCCTTTTAATGGAATTTTTCTCGAACATATTGGAGATTCTTGTAAATATGTTAAACTCTCGTTTAACTAACATAATTACCTTTCAAACCAACCCTAACACAGGTCTGTACTGAGTACAGTACAGAGCTAAAGAACCAGAAACAAATAGCGGCGTGCGTGCATAGCCCGCCGACGCTCACGAGCACAACCAATCACATTCATAAACAGTAACAGTAACAGCACCGACTTTTTAAATATCTACCTTTACTCTATGATAAATATTTCTGGATCCAAGCATACCCCCAGTCTGAAATTTTTTGGAACTTTAGGGAAGGAACCAATCTTAAACATATATTTTTTTCAGATTTTTAAAATTGTCGTTTTTACAGCTATAGCCTCCCGAATTATAGGTCAAGAGATGTGACCTTGGACCTTTCCAAAAAAAAAAATCATGTTGTATATCAAATTAAAGGTAATTAATTAACCTTTCAAATGCAACCTTGATGAGTTGCGTAACTATAATACCTTTCAAGAAAATGATAATTAAGTAAGTACAACTTTGTAAATTTTGACCTTTTTTTACGATTTTCAAGACCACATATTTCCGGACACAGAAGTGCCAGTGCCCTCAAACTTTGCACTTATTTTAGTTCTGTAATAATCTGTCTTCCTACGAAAAATCATACAATTTGGAGAAGGTAGTGTACACCCACTGGTTGATTTGACATGGAATTACCCATATGTAGACATGAAGGTTTAAAAGCACTTTTCTAGAGGAAAAATTTAGAATTTTAATACAAAATTGAATCAGTCTAATCGTAATATATAGCTATGCTAATCACTGATTCGCTGATTTCACAAATGTGTAACGCTGTATATATATTTTTAATTTAAAAATACAAAAAAAAGTTCCTTAAAAAGTATGAATTTTTTGCAGGATATTATATTTTGAAAATTCAATTTAAACATTTTACAGTAAAAAAAATATTTTAGATTTTTGCTTTTTTTATACAGTCTACACCAGTGTACCCTCCACCAAAAATATATTCAAGCAAAGTTAATATAGCGATGTCCGTCTGTCCGACTGTGGAAATCACGTTGATAGCCTTAATAGGTCAGCTATGGTGCTCATTTTTAATGAAGATGATTCTACGAACTTTTAATGAAAATCTAAAAGAGTGGGATCGTTTCATACATTTCTTAACAAAAAGTATAAGGATAGCTCGTGGAACGTTGCAATTTGGCCTAGAGAATTTTATCAACTCAATTAAGAAAAATTTAAAGTTTAATTAAAATTGATCAGGCCCATAAGTCATGCAACTTGGCACAAATCATCAGTGTTATGAAGTTGAGATAACTGGAGAGTTTCATGGAAATCGCCACGCCCATATACCCGAATATGAATTTTTGGACCCGAATTTTGGTTTCTTCATTAAAAGTCTTGTAACTTGATTCAAGTTATCAGTAATATGAAGTAAAGATGTTTGCAAAGTTTTACACAAATATGTCACGCCCATCGCTCATATAACAAAAAAAGTTTTTAATGTGTAAACATCTATACGCGCAGGGGGGTAAATTTATATTTCATAATACAATCACAAAAACAGCATAACATGTGAGCTCACATGAAGCCGTGAGCCGTAAGATAAATCGGTGTGACTTATGATTGTATTGGTGAAAAAATGATGATATAAAATTGTTTCAGCTAATCCAACAACCCTTTGCTGTAAAACGACAAAAATTTCACAATATAAACGTATAACATATACATAATTCAACAACCCACAAGTATAACCAGAGTCCCTGGTATAAGTGATATATAGATGACACTTTCTGTTTGATTTAAAAAAAAAGTGAAATAAAAAATTTTTAATTACTAGATGTGTAAACATTTCCCCTGTGATTGGACTTAAACGATTTTATTTTTTGAAATAAATTTTGTTTTTGAAACAAACTGAAAATGTTTTGTAATTCGTCTTAAAAGCTATAAGTAACAATATTTTCCTACGAAAAAAACTAGCTGAAACAAGATATACGATATAATGACTTCTATCTACTTCTTCTATCATTTTATTAAAGACATCACCTAGTTCCAAAACATGTTTATGAGGTTGACGTCTTATAGTAGTAATATAAGGATCTGACGATACAAGAAGGCGATGGAAAACATCTGTTGCACTTTCTGAAGAACATTAGTTTATACCTTCTATAGTTCTTAGTTCGAACTTCTTTAGCTTCTTATAATACATGGGCCTAAAAGTATTCAGCATTTTATATCGCGTTTCTTTGAATTACTGAAATCAAATTTCGTGTGACTTTTTTTTATAAAATTTATAAGTTTGTTTAACAGTTTTTTTTTTTTAGTAGGGCTTTTCTTTTCTCATTTAAGCATGACCCAACAATGGAAAGCCTACTCTAATAGTAGAGAAATAATTAAGTCAATTCTTTCCGTAAGAAAAACCATCATTGTCTTTATCAAAAAAAAAACAATAAACAAGAATCTATATATGGGGGATTTCATGTCAAGTGCACCAACTTTTGAAACCGATGTCTTCCGATCGGAATGAAATTTGCACCAAGGTTAGTCCTATTGGATAGTAGTTTAGACACAATTTTTAAACAAGATCGGTCCAGATCTCTCTGAGTTAGAGGGGATCAAAATTTGACATTTTGGCCAAACAGGTGTTTTTTCTCATCCATGTAACTTATTACCTATTGTTCTTAGAAAATTTTCTCCCAAATAGTTTAGATAGCTATTTCTTCAATATTTCGGAAAAAATACTTAAAAAAAAATAAAAATGTTTGACTTTTTTTTTTGCTAAATTAAAGATTTTTTTGCCTTTTTTTCAAAAAGTGCAATTTTTTTTTTTTTTTTTTCATAAGAAAGCTTAGGATTTTTCCTTTAAGAGCTTTTTGATCGCTTAGTGGGATGGGAGTGGGATATCTATCAAAATAAATGTTTTGTAACTCAAGACAACGGTTTTTAAATTTTTCACAAATGCACTATTTTGAATTTTTTCCTATTTGTGTGGAAAACCTTACAAATAAAACTTATACTAAGAAACTACACAAATTAACCTTTCCGAAGATATATATCATACCTAACTAAAATTTTATACCCTCGATACTGTAATACCCAGAATATGTTAATCTCAGGAAAAAAAATCGCTTTTTTTCTATAGAAATGTTGAAAAATTATTATTTTTTATTTATTTTTAATAATAATTAAATTAATGTATAATAATAATATTAAAAATAAAAAGATAAATAATTTATTAAAATTTAATCTTAATTGCATTAGATCCATTTATATCATAACTATTTGTATACTTAATTTATTGTAGCTCATGAAGTATTTAAGTCTTGTAAATTTTTAAATACCCAGTCTTTCATCCAGCTTTTTTGTCGCCTTTATTTACTGCGTTTTTTGTCAATCCTTTCTTGGCGTTACTAGGTTCAGCTGTTGATTTCGCTGCTGGTTTATTTGTTGTCTTTGGAAAGAAATCGCATTGAATAGAGGCAGAAAACTTTTTCAACTTGAGTCTTCCATCGACAAGCGGTATAAAATCATGGTATTGAGCGGTGCCATCGATTGTTACCGCAGCATCGAATCTGCTCTTCAGTGTTTTCAATATTTCCTGATGATCCTCTTTGCTACTAAAAACTATTTTAGATTCTTTGCAATAACTCTTTGCCCAATAGAATAAAGCAGTCGCATCTAAGATGCGATCTTGATGAAAGCACTGGAGGCTATACTTCGCTGCATTTCTTTTAAGGTTTGCTACAATACCATCACATGCTCCTTTACCATGAGCGGTAGGATGAAAATGCCACTCAGCTGGCATTTCAAAATCTTTTTCATGCGCCATAAGATTTGCGAAGCTACTTTTGGTTTTAAAATGTTGACGAACTCCGTCCGAAACGTAGTATACCTTCTTTACTGTAAATTTAGATTTTAAATATTTTAGTATTATCTTCTGGTACTCATAAACTGCAACGGTATCATGTTTTAAATCGTCGGATATGATTGCCATACTTTTATGTTCCAGTTTTTCATCTTTCATGTAGTAAATAACTACTGTGAATATAGTTGCTTGGTCGTTATTGAAGTGGAATGCTTCTATGGCATCCTGAAGAACATATTTATAGTTTTCTGCGAAATCATATGAAATAACGAATTCACCAGACTTCAAATGTATCTTCAAATCCTTGAAGAATGACCATTGCTCTTTGACTAAAAAGTCATGGTTTCTCAAGTTTAGCAATCCTGTACACATTTCTTCCACAAAATCATCCACATTTAAAATGATTGTTTTCAATGTGCATCTGTCAGTCTGAATACAAGAATCAAATTTGACCTCCTCTATATATTCTCGATCTAAAGAGTTGATTAAATTTTCTTTGATGAATGTGGTTTTCGGGCATAAGTGGCAAGAAGTTGTTGCATTAGGACACATAGTCAATTTAAGGCAATCGCGGTAATCGTGTAAATCTTCTGCCGAATCATCTGTTAAATACTTTAAGTTGATTTCCTTCAACATCAGTTTAACATTTTCATGGTAAATTTGGGTTAATTTCGTGAAGCCAGATTGAAATGTTGCAAATAACTGTTTCAGGTTACAGATAACTATTCTCTTTTGTTATGTTATGAAGGTATGTTACATACCTTCGGAAAGGTTAATTTGTCTAGTTTCTCAGTATAAGTTTTATTTGTAAGGTTTTACACACAAATAGGAAAAAATTCAAAATAGTACATTTGTGAAAAATTGAAAAACCGTTGTCTTGAGTTACAAAACATTTATTTTGATAGATATCCCACTCCCATCCCACTAAGCGACCAAAAAGCTCTTAAAGGAAAAATCCTAAGATTTCTTATGAAAAAAAAAAAATAAAAAAAATGCACATATCTATCTAAACTATTTGGGAGAAAATTTTCTAAGAACAATAGGTAATAAGTTACATGGATGAGGAAAAACACCTGTTTGGCCAAAATGTCAAATTTTGATCCCCTCTAACTCAGTGAGATCTGGACCGATCTTATTGAAAAATTGTGTCTAAACTACTACCCAATAGGACTAACCTTGGTGAAAATTTCATCCCGATCGGAAGACATCGGTTTCAAAAGTTGGTACACTTGACATGAAACCCTCCATATATAAAAAATTGTTGCAAGTGTGTTGTGACTTTATAACTCACGAACGGTCAAACCGAATTCGATTAAATTTTTAGGGTTTGTTCGTATAGTCGTGTAGATGGCTTGCCTAAAGTTTGCACGAAATCGGTCAAGTTATGACTTTCGTGAGTTATGACTTTCCATGTCAACATGTGATTTTGTCCATATAAAAAAACAGCAACAAATACGTAGGTGCCCATGCGGTATGTATACTGTGTGCTGACTTCATACACACGGCAAATACACGTTGTAGCGCCTACACGCATACACATTGACAACTGTCACTGAGTGATCATTTTAAGGTTCTTTTTCATCGAACTCGCATTGTGGACGGACGAATCGGTAAGAGTCGCATTTGATTTTTTTTAGTTTTTCATATTTTCATCCATACATCAGCAAACAATTCATTTCTTTTTGTTTAATCGTTTGAATAGAACGCGCAATTTTAGCACCACAAATGCAAATGTTAATGAAATAAATTTTCAAAATCAACAGAAATTGCCAGCTGACTTGGTATCATACAAATCCATTGATACAGTAAATTATCAAATTAAATTGTCGGGTTGAATTTTTGAATTCTTGGAAAACACCCGTTATGCCACCGCATCTTTTGAATCTGAAAATTGGTTCATCGATCATACTTCTTCGAAATCTCAATTCACCAAAACGCTGCAATGGAACGAGACTTTCCCCGAAAAAAATTAATGCCGAATTTGATCGAAGCAACAATTCTCATTGACCAAGCAAAAGGAGAAATTGTCCTGATACCACGGATCCCATTAATACATGCCATTTCAATTCAAATGTCTTCAATTTCCCGTGCGTTTATCCTTTGTTATAACCGTTAATAAAGCTCAAGGACAAACACTTCAAGTGTGTGGTGTGAATTTGGAGGAACCGTGCTTTTCTCACGGACAATTATACGTCGCATGTTGCAGAGTGGGAGCACCAACAAATTTATTTATTCATGCACCACACAATCAAACAAAAAATATTGTATACATATTGTATTGAATTGATTTACTTTTTTTTATTATTTCCAAATAAAAAAATAAATAAAAAAAACCAATGAATTTGATTCAATGTTAATATTCATGCGTAGCGAAGCACGCCGGGATCCGCTAGTTTATTATAAATACTGGTCATACTCGAAAATCTTAAAGGTTAAGTAACTGTATTAAAATGTTAACCGTAACCAACATTGGTTATAATATTGAGTGTAAGATATAGACGGAGAATATGAAAGATTACTTGTTTTAACTCAATAAAAAATCTATCATTTCGAAATTAAAAAAAAGACGAACATCTTGAAAGTGAATTTTTAATAAATATGAATTAATAATCTAACCCATAAAAATAAACTTTTTATTAAAACTCTTTCTTTCCTTATGCATATAAGTTTTGAATCTCTCCGCGACTGTTCGTGACCATGCGTGACTATGCGTAACTATCTTTAACCTTCCAATACCCGCGCGTTGGTCTGTGAGACCGACAAAACACTTTTTCATACATATCTTTTTTTCCAGAAACGCTAGAAAATTGAGTTTTCTGTTAGCTGCCGGATTTTTTACAAGGTTTATTTTAGTGCATGCCACGTGTTTGTACGATACGTACGTGTTGTGTGATCAGTCACAATTTGGTCTGTCAGACCGACGCGGGTATGTCCTGATTTTAATTTTAAGGCTGGATGGCTGAACGGCTAAGTCAACTTGTGATTTATGTATTGCACAAGAAGTATTTTTAAGTTTATAAAAGTTAATTTTTATTTTTTTTTTTGAAGAAAAAGTGTTTTTACTTTGTTTTTGTAGTATTTTAGAAAAACCCATCGATTTTGATGACTATTTTGTAAAAGACTGAAATTAATGAAAATAAATTAAATGCATAGCTTAATTTTTATACCCTAAACCACTATGTGGTTTGGGTATAATGACTTTGTGCTGCTGTTTGTAACAACCAAAAATATTCGTTCAAACCCATCTTTAATTATACCGATCGACTCAGAATCACTTTTTGAGTCGAAATAGCAATGTCCGTCCGTCCGTCCGTCTGTTTGTCCATGTAAACCTTGTAATCAAACTAAAGGTCGCAAATATGAATATATTTTGATGAAATTTGGTATATAAGCTTTCATCGGCCATGGGATGAACGCTATTGAAATTGGTGAAAAATGACCCCTATGAAATCGACATAAATTGCCATAAGTTCCAAATTATCATATAGATCTCAGTCAAATTGGGTTTGTATGTGTTTATTATATAAAATAATCTGTAGTCCAAAAATAATCAATATAGGACAATACTTGATCATAGGCCCCAAATAGAGCTGCTTCCCGATATTCACTTAAATCTATCAAAAAACAAAAATATTGCACAGATTTTTCTCACATTGGGTTTGTATATATTTTTTCAAAGTATAAGTAACTTTACCAAATATGGTCAGGATCGGTCCATTTTTCGACCTAGTCCCCATGTAAATATAGCATCCAATATGATTTTTTTCATATCTGCAGCCAAAAAAATTAATAACAATGCCACTCAAATTTGGTTTATGTTTATTTTCTATATCCAATTAGTTGGACCGAAGAGATAGGGTCTCTAAACCATGGTATAGGGTATCGTATAGTCGGGCTTGACCGACTATAATTTTCTTACTTGTTTTATTACATCTTCAAGTTTTATAAAAAATATTTATTTGTTAAAGTTTTATTTCGAAAAACTAGGGAACAGGGGTTCAAACTATCGGTCTGTTGGACCACGCGCGGGTATATGTGTTAAAAAAATTAGCGCAGGTATAGGAAGGTTAATTTAATATTTGGTGGCTACAAGTTTTAGATTGATTGGATGAGGGGAAATGCGGTTGAAATCAGTCTGTGACTGTGCGTGACTATGCGTGACTATGTGTGACTATCTTAAAATTAATCTTTGGTGACAAAAAGTCTATGGACAAATATTCAGGTCGATCGGATAAGAAGACATGGGTTTTAAATCACTCCGTGACTGTGCGTGACTATGCGTGACTGTGCATGACTATGCCAAAGTTAATTTTTTTTCATGGAAAGTCTGTCGACCGATTTTCAGATCGATCGGATAAGGGGAAATGGGTTTTAAATAACTCCTTGACTGGGCGTGACTGTACGTGACTACCCCAAAATTAATCTGTAGTCACAACAAGACTATGGGCCAAGTTTCAGATCGATTCGATAAGGGTGAATGGGGTTGCCCCACGATAGACAGATAGACAGGCAGACAGACAGGCAGAGAGTATGAGTTAAAAGAAAGAGTTTAAAAATAATTAAATTTAAGTGTTTTTAATATTTCAACGAGCGCCTTAGGTACATTACAACTAGCTAGTACAAATATAATATTTTTGGAAAAATTATAAGTACAGATTAAACATTAGAAAATTTGCCTGTCCGCATAAACGTGGCTAATATATAAGAAGAATTATTTTTTTTTGAAATATTAAATTCAAAGAAAAACTAATTTATCGACTGCTTTTAATGGTTTCAAATTGCTACAAAATTATTGGGGTGGCTTAACATACAGCAGACATTAAAATTTTTCCTAAGAAAAAATAACTAAGAAAGTTGTAGTCAATCGACTTAACAATACCGTATGCTGGCTAGGTCTGATTATGGTTGGATTTTTCCCAATTTCAATAACAATTGTATTTGAGAATAATAATAATATTAAATTAATATAAATTTTTAATTTTTTTTTTTAAGATATTACATATCATAGTCTTAAGTTTTTTTTCTCTCCATCATTATCCTTATCATTATTAAATAAAAACTAACTTGTTCCAATCATAGCACATGTACCAAATCTCATACAAATGTTTGATAACAAGGAGTTAAAGACAGATCGATGGTTTGGGGATATACTTAAATCAAATCAGAAAATGATCAAAAGTCGTTCGGTATAATTAAAGATGGGCATAGGTCAAGTATTTTTTATAGTTGCAAACATTAGCACAAACTCAAAATACCCTGACCAAAGTGTGGTGTAAAAAGAAGATTTTTGTTGAAGCAGCTTGATTTAATATGTCAAAAGAATAAAAACAAAAACAACACAAGCTCTTCCAAATTACTGCTTTTTATGCTGAAGGTACTTAAAGGAAACATTAAAATTTTATTTCTTACATCTCAAGGTTTTAGTATGTAAAATTGTTTTTTTTTTTGTTGAACTGAATTTAAATTTTATTGTTGTGGATTTTTTTCTGTTGTGAATTCTAATTGAAAGATTTATTCGCAAAAGAAATACTGAATTTTAAAAGAGCAAAAATAGAAAATAATTACAAGCCATAAATAAAATATTTAAATTTTTTTTTCTAGATTTTCGGTCTAAAAACATAATTTTGTTTGTCTCTCATTACTTCCATTCATATCATCACCTGGAGCAAAATAAGCTGTAGAAATAAAAAATATATATTTTTGATTTAACTGAAGAATATGAAGAACAAAAATTATAAAAATAAAAAAAATTAATGTAATTAATTATTATTGTTTTAAATATATTGGGTTAGGGTGGCCCTTAATAAAAAAGTGTTCAAACTGTCGGTCTCACCCCTAGAAATATGCGAATAGCAAAAAAAACTGAGACACACAAAGTTTTGGGCCAATCAGAAAACGTTTAGTCGTTGCGCAAAGCGATTGAAAATTTCAAATGTGTTTATATGGACATATGACTTAAGTTGTTTTAATTTATATTCGCGAGCAATAAGCAGATAATTGCACCAAAGATATATCACAATGGATTATTTTGATCACAGGAGCACTGAATGGTCAAATAAATAAAAATTAACCGAATTATTTTTCTTAAATTCTAAATAGTGGTATCAACCAGTTTAATACAAAAACTCGTTTTAGGTCCTTTTTATTTTAAAATATCTTAAAATCCAAAGCTGGCCTTGGCAAATAATGGGTTAACGTTCTCGGATTTATCCCAAATTTTTGGAACGAAACTTCTACATATTTGGTTATTATATTCTAAGTGTCGCATCTAAAAATTGGACAGCACTTACAAAATATTTGAATTTTTTGCATAAATTGTCTTTTATTAGTTTGGGGTCATATGTGACCCCAATTCCAAAAGGGTTAATGGAGTCATATTATTTTTTTCCGAAACCCTAGGCCATTAAGATAAAATACAACATTTAAAAGTAGAAAAATTATGAATTTTTGATACAAAGTATTTAGAAAGAGTACATTTACAGAATATTTCACAAAAATCCAATTTTTCTCGAAATCCGCAAAAATAAAATCCTTGTCAAAAAAATTCTGGCAGAGGAATTTACTGAAAAATTCACAAAGTTAATCTGCAACATGTATTTCATAAAACCTTAAAGTGATAGATTAATTTTTTTAAATTTTGTTTAAGAAAATTTTTTCAAACTTAAAAAAGGAGTTTTAAAAATTTTATCAAAAAAATTTCCAATTTTCGGTCTCAATGCGCAATAGGTTAGCAACGTGGTAATAAAACAATACTTCATATCTGAGTACTTATAAGTATAGAGACCAAAAAAGAATGATGGCTTTAATCAATTTCTCAAAGTTGAAAAAAAATGCCATCAAATTTCATGACCTAGTTTTTTTTGGCACAGAAGTGGTCTGGGGCATTTGCTATTTCTTGGCGAGGTTTCATACGATTTTGAAGTTTTATAGCCTTTTGAAAGGATAATTTAATACGGATCCCGAATTATGTAACAGCTTGTCGGAAGAATTAAATTATACAACGAAATTTTCGTAAAATCTGAAAAAAAAAGTCATATTTTCCCCATATAAACACACTTGAAATTTTCAATCGCTTTGCGCCACGACTAAACGTTTTTTGATTGGCCCAAAACTTTGTATTTCTTAGTTTTTTTCTATTCGCATATTTCTAGGGGGTGAGACCGACAGTTTGAACACTTTTTTCCCTCCATATAACGAAGGGCCACCCTAATATTGGGTATTAGCCCATAAAAAATCCTTAGGGTAAGACGTCTTATAAGGAGAGTAATTTATAGAAACGGCTACCATAGACAAAATGTTAAGTGCTTAATTTAAAAAATAAAAAGGAGTTCAAAACTTGTGTTGCAAAGGGAACTTAAAGATTCATGACTGAAGCTCTTTAAAAAGTTCGAATTGATCTTCCTTTCATCAGGCGTGGCACCTTCACTTACAAAGAGAGTTTTTAATATCAAATATCTAGAGACTTGTTTTGACAAAACATGTTCCCACATATATAAAATTACTAATTATAACAGAATTCACTGTCAGAAGTCATGGGTATGAAGGTACTTAAATATACGCTAGCAGAGCCCAGCACTCGAAATTCGAGTGTAAATTCAAGGACATTTTATTTTTTAAATCAAATATATATGTATATATAATAGGGTGGGTCAATTATTTTTACTCCATGTGTTCATCGCGATTCTGGTACTATGGGCCATAACAAGTATATTGGACCAAGGAACCATACCTCTAAATTCATTTTCGAGCATGTCAAAATTTCGATGAAAATATTTTCATAATATTTTCCATAATACTCATTCAAATGTAAAAAAAAATATTGAAAATGTGTATACCGGGGGGTTTTTTGGGTCGGGAAATCCACTTTTCACATTTATTTTTATTTCTACCAGCCGCCAGTGGGCGTTTTCGTTAATTTTTGTAGATTTTTTTTCACATTTTTGAGGAAAATTGACGAAATTATTGCACAAATCGACGAATCTTTGACTTTACCATATTTAGAATAGCCCAAAATATTCAGCGCTGAAAAATATGTGGGGTTCCTATTATCGATTTTATTCAATTTAAGTCAAAAAAATATATTTTTTTAATTATTTACTCTTTGAATGAACAAATATAACACAATGGTTGTAAGCCCGAAGGCGAGTACACTGGGAGGCCAAATGGGCCATTGTGATATTCTTTAGATAGTGTCGGAAGATAGAGAAAGGAAAAGAGATTATAAAAGTACAGATAGATTATGTAGATATCTAAGGCGCCGCTCCCTCAGTCCCAGACATTTACACAGCAAATGTTGCACTGAGTCTATGCGTTCGGCCATCCGTCCTATTACACAGCGTCGAGTGAGTAATCCTATACGTTGGCTGTTTGTCCCTTTACCAAAACTAAGTAGTGCTTTCGTTCTCCTAGGATTAGGCAAGAGCCATAGGATGTGGGATATTCCGCAAGAGCTCAGATGCGTCCATCTTGTCATTTATTCAAGATCAACTGCCTCTTCAATTAGATTCGACAGCTCGGGATTCTAATATCAGTGTTCATCGCCCCACTTAATGAATCTGGCCTTCCATAACTCGCTCCAGAATTATTTTCGCTGCTATGAGAATTGCGTGAATCTCGGCCTGAAAAACGCTATATTTGTCAAGTTGCTCAGAGTAGACCCTGACCCTGTACCCCCTTCCATCTTCGAACCGTCGCACAGTGGACCATTTGACGAGAAGGCGGTCAAAAATCTATAACTTTTGATTGGATTGGAATTTTGATATGCGGTTTTTTTTTTGTTTGTAGGCAGGCTTTTAAGTTTTGCTATAAAACGTAATTCTCGACCGAAAATAAAAAAAGTTACGGAGGGTTTAAAATACATTTTTATTTGTAGTTGAATTTTAGTACAAAAGTGAAGTGTTAAAAGGTAAAAAAAAAGGTTTTTTTTTTTAATATAATGTCTTATTTTTTCAGTTAATTTTACAATTAATACTTTTTAACAATTTTTTAAGTTAATTTTTTCAGAAAATGCCAAACTTTGGCCCCCGTAAACTTTTCAGTCCTAATGTGCACAAGGGCCAAAGGTTTTTTTTTTTTTTTTGAAAGATCCCGAGTTAAAATATAATTTATTAAGCAGCGAACGTAAAAGTTACCTTATATTGGTTCAAGATAGAGAAGTTTCAATGAAAACCTCGTATGTTTTTGCTTTAGTTAAATTTTTTTTATTGTCTTTTTAAATATTTCTATATCAATTTTTCTGGTAAATTTATGAAATATAACAATTTTTATTGTAAATTTACAAAATATATAAATTTTTAAATCCAGAAAATTTTTTAACTATATAAAAAAAAGTGTAACTTATTGTTAGTGTAATGAAAAAGTACTTTAAATCAACCAATTTTAATAAAAATTTCTTCTAAATAGCCTTGATTTTCATCTTCTAGAAGTTGTTTAGCTTCTTCGTCTAATTCAATAGAGGTAGTTTTCCATTTTTGACGAATGTTGGACATATATGGATCTGAAGTGCACAACAAAATAGTGATAAGGTCTTCATTAGTACAACATCTGGACATTTTCTTGTGTTGTGCTCGCGAAAGAATCTGTAGTCTTTGTTCCTTTTTTCCTGCGCTTTTTCAGATAGATCTCCTATTGGTAGCATATTGTTTTGAATTATTTGTTCCCCATGGTACAAAATTTTATGAACTGTGGATGGCATATATCTCCAAGAGTATTTTTCATTATAAAGTATAGCTGTTTTATTGGCGTACTCTCCAAATTTTTTTTTGCATTTATCTTTCTGCTGCATGCTAGAACTTGTAATATGATTTTGAATCGTCTTATTAATTCATGATCTACACCTGTGATAGATGATTGTTTTTTCTTGCTTTCTTTTTTCTTCATTTTCATTGTTTTTTCTCAATGTTTCGCCTAACGGACCCAATTCCAAATCATAACCCAATTTAAGAATATGCTCCATGAAACGTATTCTAGCATGAAGAGGGGACATTCCAAATTCGTAGGCTTCCCTAAAACTATTGTCTTCTGGTGGGCGTTGGCTTAATTGACTTGATGTCTTTTGGCATATAATGCAGCTTGACGTTGACTTTGTTCCAGTTAAAGCTTGTGCAACTTTTCCATCAATCATTGTGAGACACATTTTAAAATGTACTTCAATGTCTTGGTCATCAAATTTAAATATTACTGGTTGAAGTTCTTTAATTTGATCTTTTATTTTTTGAACTTCTTCAGTTATGACATCTTTGGTTTCCTTTTTGAATGCAAATTTTATTGGTCTGCAATACTTTGTTGAAGAAGGAATTTCATTTTTCCATATATCAATTTCTGTTGCTCTACTAGTTGACGGCTCTAAGACGCTATACCTTTTTGTTAAGCGCAATGGAACGAAAGATACCATAAATAAATTAGCATCTGATGAATTTTCGGCATTAAATTGCTTGTATTGTTTCTGACCAGAGGATCCATCACATCCCCGTTTAGAAATTAAAGTAATGCTGCTATTACCAATTTTTTTAAATGATCAGTATCAAGCGTATTTAGCAATCGTTCTGCAGTATGTTCAAGGAGATTTTGCAATTTTATTTCTGCTGATGTTGAAGTGACACTAATAGCAGATTGTGAAGGTATGCATTCTTTTTTGGCAGAAACTAAATCTCGATACTCTGGAAAAATCCCACAATTCTTTTCATTGGTTCGCTTCCGCAATTCCTTATATTGATTTTTGGTCAATTTCAAATCCAAAAATAGGGCGAACGCTTCTTCCGGCGTAAATTCCTTATCTTCAATTGGTGTAGGAATGCTTTTCAAAATCCTCTTTGTGCGCCTTGGGCTCGCTTCTACTATTTTTTCAATTATTTCAATTTTATTTTTTTTTATTTTGGGTTGGTTGAATTTGGTGCAAAAATTAATCCTTAATAATTCTTTCTGAAATTTCTTCATTGATATTTTCCAGCTTGCGCCTTCGAGATCTTTCACTACATCCGTCAATTGGTTTTGCTGGTCGACCCTTTTTTCCACTTTCGTTGGCAGTTATAGATGCACTCTCAAAAATAAGTTCCTTTATTAACCAGTCTTGGTAACGTTTGTACATCTTTGCCTTGCTATGAGAGCATTCAATGTACCATCTTTTCTGTGCATTTCAATGTCTTCTAGGTTACAATTCTTAAAGAAGTCGTTGCTCACTATGTGCAAAATTACATCGTCTACATCATTTCGTTGAAAATAAATATCTGCCAGATCTCTGTAACAGTACTCAGCCATTGCATAAATTGTAATGAATAATAATTGTGGAAACATTATTATAAATACTCTTTCTTGCAATTATGTAAAATAAAAATTTTTATCTTTTTTTTTTTTACCTGTTGTTTAAATTGTTTCTCATTTTGTCAGGTATTTAAACTATATAACTCTAATTCAGACTATTAATGTTTTTGAATGATACCAATGTAAATGTACCTGTAACAATTAAGCGCATTATATCTCAACCCTTTTTTATAAGTATATAACAACTCCTGACAACTCTACCGACACGCAAAAAAAAATACACCGCGGTGTACCGGTACGACCAACTTTTGTATACATAACACTCAGACGGACGGACGGACATCGTTTAATCGACTCAGAAAGTGTTAAAGGTCCAATATTTTTGGCAGTTACAAACATCACCTCAAACTTAATATATCCTAACTACATAGTGGACAACTTTTGTATTCATAAATTTTGCAGAAAATATCTAACCTTGGGTCAGAAAAATTGGTCTGGTGCACACGGGCGGAAACTGGCTGGTGTATAATGGGGTATAGGTGTACAGGGGAGGGTTCGGACTATAGAAGAGTGCCAGATCTTTTCTGACTGCTTTTGACTGGCAGGAGTTATGCTCTATTAAGTAGGAGATTTTCGGAAAATTTGGACCTTTTTTATATTTTAAAATTTCGGAATGACTCAGTGATCTTATATTTTTAACATTAATAGTATGGAAGCCACAAAATTATACAAAATTTATTTCACTTAAAAATCTTTTAAATCAAAAAAGTTACAGTCATTCAAAAATAAAAATTTACAAAGAAATTTTTAATTTTAGCAAAATACTGAGAAAGCCTATTTTCGAAGACCCTGTTCGCTGTGATATAGTTGAGATAGAGTCGCAATTTTTTGGCTCCCGAGGTTTACTAGTATTTTCTTTCAAATGAATAACATAACTTTAAAATCGGTAACAAAAAAAAAAAAAAATGATTTTTGGCCGCCTTCTCAAAATATGGTCCACTGTGCGTCGGAGAGTAGCGCCCTTAGAACAAATGAGGTTTTAAAATCAGAAATTGTTCAAGGATTACAAATTTGCTACCATCAATAAAATCAGATTTTTAGTTTAGGAGATATAACCCTTCAAAGTGACCGATTTTCAGCTTTCAAAAAAAAGAAAAAAAAAACAGCATTGTTAGGCCATTTGACCCAAATAGGTAACTATTCGTAATTTTTTTTATTTCTATTGATTTATGTATTTCTTCAGTATCTTATAGAAAAAAAATTTTACTGTTTGCTTTGTGCTTCTACAGGTAAATCGCTATTTACCAACTGTATATTTTTTTCACTATTTTGCAACTTTGATGGAAAATATTTTTTTTTTCAAATTTATTGATAATAATGTTAAAACATAAAAACTTTGAAAAAGAAACATAAAAAATATAAAATTGTTATAAATAATGTTTATACCCTATACCACTATGTGGTTTGGGTATAATGACTTTGTGCTGCTGTTTGTAACAACCAAAAATATTTGACCTAGACCCATCTTTAATTATACCGATCGAATCAGAATCACTTTCTGAGTTGATTTAACAATGTCCGTCCGTCCGTCCGTCCGTCCGTCTGTGTGTCCATGTAAACCTTGTAATCAAACTGCAGGTCGCAAATCTTTATATATTTTGATGAAATTTGGTATATAAGCTTTTATCGGCCATGGGATGAACGCTATTGAAATTGGTGAGAATCGGTCCATGTTCAGACCTAGCCCCCATACAAATTACCCCTATGAAATCGACATAAATTGCAATAAGATCCAAATTGTCATATAGATATTACTCAAATTGGGTTTGTATGTGTTCATTACATCCATTAATGAGTAGTCCAAAAATGATACCTTCGGCCCCGTATAGAACTGCTTCCCGATCTTCACTTAAATCTATTAAAAAACAAAAATATTGCACTGATTCTTCTCAGATTTTGTTTGTATATATTTTTGGAAGATACAAGAGACTTTACTAAACATGATCAGGATCGGTTAATTTTTGGACCTAGTCTCCATATAGATATAGCATCCGATATGAACTTTTTCATATCTACAACCAAAAAAATTAATAAAAATCCCACTCAAATTTGGTTTTTGCTTATTTTCTATGTCCAGTTAGTTGGGCCTAAGAGATAGGGTTTCTAAACGCATGGTATAGGGTATCGTATAGTCGGTCTAGACCGACTACAATTTTCTTACTTGTTTTTAGTTAACATAAACATGATTTATTTCATGCCGTTAACAAATTTCAACTTTGATAACCCATAAGTAAGCATCTAGAAGGTGTAGCACTTTGTTCAAACAGTTATTTTATATTTTTATTTTTTTTTGCAACGAACAAACTCAAATGGCAACACAGTGCAAGGGTGCGCCGACATTTTAAAAAATAATGGTGCCGCTTATGGAAAATTATTTATCGTATGCCTTTAACTTATTTGATTATCTCAATCGGTACAAAAGTTATGATTTTTGTAACGAAAAACTCAAATGGCGCCACTGTGCATCGGTATACACTGAGATCACAGCCCTGTCTATTACAGAATCTGCGGCTCAGTCTTCCCTAGTCGGTATTTGGATCGTAAAAGTATACCCACTGTTCATCACCGGTGACATATAATCGATTTTTCGATCTCTGTCCGTAGGATTGTTTTGTGTCCTCAAGGGGTTTGTTCCACTTTGGTGCCCGTTGTGTCGAAAGATTGGAGGATTTTATTGATTACACGGTTCCACAAGCCAGAAGAGATATAATTCTCCCTTAAAGAGTTCCCCTCGTCACCACCTTCCTCGCTTCACCAACACCTATTTTAGAGTTTATTACCTTGCTCTTCAGCATGTTGCCCGTCCATAGGATTATCTGTGGATCTCTGCCCGTATAATCTAAGACTTCTAGGATCGATGATATTCTGACATTATTGAACGCCCCTTCCACGTCAAAAACAGGAGCCAAAACATATTCCTTAAATTGAAGGGCATTCCCACATGCAGAGACGTGGGTACGCTATAAGTTAAACTCCAAACGAACCCGAAATTTATCAAATTATACTATGGTTATACTATGGTTATACTATGGTTTGTTATAAAGTGTGTTTTATAAATTGAATAACATTTTGTTTTCATTTTATAATGAGTCCTTTATTTAAAATCAGAAGCAAATCGTTAAATTTTTCTTAAATTTAAATGGCTAACAGTATACCCGCTACGTTGTTAGCATAATAATTATATCAATTATTTAAGCATTAATAATATCTAAAAACAATAATAAATATGGTGAGAGTGACAATACGATGGAAACTTTTAACAAAATATATTTTTGACGACTTGGACGATCAATACCAAAAAATTTTATCATAAAATTAAAAACTCTTTTATTAATTTAAACATTTGTGTATTTAATTTATTTAACAAAGAAATTTCAATTTTTTCAATTAAATATTCTTCCTTTATTTACATATTTTAACAAATTTTTTGATATTTACATATGAGATCTTATCTTTCCATATAGATATTGCAACATATAATACATAGGATCTAAAGATATTAAATAGTTTTTATATTATTTTTTAATGATTTTTAAAGGAAAATGGGAGGAAAAAAACCATTATATGATTTAATAAATTCAAATACTATCTGAAAATATTTATGTGCTTATAGGAGGTTTATTAGAAATAATAGACCTCTATAAGCACATAATTTTCAATTTGGTGATTTTTTTTTTTAATTTTACGTTATTTCTCTACAATCTCTTATCAGTGGGTAAGAGGAATTTTCAATTTTGGCAAAGTAATTGTTATTAATCCTTGTTATGAAATCGATAATTTTTTCATAACCTGTTTCTTCATGAAGAAGATTTGTAGGATACCTCCAGGGCTTTTTATTTATCATTTTAAGACATTTGTTTTGTATTATTTGTAAGCGTTTTAGGTGGCAGTTGGCAACGTCACTCCAAATAGGAAACGCGTATGTTAACACTTATAACACTTTTGAAGAGTAGATTTTTGTTTTTGGGGTTTTGAAATGACCTTCTATTTAGTAGTGGCCATAATGCTTTAAATGATTTTATAGCTTTTTGACACGTAGCCATAATATGTTGTTTAAAAGTAAGCTTTTTGTCCAAGACAACTCCGAGATATTTGACATGATTAAGTACATTTATGGTATTATTTCCAATATGAAGATGACGTCTTGGCAGTCTTTTGGGAGATTTGTTGAACGGAAAAATAATTGCTTGGGTCTTGTTTGGATTAATTATACCCTATACCACTATGTGGTTTGGGTATAATGACTTTGTGCTGCTGTTTGTAACAACCAAAAATATTTGACCTAGACCCATCTTTAATTATACCGATCGAATCAGAATCACTTTCTGAGTTGATTTAACAATGTCTGTCCGTCCGTCTGTGTGTCCATGTAAACCTTGTAATCAAACTGCAGGTCGCAAATATGAATATATTTTGATGAAATTTGGTATGTAAGCTTTCATCGGCCATGGGATGAACGCTATTGAAATTGGTGAGAATCGGTCCATGTTCAGACCTAGCCCCCATACAAATTACCCATATGAAATCGACACAAATTGCCATAAGATCCAAATTGTCATATAGATCTTACTCAAATTGGGTTTGTATGCGTTCATTACATCCACTAATGAGTAGTCCAAAAATGATCCCTTTGACCCCATATAGAGCTGCTTCCCGATCTTCAGCTAAATCTACTAAAAAACAAAAATATTGCACTGATTCTTCTCAAATTTTGTTTGTACATATTTTTGCAAAATACAAGAGACTTTACCAAACATGATCAGGATCGGTCCATCTTTGGACCTAGTCCCTTTATAGATATAGCATCCGATATGAACTTTTTCATATCTGCAGCCAAAAAAATTAATAAAAATCCCACTCAAATTTGGTTTTTGCTTATTTTCAATGTCCAGTTAGTTGGGCCTAAGAGATAGGGTTTCTAAACGCATGGTATAGGGTATCGTATAGTCGGTCTAGACCGACTATAATTTTCTTACTTGTTTTGATTTTCCATTTGTGAAAATATTTACTGCAATTTACAAGTCCCTTTTCCATTTTCTTTAGGAATGCACTTGTAAGTTTGTTTGAAGAAATTAACGCAGTATTATCTGCGTAGTAAGCAACTTTCATATACTTCGGAACTTTGAAATCGGATGTATATATCGAGTAAAGCAATGGCGACAAGACTGATCCTTGAGGTAACCCTGTGGTGATGGTTTTTGGAGATGATGTTTCATTATTAATCGCAACTTTAAAGCTTCGGCCGTGAATGAAATCTGAAATAAGTTTGCATAAATATTTTGGTATATTTGCATCAAGAAGTTTAAATACTAGGTCATTATGCCAAACGGTGTCAAACGCTTTTTCGATATCCAACAATATTAGACCCGTTGAACGTTTATTGTTTTTATTGCTGATTATTTGATTTTTAATTCTGTTTATTTGGTGAGTAGTGCTATGCCCTTTTTTAAATCCAAATTGTTCTTTAGCAACAATAGAATTGGTCGTTACAAATTCATTAAGACGAGAATGTAGTATTTTTATACCTTATACCACTATGTGGTTTGGGTATAATGACTTTGTGCTGCTGTTTGTAACAACCAAAAATATTTGACCTAGACCCATCTTTAATTATACCGATCGAATCAGAATCACTTTCTGAGTTGATTTAACAATGTCCGTCCGTCCGTCCGTCCGTCCGTCTATGTGTCCATGTAAAGCTTGTAATCAAACTGCAGGTCGCAAATATGAATATATTTTGATGAAATTTGGTATATAAGCTTTTGTCGCTATTGAAATTGGTGAGAATCGGTCCATGTTCAGACCTAGCCCCCATACAAATTCCCCATATGAAATCGACATAAATTGCCATAAGATCCAAATTGTCATATAGATCTTACTCAAATTAGGTTTGTATGCGTTCATTACATCCACTAATGAGTAGTCCAAAAATGATCCCTTTGACCCCATATAGAGCTGCTTCCCGATCTTCACTTAAATCTATTAAAAAACAAAAATATTGCACTGATTCTTCTCAAATTTTGTTTGTATATATTTTTGCAAAATACAAGAGACTTTACCAAACATGATCAGGATCGGTCCATTTTTGGACCAAGTCCCTATATAAATATAGCATCCGATATGAACTTTTTCACATCTGCAGCCAAAAAAATTAATAAAAATCCCACTCAAATTTGGTTTTTGCTTATTTTCTATGTCCAGTTAGTTGGGCCTAAGAGATAGGGTCTCTAGACGCATGGTATAGGGTATCGTATAGTCGGTCTAGACCGACTATAATTTTCTTACTTGTTTCAAATATTTTACCTAAGTTACTTAATAAACTGATAGGTCTATAGCTATTTGGGTTATTTTTTGGCTTACTAGGTTTGTTTATGGCTATAACCTTAGCATTTTTGAAATGGTTTGGGAAATAGTTGAGTTTGATGCAGCTGTTAAATATTATAACCAGTAATTTTAGAGCTTTGAGTGGTAGTTTCTTTAAGAGCAGGTTCGGAACATTGTCAAAACCAGGGGATTTTGAGGGTTTTATTGATGAGACAATATTCATTACTTCTTCAAGAGATGTATAAATTGCAGATTCAGAACTGGGATTTTCCTTCTTAAAATTATTTACTGTTGTATTTATTAATGTATCTGCCGAGTGTTTATAGTTCGAAGTGAGGTTATTTGCTTGGACAAATGTATTTGCCAGGACTTCAGCCTTGTCCTTATCAGATGTTATTTTTGTATTTCCAACTTTGAAGTGAGCGATTTGATTTTTTTCTTTTCCTCGTAAGTTCCTGCTTATTTATCACCTGGTTTTAAATTGGATAATAATTGAGACCATTTCTTATTGCGCTCCGAATTAATACTTTTATCAATCATGTTACTTAGAAACTTAGTACATTGATTATAAAAAGTTTGCTCGACTATATTTGAAGATCGTTGGCTTTTTCTTTTAAAGCTTCTTCTTAGTTTAATATATTTCACAGTACTTTCTGGTAATGTGTAATTATTTTGTTGGGTTATTTTAGGTGTAGACGCATCCCTTGCTTCGAAAACTACATTTATAAATTTTTGGATTTCCTGATCAATTACTGCCTTGGTATTGTATATATTGGAATATAACGTGATTTTATTGTCCAAAAAATTCATATAAGTGTTCCAGTTGGTTGCACTATAATCATAATAATTGAGGTCTACCTGCAAGCCCATTGACCTTTTAAGTGTACATATAATGGGGCGATGGTCTGATGGTATTTCGTAATCCATTGTTTTTACGTTTATATTTAAAGCGGAGTTGCTTAAAATAATATCGACTGTGGATGCTTCGCGATTGTGTTGATGGGGGAAAGGGTTGGACTATTAGGATAGTGAATAAAAAAATTGCTTGATTGCTGTAGGTTGTTGAGTGCGATTCCTGTAGTATTATTTGAACGACAATTCCATGAACAATGTTTGGCATTTAGGTCACCAAAAACTATATATTCTTTGGTGGAAGGAGTTAGGTTCAAGATATCAGCACAGAAGTTATGGGTATATCTTGGTGAATATAACGAAGATACAACAATAGGTCTATTATTTATAATAACTTCAATTGAGATCTTTTCGATTGATGAGGTGTTTGATATAAAGAGGTTTTTATGAGCGACAGATTTATGAATTAACAGAGCTACTCCTCCTCCTCTAGCATCTGTTCTGTCACTTCTATATACATGCATAATAATTTTTAAAATATGGTCTATGATTTTCTGAAAAAAATGTTTCATTCAAAGACGCTATTTTAATATTTTCTCGTTCAATTAGTATCTCAAATTATTTTAATTTAGAAAAGTTTGAAATGCCATTAGCATTCAAGTGAAGCATTTTGAATTCGTTTAAATTATTAGTATAATCCATGGGCGTATTTTACCATTGACATTACAACTTTGATTTGTTGTACTTTTGAAGTGCACCTATGCAAATCATCCATAGCTGTAGTGAAAATATCAAAAAGCTCATCAATGCTAAATAAATCGTTGTTTGTTTTCAGCTGATTAGCATATGTGGCTTTGCTGTTATTTATTGTATTATTATTGATGTTATTATTACAATTTGAGTTGTTGTTTCTTAAATTAGGGAAATCTCCTACCTTTAATTGAAATGAGTTATTTTGTTGTTGTTGTCTGCTATTGTTCTGACTTTTAGAAGTTACACTTGTTCTAGTTTCCAAATAGAGAGAACGTAACGGACAATTGATGTCGTTTGCAGAGTGATCAGTTCTCTCTTTTCCATGTTTTTTGCAATTAAAGCATGTAAAAACAGCTGGTCTTTGTTTATTTGTGTTAAACGGACACACACTTGTATGATGTTGTTCTGCACATATCATACACGCAGCACTACGATGACAATGTTCACCTCCATGGCCATACATTAAGCAGTTCCAGCATTGAGTTGGTTTATTTCTGGATCTAGATTTGTATTTTTTCCAGGAAATTATAATATTTGAAATTGTTCTTACGTTTCTTAAGGCAGTTGGGTTAAAATTTTTACGTATAAATTGAACTTTGTAAACTGCATTGTTGTTCGAACTGAATTTGGTGATTATTTCAGCTACTGAAGAAGGGGACAGGTTGTAGTTTTTTAGCTCTGCGGTGATGTCCTCAGTTTTTATGCGGGGTAAACCGTGTAAAAAAGTGGTGTATAACCTATTATCTTTGGAGCCATAAGAGTGAAACTCCAACTTACTCTCTTTAAGAATTTGGTTGTAGCATTCGTACATTTCTTTACTTGGAGCAAAAATTTTAGTACCAATTGAAGTACGTTTGAAAATACAATCTTTTCCAAGTAGTTTTTGTATTTCTGTAAATGAGGCGTTAGCTTCAACAACAATATGTGGAGGTTTGTGTTGTTTAACCTCGTTAATATTTTATACAGGAGTTACGTCCATATCATTAAGGCCAGCAAGCAGGCTAAATCTGTTGCTTGAAGTTGACGCGATATTCGGGTTAAAACCCGGAGGAAGTTTTGTCATCTTCTTGTTGGCAAGGAGCTTTCTTTTTGATGAAGATTTGGCCCCTCGGGCCATCGCTAGATTTTTTATTCCTGTTTTAAGCTGAATTGACTACCACGTGAGTTCAAATGAGATCAAGAATAGGCAATTGCAAAAACAAAAATATACACTTGTTATTAATTTTAAATAGTTGTACTCTAAGCGATTTAATTATTTACACGACCGTTCGTAAAGAGAATTAGATTCGAAGATGAAATATTAACATAACTTCAGCAAAAATTAACAAAACTTAAAAGTATTAATTTGTATGCTGTTGACAAAATAATGGAAACCTTTACTATATTACAACACTGTGGATTTAAATGATGATCATGGCCTTGGGGGGTGGATGATTCCTATACTGAACGATTTTATTAATTTATTTTAGTTAAACTCCCGAAGCCTTTAACCGTTTTGCGGCCATTTAGATATTTAATTTTTTCGTCGACACTATTCACTACCAGTATTCCAATTCCAGTTCATACTTTTTTTAGCAAGGTTAATGCTAGCCAGACGACTTTATGGATTTATTCACAGAATATTTCTCACAAAAATTCTTTTGCTTACGACCATCACTTACGAAAATCACTATTGATCTGGTTTTTAACACTTCATAAAACTTTATTCTTGCCATTATTTTATAATAATTGAAAGAAAATGTTAGAATCTATATTTAAATAGCTAGTAAGATTTTTTTTTATTTTCTTTCAATCGTTCTTGGATTTTTATTATTTTAATCAATTCTGGTAAAGAAGTTTAAAAGTTTCCATTGTTTTGGCATCTCTAAGAAAATATGTATCTTTTTAGTTTATCTATTTTTATACCCTATACCACTATGTGGTTTGGGTATAATGACTTTGTGCTGCTGTTTGTAACAACCAAAAATATTTGACCTAGACCCATCTTTAATTATACCGATCGAATCAGAATCACTTTCTGAGTTGATTTAACAATGTCCGTCCGTCCGTCCGTCCGTCCGTCCGTCCGTCCGTCCGTCTGTGTGTCCATGTAAAGCTTGTAATCAAACTGCAGGTCGCAAATATGAATGTATTTTGATGAAATTTGGTATATAAGCTTTTATCGGCCATGGGATGAACGCTATTGAAATTGGTGAGAATCGGTCCAAGTTCAGACCTAGCCCCCATACAAATTACCCATATGAAATCGACATAAATTGCCATAACATCCAAATTGTCATATAGATCTTACTCAAATTGGGTTTGTATGCGTTCATTACATCCACTAATGAGTAGTCCAAAAATGGTCCCCTTGACCCCATATAGAGCTGCTTCCCGATCTTCACTTAAATCTATTAAAAAACAAAAATATTGCACTGATTCTTCTCAAATTTTGTTTGTATATATTTTTGCAAAATACAATAGACTTTACCAAACATGATCAGGATCGGTCCATTTTTGGACCTAGTCCCTTTATAGATATAGCATCCGATATGAACTTTTTCATATCTGCAGCCAAAAAAATTAATAAAAATCCCAATGAAATTTGGTTTTTGCTTATTTTCAATGTCCAGTTAGTTGGGCCTAAGAGATAGGGTTTCTAAATGCATGGTATAGGGTATCGTATAGTCGGTCTAGACCGACTATAATTTTCCTACTTGTTTTAATTGTATTTTTTGTTACAAATGTGTTATCTTCCAACATAGAACACACAAATAGTGATTTCGCAAAAAAAAAATACATAATTTTGTTACTAAGCGCGAAATTATTAAAAAACAAAATTCAGAATTTTATAACAGTTTCCAATGTATTGCCACCTACTCTATTTAAGTACCACTTTTTTATTCAAAATAGGTTAAAAAATTATTCAAATTATAAAGATAAAAAATAATATTATTTCTAATATCGATGGCTTAATTTGGAAAGGAAGTAACTCAAGCCATAGGACAAACGCCATTGAAATTGGTTAAAATGGGTGCATGTTCAGATAAAGTCCTCATAGATCTTAGTCGTATTGAGTTTGTGTGTCTTTATTACATCCACTAAACCGTAGACTAAAAATAAATCCTATAGGATAATACACTTAAACCTATAAGAAACAAAAAATATTGCACAGATTTTTCTCAGAATATGTTGTTGCAAAAAATATGTGACTTTACCAAATATGATCAGCATCGGTCCAATTTTCGACGTATATTTGGCTTATTCTCTAAACGCATGGTATAGGGTATCGGTTTAGACCAACTATAATTTTCTTAATTGTTTTCTTAAGAAAATGTTTTCCCATTTTTTGGCCGTTTTTACCCCCTAAAGCCTCGAATTCAAACAAATTTTATTCTTCTCCGATGTTTGTGTCTCTGGTGGAATCTAAATATCAAATTTTATATTTCTAACTTACTTTGTAAAGAAGATACAAAAAGGTACACTCTTACACTTACGGGCCATTTTTACCCCTCTTTAGCATCCGAATTTCCAAAATTCTATCTCTAGTGGAATCTACTAACTATATTTTATATTCGTTTGTTTAGAAGATACCAAATGTAAAATTTTCCCCATTTTTGGCCTGTTTTCCTCCCCTGGACGTTAAAAATTATTAATTCAACCATGCCCACGTATTCGGTGGAGTCCGTATGACAAAATTCTGTATACAGATAAATATGTTAAGAAGATGCAAAAACGTCCCATTTCCACTTTTTACCCCCATTTGTTATTATCTCTCGTGGAATCCACATACTACTTCATATTCATATTTCATATTCCTAGATTCGTTTGTTTAGAAGATAGCAAATATATAAGTTTTCCCATTTCTGGCCGCTTTTTCTCCCCTAGACGTTAGAATTAACAATAAATATATCCTTAATTGATGTCCACGTATTCGGAGGAGTCTGTATATCAAAATTCATATATATAGATTAATATGTTAAGATGCAGAAAGGTACCATTTTTGCCCTTTTCAGCCGTTTTTGCCCATTAAATGGCCCGATTTCGAAAAAATTAATCGTGAGCCCATGTATGTTTCAAGAATTTAATCTACATACCAAATTTCATATTCCTAGATTAATTTGTTACCATTTTCCCCCTTTTTGTCCGACTTTACCCCCCTAATGTATGAATTTTTAAAAATTCCTTCTTAGTTGATCTTTACCCCGAGAGGGGAACCTGCAGCCCAAATCCCAAAATTCTGAGTCGAAGGGATTGGGCTGGGCGATGATGATCATCCACGCAACTCTTTTATATATATAGATTTCTTCGCGCGAAAAACGCTTTATGTAGCAATGAGTTGTGGATATAAAACGTTTTTTCATTGTGAACAGAAATAATTTGTAATTTATTAAATAAATAAATGTTGTTACACATTTTTTTTTATAGAAGAGCTTATTAATACAAATGTCTCCATAATGAACCAAGTAATAATAATAATATAGAAAGTGTTGACATGAAACACTGCACAATTGATTTTAAAAAATGCTAAAAGTTTTGTAAATGCTAAAAGTTGCTAAAAGTATTTCATATGACACAACTGTATATGTAAATCATTTATTTTCCTCTACCATGCATTATTGAAGACAATTTTAATTATTGCAAAATTACATTGTTTTTTTTTTTGAGTGTATATAAAGGGTGATTTTTTAAGAGCTATAGGAAAGTTTTCCAAAAAAAAAAAAAAACATAAAATTCAGAAAAATGCATGAAATCTTTATTTGAATCGATAGTACGGTCCATATAATTTAATGTTTGAAGATTATTTCATGCAAATGTTGACCGTGACTGCGCCTCAAATGGTCCATCCGCTTAGTCCAATTTTGGCATACTCTTTCCAACATTTCGGCCGGTATCTCACGAATAAATGCTTCAATGTTGTCTTCCAATGCGTCAATTGAAGCGGGATTGTCTGTATAGACATGATCTTTAGCATAGCCCCACAAAAAATAGTCTAAAGGCGTTAAATCGCACGATCTAGGCGGCCAATTGACCGGTCCCGTACGTGAAATAAAATGTTCACCGAACTCGCCTCTCAATAAGTCCATTGTTGCGCGTGCTGTGTGGCATGTGGCACCATCTTGTTGAATCCACATGTCATGCAAGTCAAGCTCTTGCATTTTGGGTAAAAAAAAAGTTGGATATCATCTCTCGGTAGCGCTCACCATTCACAGTTACGTTACGATTCGCATCATCTTTGAAGAAGTACGGTCCAATGATGCCATCAGCCCATAAACCGCACCAAACTGTGACTTTTTCTGGATGCATTGGTAGCGTGTTGGTGGTTTAATGTCCAACAATGTAAATATAGCCGCTTCAGTGGGTTGATTAAACTGACCATAAAATGGAAGAAGCGCGCGATGAACTTTCTTAACAGAGCACGCATTTTGATAATAAAATTCAATAACTTGCAAGCGTTGTTCGTTTGTAAGACGATTCATGGTTAAATTATAAACCAAACTGAAGATGTTTGACAATGACACAAAACACGAAACGTGCCAAAAAGATAATAGCTAAAAAATCACCCTTTATTAACTTTTTTAATAGTTTACAAGTTTTGGCATTCGAAAAGTTTATGATGTGTTTGTTGGTGTTGTCGCTTTATATGCTAAATTTATAGAGTAAAATTGTGGAATCGTGTAATACCATATCATAAAGTTGATTGCAACTGATAGTACTTCAACTACACTCATATATGGAATTTTTTTTTATATTAAATAAACAACACACAAATATTTTATGTGGTTTTTAACCATTGGTTGAAATTGTGTATCTGGTTAAAAATCATAAGAGTATAATTAAGAACTACCACCACCATTACATATTCATAAATATAGTATACAGTGAGTGACAATACAATGGAAACTTTTAACAAATTATTTTTTTTGACGACTTGAACGAACGGTCAATAGCAAAAAATTGTATCATAAATTTAAAACTCTTTTCTTAATATAATAATTTGTATGTTTTATTTATTTAAAAAAGGAAAGAAAATATTAACATAAAATAGCTTAACTTCAGAAAAAAAAAATAACAAAACTTAAAAATATTAATTTTTATTTTACTTTAAAATCTTTTAAAACAAAAAAAAAAAAAAAATTAAAATTTTCAAAGAAATTTTTAATTTTAGCAAAATACTGAGACAGTCCATTTTCGAAGACCCTGTTCGCTGTGATATAGTTGAAATAGAGTCACATTTTTATACCCTATACCACTATGTGGTTTGGGTATAATGACTTTGTGCTGCTGTTTGTAACAACCAAAAATATTTGACCTACACCCATCTTTAATTATACCGATCGAATCAGAATCACTATCTGATTCGATTTAACGATGTCCGTCCGTCCGTCTGTGCGTCCATGTAAAGCTTGTAATCAAACTGCAGGTCGCAAATATGAATATATTTTGATGAAATTTGGTATTTAATCTTTTATCGGCCATGGGATGAACGCTATTAAAATTGGTGAGAATCGGTCCATGTTCAGACCTAGCCCCTATACAAATTACCCCTATAAAATCGACATAAATTGACATAAGATCCAAATTGTCATATAGATCTTAGTCAAATTGGGTTTGTATGTGTTTATTACATCCATTAATGAATAGTCCAAAAACGATCCCTATGGGCCAACTCTTAGTCATAGGCCCCATATAGAGCTGCTTCCCGATCTTCACTTAAATCTATCAAAAAACAAAAATATTGGACTGATTCCTCTCAAATTTTGTTTGCATATATTTTTGCAAAATACAAGAGACTTTACCAGACATGGTCAGGATCGGTCCATTTTTGGGCCTAGTCCCCATATAGATAGGGCATCCGATATGAACTTTTTCATATATGCAGCCGAAAAAATTAATAAAAATCGCACTCAAATTTGGTTTATGTTTATTTTCTATATCCAGTTAGTTGGGCCTGAGAGATAGCAGAACACTATTCCAATTCCGTCTTGACCAGTTCATGTGTTCTTAAGCACAATTTTCCATCATGGCCTCTTAAATGAAACCTGGACTCATCGGAAAGCAGAACACTATTCCAATTCCGTCTTGACCAGTTCATGTGTTCTTAAGCACAATTTATGCGAGCCAGACAATTTTTCTCTGATATCAGTGGCTTCTTCATAGAACGATAACAGCCGATATCAGTCTCAATTGCTCGTTGGGAAACAGCTCCAGCATATATTTCTAGTTTCCGATTGTTGATAACCTCTTAAGGTAGCTTTCTTAAATATTTTTTAACTCTCTTGCTATTAAATTATCCTGCATTTGACTGGTTTTATGGAAGCCTGCCTCATAAAAGTTGAGTCGTCATGATAGCAGTATCAAGATAATTCTTGATAATTTTTGAAATTATGGATTTATTTATAAAATATTTTTCAGAAATTTTCTTTTGCTTAAACTGTGTAAATCAATCGGATGTTCTATGTAGTTGTCTCGCGATTAAATCAAATGCAGTTGGGGTTGACAACATTCATCCCAAATTTCTGAAAGCTATTATTCCGCTAATGTTATCCTATATCGCGTACATCTTCAATAATATTATCACTAAGAGCGTTTATCCCCAAAATTGGAAATATGCGAAAATCATACCCACCCCAAAACCAAACAACGAATACCGACCAATTGCAATACTACCGTATTTGTCAAAAGTTTGTGAACATTTACTCGATGGTCAAATAAGTAATTACGTCAATAATAATGATTTGTTGACAAATAGGCAATCAGGATTTCGACCACAACACAGCTGCATAACAGCCCTTATTGATGTATCTGAAGAAATATGTAACAAAATTGACGATGGAAATATCTCGTTTCTTGTTCTTCTTGACCACTCCAAAGCATTTGATACTGTGTATCATGAAGTTCTCTGCCTGAACTTGCTGAAATTGTTCAATTTTTCTGCTTTAATGTCATCATATTTATCATCCCGTCGCCAATCTGTATTTGCAAACAATAAAATTTCAAGACCATTGCCTGTTCTGAAAGGAGTTCCACAAAGATCAATACTGGGACCACTACTATTTTCAATTTACATCAACGATTTAGTGCGACATTTACAATACTGTAATGTCCACATTAGGGTGGCCCTTCGTTATGTGGAGGAAAAAAAAAGTGTTCAAAATGTCGGTCTCACGCCCTAGAAATATGCGAATAGCAAAAAAACTGAGAAATACAAAGTTTTGGGCCAATCAAAAAACGTTTAGTCGTGGCGCAAAGCGATTGAAAATTTCAAGTGTGTTTATATGGGGAAAATATGACTTTTTTTTTCAGATTCTACGTAAATTTCGTTCTATAATTTAATTTTTCCGACAAGCTGTTATATAATTCGGGATCAGTATTAAATTATCCTTTCAACAGGTTATAAAACTTCAAAATCGAATGAAATTTCGCCAAGAAATAGCAAATGCCCCAGACCACTTTTGTGCCAAAAAAAAACTAGTTCATAAAATTTGATGACATTTTTTTCAACTTCGAGAAATTGATTAAAGCCATCATTCTTTTTTGGTCTGTATACTTATAAGTATTCAGATATGAAGTATTGTTTTATTACCACGTTGTTAACCTATTGCGCATTGAGACCGAAAATTGGAAAATTTTTTGTTAAAATTTTTAAAACTCCTTTTTCTTAAACAAAATTTAAAAAAATTAATATATCACTTTAGGGTTTTATTAAATACATGTTGCAGATTAACTGTGTTAATTTTTTAGTAAATCCCTTCGCCAGAATTTTTTTTACAAGGATTTTATTTTTGCGGATTTCGAGAAAAATTGGATTTTTGAGAAATATTCTGTAAATGTACTCTTTCTAAATACTTTGTATCAAAAATTCATCACTTTTCTAATTTTAAATGTTATATTTTATCTTAATAGCCTAGGGTTTCGGAAAAAATAATAATAATATGATATGACTCCATTGGGGTCACATATGACCCCAAGCTAATAAAGGACAATTTATTAAAAAAATTCAAATATTTTGTAAGTGCTGTCCAATTTTTAAATGCGACACATAAAATACAATAACCAAATGTGTAGAAGTTTCGTTCCAAAAATTTGGGATAAATCCGAGAACGTTAACCTATTATTTGCCAAGGCCAGCTTTGGATTTTAAGATATTTTTAAATAAAAATGACCTAAAACGAGTTTTTCTATTAAACTCGTTGATACCACTATTTAGAATTTAAGAAAAATAATTCGGTTAATTTTTATTTATTTAACCCTTCAGTGCTCCTGAGATCAAAATTATCCATTGTGATATATCTCTGGTGCAATTATCTGCTTATTGCTCGCGAATATAAATTAAAACAACTTAGGTCATATGTGTAAAAAATAGGACGCAAATATTTTGTTGTTGCAGCAAAGCCTATTCTGTTTTTTGAAATTCACTTTGATTTAATTTTGTAATTTATTCCATTAAGAGTAGTATTAATTTAATATTACCTTTTATATATATTATTATATTTGAAATTTACTTTTGTTTAATAAACTATTTAAAACTGGGAAATAAAATGGTAGAAGTTTCAAAACATGTAGGTGACATTGAAGATAATATAAAGCGACCGATTATAAAAAATCAAAAAATGTCAACCATTATAAGTAATGGCATCTTCACCGATTGACCTGAATTTTTTTTTTTTTTGGCGTTTTTTATCAATATCTTGCGGAAAGCAAGATATTCAACTATTACTTTATTATATAAAGAAATTTTATAACAAAATTGGTTAAAAGTTGTTTTAATATATATTCGCGAGCAATAAGCAGATAATTGCACCAGAGATATATCACAATGGATAATTTTGATCTCAGGAGCACTGAAGGGTTAAATAAAATAAAAATTAACCGAATTATTTTTCTTAAATTCTACATAGTGGTTTCATCGAGTGTAATAGAAAAACTGGTTTTCGGTAATTTTTATTTAAAAATATCTTAAAATCCAAATTTGGCCTTGGCGAATAATGGGTTAACGTTCTCGGAATTATCCCAAAATTTTTGAAACGAAACTTCTACACATTTGGTTATTATATTTTAAGCGTCGCATCTCAAAATTGGACAGCACTTACAAAATATTTGAATTATTTGAATAAATTGTCTTTTATTAGCTTGGGGTCATATGTGACCCCAATTCCAAAAGGGTTAATGGAGTCATATTATTTTTTCCGAAACCCTAGGCTATTAAGATAAAATATAACATTTAAAATTAGAAAAGTGATGAATTTTTGATACAAAGTATTTAGAAAGAGTACATTTACAGAATATTTCTCCAAAAATCCAATTTTTCTCGAAATCCGCAAAAATAAAATCCTTGTCAAAAAAATTCTGGTGGAGGGATTTACGTAAAAGTTAACACAGTTAATCTGCAACATTGTATTTAATAAAACCTTAAAGTGATATATTCATTTTTTTAAATTTTGGTTAAGAAAGTTTTTTCAAACTTGAAAAAGGAGTTTTAAAAATTTTATCAAAAAATTTCCAATTTTCGGTCTCAATGCGCAATAGGTTAACAACGTGGTAATAAAACAATACTTCATATCTGAATACTTAGAAGTATGGAGACCAAAAAAAAAAAAAAAAAAAAAGAATGATGGCTTTAATCAATTTCTCAAAGTTGAAAAAAATGTCATCAAATTTCATGAACTAGTTTTTTTTGGCACAAAAGTGGTCTGGGCATTTGCTATTTCTTGGCGAAATTTCATTCGATTTTGAAGTTTTATAACCTGTTGAAAGGATAATTTAATATTGATCCCGAATTATATAACAGCTTGTCGGAAAAATTAAACTATAGAACGAAATTTTCGTAAAATCTGAAAAAAGTCATATTTTCCCCATATAAACACACTTGATATTTTCAATCGCTTTGCGCCACGACTAAACATTTTTTGATTGGCCCTAAACTTTGTATTTCTCAGTTTTTTTGCTATTCGCATATTTCTAGGGGGTGAGACCGACAGTTTGAACACTTTTTTTATTAAGGGCCACCCTAGTCCACATGTATGCTGACTATGTACAACTCAATATAACGATTGTTTGGAAAAACTAAACAGAGATCTGAAACACATTCATGACTGGGCAAATATAAACGGTTTGTGTCTTAATCCTATAAAGTCTAAGTGTTTAATAATAGCTAAGAAAACTTTGAAGTTACCTTTTGAGCCGATTGTAATGCTTAATGATCAAAAAAATAGAAATTGTATCAACAGCCAAGAATCTTGGCATCACTTTTAATTCCACTCTCACATGGTGCGACCATATAAATGCTGCTACAAGGAAAACTTATCCAATACTACGGACACTGTGGCACACCAAGTATGTTATACCACTTAAGATTAGAATTTTATTAGCAAAAACCTACTTAATACCAACTCTACTATATGGATGTGAAATATATGCAAGTTGCGATTTTACAAGTCGAAAAAACTAATATCAACGTATAATGCAAGATATGTTTTTAATTTTAAGATATGTTTTTAATTTAAGAAAATATGATCATATATCTCAATATTCCAAAAAACTATATGGGGTGACTCTTACTGATTTAATGAAAATAAGAACGCTATTACTGCTACACAAAATTATATACACACGTGCACCGCCTTACTTGTCCGAAAGATTACTTTTTACACGTTCACCAAGATCGAACGATATCATACAGTTAAGATATCGAAGCTTAATATCTGAGTGGCAGATATATATTAATTCAGTTCGTCTTTGGAACATGCTACCCTCGTCCATTCAATTTATAAGCAACGTCCAGCAATTTAAGAAAGAACTATTTCAATTTCACCCATAATTAATTAAATGTAATTTATTTCAGCTCTCATTTATTTATATATTTTGTTTCTTCAAAAAAAAAAAAATTTATTTCTTTTATATTTACATATATTTATTTATTTATTTATATATTTTTATTAAATTAACCCATTATGCTTCATATGTGTTAACCATTTTTTTTTTTTATTAATTTTTTATCTTTTTGGGTTTTATTTATTAAATTAATTTTTTTCTGTTATACTGTGTACTATTTATATACTGTGTATTTTTACATGTACTTATTCATCATTACTTTGTAAAAATCCATTACTTTAATTATAAGATTGTAAATCTTGTTATAATGGAAAAATAATGAAATAAATTAAATTTAATTTAAATTAAAACCAGCAGTGAAATAATTTATTATCCACTAAACTATCTTTTTACCATTTGCATGTGTAAACATCTATACGTGCAGGGGGGTAAATATCTATTTCACAATACGATCACAAAAAGAGCGTAACATGTGAGCCGTAAGACAAAATCGGTGTCACTTATGCATGTATTGGTGCAAAAATTATGATATGTAATAACCTGTTTGAAAATGAAAAATAAAAAGTGAAAAATAAAAATGAAAAATAAAAAATGAAAAATAAGAAATGGAAAATAAAAAATTAAAAATAAAAAATAAAAAATGAAAAACGAGATATAAAAAAGTGAAAAATAAAAATTAAAAATAAGAAATGGAAAATAAAAAATGAAAAATAAAAAATAAAAAATGAAAAACGAGAAATAACAAATGAAAAATGAAAAACGAAAAATGAAAACTGAAAAACGAAAAATAAAAAAATGAAAATTAAAAAATATTAAATGAAAAATGAAGAAAAATGAAAAATAAAAAATAAAAAATGAAAAATAAAAAATGAAAATTAAAAAATATAAAATGAAAAATGAAAAACGAAAAATGAAAAATTAAAAATGAAAAACGAAAAATGGAGAATGCAAAATAAAAAATGAAAAACGAGAAACGAAAAATGTAAAATTAAAAATATAAAATTAAAAATAAAAAATGAAAAATGAAAAACGAAAAATGAAAAATTAAAAATAAAAAACGAAAACTTAAAAATTAACCGGTTGAAACAATAAATAATAAAAAATTCTTTTATATTAGCAGAGCCTGTGAAGTTGATTGCTATAAGTGATACATAGATGACGCTTTCTGTTTGATTTTAAAAAAGTGCCATAAAAATCTTTAATTACTAGATGTGTAAACATTTCCCCTGTGATCCGATCACATGATTTTTGGTATAATAATTAATTATAAGATAAAAACATTCAAAAAACAATTGTATTTAAAAATCAGCTGAAAGAAAATTAAATATTTAAATGACGGTTGAGATTTGATAAATTTTTTTCATACCGTCTTATATTTCCACTGCTTTAATCAATTCTCATACGGATGTTTAAAAGTTTCCATTGTTTTGCCATCAGAAAAAAAATTTTTTTTTTCGTTTATCTATTTTTTTAAAATTGTATTTTTGGTAACAAAATTGTTATCTTTCAATAGAGAACACACCAAAGAGTGATTCGTAAAAATAACTTACTTTAAGACTTAATACGAAGTTATTAAAAAAGAAAATTGGCAATTTAGATTTTTTTTAAAAGTTCCATTGTATTATCGCTCACTGTATACACAATGGTACATTTGCATATTACAACATGTTCATAAAAAATCCAGCTTTAATTCTGTATCTCTATTTAAGATATAATTCATTATGTTTTTGAAAATAATGGGGACATTAAATATGATTATTACATTATTAATGAATACTTATAGTACGTACGTAATAATATGATAAAATGAAATATATATAAAAAAAAAATAACGATTTAATTTTATCTAGGTAAACCTATTTGCCACATTTTCTCGCACACTTACCAAACAATAGTAAATATTACCAGAAATGTATGGGCATTAATATTTAAATGTCAAATATTGTGTGGTAAAATACTAATAAACAATATATGAATTAAAGCCCAGTGGCAATAGAAGTATTAGTAGTAGTTGTAGTAGTTGTGAAAGTTAGAACTACATAAATATTCATATAAATTATTTAAAATGAAATACTGGTACATACGAGTACAGGCACATATTTATGTTCTCAAAACACATACAACATAAATAAAAACTTTACAAAAACAAACATACATTCATTTAAACATAAGCTGAAAATACTTAAACAAACACAAACACACACACACACACACATACCCACAGAAAATATATGGCAGTCATATTAACAACTAAAAGTTGACTCTTTGAGCAAATACAAATACATGTACATGTATCTTGTAAGTGTACTCGTATGTATATTAGAAACCTTGTCTTACTCCTAACAATCGGAACATTCTTAATTCTTAATGTTGACAACACAATTGTGCGAGTATTTGTTTATTCAAGTGTGAATGTTTTTGGTTGTTTGAGTATTTTTCATTAATGGCATAAAATCAAATCCCTTTTTACTGGCAGCAAACGTTTGATATTTAAACTTTTCCTTTAGCATCTTTTAATGATGATTGCATACGTTTCGATTTAGGTAGAAAAATACAAATGTTTTTACCATGTTTTACAAAATGTAATTAACATGTAATACAAATGTAAATAAATTTTAAACTAAGTCTTAAGGACCAAGAAAATAAGTTAAGTCACACTATAGGTAAAATAATCACGTTGTGATTGCTGCCAAAGCAGCAGTATGTACAGAAGTGATTTTAAACAACATTTAAAAATGTCAATAACTACATCATGTGAACACTACTTCCTTTAAGTCTACATTGTAATTAAAATTTTGAAAACACAAATTTTATTCGAAAATTCAAAACTGATAATGAGAATTCAAATTGAGCTCAAAAACATTGATATTGGGTAAAAATATGATTGTTATGAAGAAGTAGTATTGAGGAATTGACCAATTCAAAGTTATGAGGGCGGTCCCAGAACAACATGACCTAACGTAAAGATGGCGGCACAGAAAGCGCGGTATATACAGAAGTGTTAAGTGTTTTGGAAAGTTCCATCTCTGCTATGAACACATGTTAAATTTCGTTTCGATCTGGCAACTCCTTCATATAGAAACAGGTGTTCAAAAAAGACGCATCCGCGATTTCTTTACAATCGAAAAATTAGAAATTCGTTGTCATTAAATATTTACATAAAAAAAGTTTATCGGGACAAGAAATTTATAATGATACGGTGAAAGTGTATGGTGAAAGTCCTCCTTCATATGCAACAATAAACAAGTAAGAAAATTATAGTCGGTCTAGACCGACTATACGATACCCTATACCATGCGTTTAGAAACTCTATCTCTTAGGCCCAACTAACTGGACATAGAAAATAAGCAAAAACCAAATTTGAGTGGGATTTTTATTAATTTTTTTGGCTGCAGATATAAAAAAGTTCATATCGGATGATACATCTATATGGGGACTAGGTCGAAAAATGGACCGATCCTGATCATGTTTGGTAAAGTCTCTTGTATTTTGCAAAAATATATACAAACAAAATTTGAGAAGAATCAGTGCAATATTTTTGTTTTTAATAGATTTAAGTGAAGATCGGGAAGCAGCTCTATATGGGGCCAAAGGGATCATTTTTGGACTACTCATTAATGGATGTAATGAACGCATACAAACCCAATTTGAGTAAGATCTATATGACAATTTGGATCTTATGGCAATTTATGTCGATTTCATAGGGGTAATTTGTATGGGGGCTAGGTCTTAACATGGACCGATTCTCACCGATTTCAATAGTATTCATCCCATGGCCGATAAAAGCTTACATACCAAATTTCATCAAAATATATTCATATTTGCGACCTGCAGTTTGATTACAAGGTTTACATGGACACAGACGGACGGACATTGTTAAATCAACTCACAAAGTGATTATGATTCGATCGGTATAATTAAAGATGGGTCTAGGTCAAATATTTTTGGTTGTTACAAACAGAAGCACAAAGTCATTATACCCAAACCACATAGTGGTATAGGGTATAAAAATTGGGTTGCTGAATTTAAACGTGGTCGTACAAGCATTGAAGATGAACCACGTAGTGGACGTCCAAAAACAGCAACAACAACAGAAATCGTAGCCAGTGTGCATGATATGGTATTAGATGATCGACGAATAAAAGTGCGTGAAATAGCTAATATCATGGGCAACTCAAATGTTCGAGTCCATTTAATTTTACTTGAAGAACTACAGATGAAAAAGCTTTCTGCAAAATGGGTGCCGCATTTGTTAACAGTCGACCAAAAACGCATAAGAATGAAAATTTCTCAAGCTTGTTTGGATCGTTTTAAGAAAAATGTAATGGATTTTAAGCGTCGTTTCATAACTGTTGATGAGACATGTATCCACCACTATACTCCAGAGACAAAAGAACAATCCAAACATTGGACTGAAATTGGAGGAAGAGCCCCAAAGAAGGCAAAAACAATTCAATCGGCTGGTAAGGTTTTTTGGTACTTCATAGGTATTTTATTGATCGACTATCTGCAAAATGGTAAAACAATAAATTAAGAGTACTATTGCAACCTTTTGGATCAATTAAATGTAAAAATTCGAGAAAAACGTCCTTACTTACAAAAAAAAATAATTTTTCATCAAGACAACGCACAAGAGTGTTTTAACAATGGCTAAAATCAACGAATTAAAGTACGAGTTGCTTGACCACCCACCTTATTCTTCTGATTTAGCTCCCAGTGACTTTTACCTGTTCCCAAATCTAAAATAATTCCTTGCTGGTTTACAGCTGTAAACCACTATTTTGAAGACCTTGAGGAAAACTATTTTAATCAGGGGATAGAATTGCTAGATAAGCGTTGGACTAAGTGTATTTAAGTTTCACGAGATTATATTGAAAAATAAAAATATTTTTGAAGACCTAACTATTCTCTTTCATTGCTAGGCTAAGAACTTTCCGAACCGCCCTCGTATGCATTAAGCTTCAAAGTACATGATCTCAGTGAATTTGTAAACGTGGAAAAAATTGGCACCGTTATTTAATTCAATACTTTCATTTGAAAGATCTCAGTCCAAACAATGTTAAAACACAGCTAGATACTAATCTGGGGGAGTCTGCTCCTTCATTTAAACGAGGCTGTATGAGCTGTCAAGACGAATACCGTAGTGGTGTTGATTTTTTTTTCCAGATGAAGACAGATCCTCATCCGATACAGACTCTGAAAAAGTAGGCGAACCACCACGCAAGAAAGTAAAGGGAGCAAACAAACGAAAATAAATTTATGCGTTCATCGATTTTTATGATCTATGTATCTATGTAATAACTTGATTTTTTAATGTTACGTGTTAATTATAAATAACACAAAATAAATATTATCCAAATTCATTGAAACATGAAATCAATATTCTTGTCAAAATGAGATATCTTCACTTAATTCTGTGGTTTTCTGGAATAACCGCATATGTCCATTTTTGTCAGTTTTGAGTTAACGATGCCAAATATATTATTTTTTAACGCTCTTTACATGTGTTAAATTAAAAAAAAAAATATTGATAATTTCTGAGTTTTTTCTTTAAATAACGACGTAACTTAAATGTTTATTAAATTAATTTGCAGCACTAACGACGTATGTCAACCTACGTTTGATCGCTGACAAATTATTTTCTCAGAAAACGACACATACCGACATACGCTGTTATTAATGCAAAAAAAAATGCTAAATAATTTTGGATTAGTTTTCAGTGTATAACCAGTTATAAAAACTTTTTTCTGTTATTTTTTGTCACTATTATTCTTGATACGTTATTATATTCTCATCCTAAGTCCCGTTAGCTTTTTGGTGACGAACAAAAAAATACATTTTCATGCAACAACAACTTATGTCTACATGGGTGGTAGCATTGGTAGTTTTCTTTTTCAAAGAAAACGACGTTTGTCGACATAAGTTATTTTATCTGCACACACTTTAAGTGTAATTTACATATTGTTTTTTCGTCCTTCTCTAGGATCTATTCCTCTGAAGATTTTTGACTCAAAATTTTATATAAAGTATTCATTGCCCATATCTGCAGGACTGTTAAATAAAAGGTTCTAAAAACCTTATATCGAGCCCATAATTTCAAATATAACGTTTTTGGCTCCCCCTGAACATTTTGATTTTATGACATACGCGGTTATTCTAGAAAACCGCAGAATTGTTAGTAAAAGCGAAACGCGTCCATCGATTTTCATGATCCAAGTCTCATTTTGTGTACAGGTTATATGACTTCATGCTAAAGTAATAAGACTTGACACTTTTTTCCGTTATGGATTTTGCATGATTTTTAAAAATACAAAATTTTAATTTTTTAGTCAAATTATTTTTTTTCTTCATAAATTTATTAATAACTGCGAAATTGATGATTATGTTGAGAAATGTTATAGAAGTAGATTAAAGTCATGGTAATTCTTAATTTTTATAAATTTGTTTCAGCAATATCGGACAAGTAGTTCTCGAGTTATGTCAAACAAAAGAGCCCAAAACGTGACAAATTTCCTTATACGATACTTACTAAGTTCAAATCGACTAAGTTCTCGATTCCTAGACAATATAACTTTCCCCGGTGATTTCATCCCATCCCGCTTTTGGCTGGCACACAGTGTAATGAGATGTAACCATGTGTCTTTTCAAATTCGTAACATTTTCGCCAATAAATTTTGCAGAACAAATCTTACAAATTGACACTATTACTTTTTTATCAATGTTAAAAAACTCTCTTATAAAAACTTCCCTATTACGACCCATTTTTTAAGTTTTTAATTTTTTTTTGTAACTAAAATTTTTTTATTTTACAATGAAACTTCACTTAATCAATTAAAACATCAACCAAATTAGTTATTGTCTTGCACACTGATTTGAGTGCAAATATGCAAGAATTTTATAAATGGTTCACCAAATCTTTGAATACCTTCCACAATATAAGAAAAGTTTTTAAGAAAACTTTTATTAAAGGTAATGACAAACTACTATATGTTCCTCCAATCACTTAGTGGAGGGTGAAAATAAAAACAGATTCTATAATTAGAAATTTGATGAAATTACGGTAATTGTTTCTTAATCTTTACTTAATGTTTGGTACTTCTATTTTTAGAATATTTATAATGTGTGACAGTGAAGAGTTTAAAATTAAAAATTACGCTTTTGTTTATACATTACACTTTTAATTACACATTACATTACTCACTGGTTTTCATTATGTAATGTTATAAAAAAAAAATAAAAAAATATTTGAGTCCAAATGCACTCATACGCCCATCCCTAATATTAAATAAATTTTAACACTTATGTCACGTATTTTTAATTTTTGTATAAACCAAAAACAACAATATAGTGATTTTTATAAAAAAATTGATTGCAAAAAAAATTCCCATAATAGTTATTCTCGAAAAATTTATTGTACTATTAAAATTCAATTTTTAAAAATTTTAAAAATTCATTAAAAAATAATAGTTATGCTTAAGATTTTTTCTATTTAGTTATTTATAACTATTATAAAACAATAACAAATACATTAGTTGGAGCATAACTACAATTATTATTTTTTAACTTGTTCATAGTAATTATAAATCAATTTTTATTAATAATTATTAAAAATGGCCAATTTTTTCGGATCTCAAAATTTTGATAATAGTTATTTTGGGTCCTTGGTAAATAGGATCATGAAGGGCCCAAACAAGTTTTTCAAGAAAGTGGTTATCTTCAAGTAAAAGAATCAGTGAAGGCACTAATAAAAGCTTAATGGGAGGTGGTCTAGAAAAAATAAAATTTTCATTAAAAATCAGTTATGTATGATATTTATTTTACTAAATTTAAACTTATATACGATTTCTGTTCATAAAACGTATTTTACAGTATTTTTTTTGTCAATTAATTCAAAAGTTATTTGAAGTTATTCATGCACTAGTTTTCTCGTATGCAGGCCTTAATAATCACATCCGATATCTATAATATTAATTGGCTAGACGATTTCTTGTGAACGATGTTTTGTTCTACCGTTTTATCCCGATTTTGATCAAACGTATATTATTTTTAAGGCGTTTCTTTTTAGCCGTTCACCAGATTTACAGATTTTTAAATTTTTTCTTTTCTTTTGAGTAAATTGCATTTAAAGTTGCTACTAATACATACGTAAAATTATACTTGTGCTATGTGTGTGTTTAGTAAATTTATTAATGTGTTTGTTAATGGGTTTGTTTTCTTCATTCACCCAAAAGTGTTGGTTTGTGAATTGGCTAAGTTGAAATATGAAGTTGCCTAGAATTTGCACTCGAATTTCGAGCGCTGGAATCTGCTAGTATACTTTAATATATGCTTACAAGCAAATAAAAGATATTCTCATTATACATATTTTGATATCTAAACATTTTTGGATCTGGTAACCTTTCTGAAGCGCATGCGGTAGACTATAGCGCTTTTGTTTAACATACTGCTCTGTGGTCAGACTATAATGAATTTGTTAGTACTAAAAACGACCTAGACCTAATTTTTATTATCGTGATCGATCATAATCAGAATCACTTTCTAAATTGATGTAGATATGTCTGTCCGTCCGTCTAAGTGTCCATATAATGAAAGTACGGATCGAAAATACAAATATATAGTATTCTATGCCCGCCAAGGGTAACGTTCAGATTATCTTAGATATCTTCACATTAATTCAGCAGTCCGAAAGTCAACCGTCTAAAATCATTTTTATTTCCAGTCCTGCTTTCCGCTCACTTAAGTCTACAAATGAAAAAAATACATCGATTTTACAAAAATTTATTTTGTATATGGGGCGTTTCATGTCAAGTGATCCAACTTTTGAAACGAATGTCTTCCAATGGGATGAAATAACACCAAGGTCAGTACTATTGGCTAGTAGTTTAGACACAACTTTTCAACAAGATCGGTCCAGAACTCTCTGAGTTAAAGGGGGGTCAAAATTTGACATTTTGGCCAAACACGTGTTTTTTCTCATCCATGTAACTTTTTACCTATTGTTCTTAGCAAATTTTATCCCAAATAGTTTAGATAGCTATTTCTTTAGCCTTTCGGAAAAAAATTAAAAAAAATTAAAAAATTTTTTTTGGCCTTTTTTTCATAATCAAAAATTTTCCAAAAAAAATTTTTTTTTGCTCAAAAAAAACGTAGGTTTTTCCTTTAAGAGGTTTTTGGTCGCTTAGTGGGATGCGAGGTGGATATCTATCAAAAAAAAAAAATGTTCTGTAACTCAAGACAAAGGTTTTTCTCTTTTTACCATATGCACTAATTTGAATTTTTTCCTATTAGTGTGTAAGCGTTTCTAAAACCTGAAAAAGAAAACCTATACTGAGAAACTAGACAAATTTACCTTTCCGACGGTATGTAATATACCTAACTAAAATTTCATACCTTCGATACTGTAATACCCAAAATATGTTAACCTCAGGAAAAAAATCACTTTTTTTCTATAGAAATGTTGAAAAATTATTTTTTGTATTATGTTGTTTATAGTAGCTAATGAAGTATTTAAGTTTTGTAAATTTTTAAATACCCAGCCTTTCATCCAGTACGACGAAAATGCCACTCAGCTGGCATTCCAAAATCTTTTTTATGAGCTATAAGATTTGCGAACCTTCTTTTGTTTTTAAAATGTTGACGAGCTCCGTCCGAAACGTAGTATACCTTCTCTACTGTAAATTTAGATTTTAGATATTTTAGCATTATCTTCTGGTACTTATAAATTGCAACGGTATCATGTTTTAAATCGTGGGATATGATTGCCATACTTTTGTGTTTCAGTTTTTCATCTTTCGTGCAGTAAATAACTACTGTGAATATAATTGCTTGGTCGTTATTGAAGTGGAAAGATTGCACGGCATCCTGAAGAACATATTTATAGTTATCTGCGAAATCATATGAAATAACGAATTCACCAGACTTCCAATGTATCTTCAGATCCTTGAAGAATGACCATTGGTCTTTGACTAAAAAGTCATAGGTTCTCAAGTTTAGTAATCCTGTACACATTTCTTCCACAAAATCATCCACATTTAAAATGATTGTTTTCAATGTACACCTGTCAGTCAAGATTCAAATTTGACCTCCTCTATATATTCGTGATCAAAAGAGTTGACTAAATTGTCTTTAATGAATGTGGTTTCCGGGCAATTTGAACATTCACCTAAGTGGTAAGAAGTTGTTGCATAAGGACATATAGTCAATTTAAGGCAATCGCGGTAATCGTGTAAATCTTCTGGCGAATCAGTTAGTCTACAGCTGAACCTAGTAACGCTAAGAAAAGATTCGCAAAAAAGCAGCAAATAAAGGCGATAAATAAGCGACCAAAAAGCTCTTAAAGGAAAAACCTAAGCTTTCTTGTGAGCAAAAAAAATTCCTTTTGTAAAAAAAAAGTCAAACTAATTTTTTTATTTTTTTAAATGTTTTTTTCCGAAGGACTGAAGAAATATCTATCTAAACTATTTGGGACAAATTTTGCTAAGAACAATAGATAAAAAGTTACATGGATGAGAAAAAACACCTGTTTGGTCAAAATGTAAAATTTTGACCCCCTCTGACTCAGAGAGTTCTGGACCGATCCTGTTGAACAATTGTGTCTAAACTATTATCCAATAGGACTAACCTTGGTGCAAATTTCATCCCGATCGGAAGACAAAGATTTCAAAAGTTGTCCATATGTTATTGAGCAATATAAGTTACTTTACAAACTCTTTATTGCCCGATGTTGCCTATAGGTAACATTGTAAATTTTAGCTTATAAGTCCCGTAATTTTTATTTTTTTCTCCTAGGGATTTCTCAGAGTAGCTTGATATATTGTGCAAGCCTAATTGCAAATATTTTAATGTAAGTATTGATAGACATCATTTGAGACCTTATCTTATTTGATTGCACATGCTCAATTTTTTTTCTGCCAAAAGTGAATTTACAGATAATCAAAAAAAAAAAAAAATAATAAAGATATTTAAAAGTTAAAATTTAAATGCTTAAAAATATTGTTTAAAGGTAACAAAATTAGAAAAAAAAAAAATAAAAAATACTTTTAGATGATGGTTAGTCATTTTTTAAATACAATATGGCTTATAGGTTATATTTCATAACAGTTACGCCAGGACACATAGGACTTTGAAATTGATATCAATTCATATTTAGGTCTAAACTAACAACTACATAAACTTTAAAATTTTTTAACCACGCCCTAAGTAATTCGGGCATGAAATGGTTAAATATGGTCATCACCGGCCAATTTTTCGACCTAAATCCATTATAAAACTGGCATACGATATGAGTTTTTTTATATACCCGTAAGGCCGAGGCCACGCAATGAGCGGCAAAGCGGCGAGCGGCAGAGCGATGAGCGGAAAAAATAAAACATATGAAATACTACTGAAGTGGCCACACAATGAGCGGCATGTGAACGGCATTTTTGAGCGGCTAAGCGGCGCCGCTCAGGAATAGAACTTGTTCTAATTTTTAGTTGTTTTCTGAGCGGCAAATAATAAAAATGGCAAAAAAATAGTTTTTCTTTCTTCTGTCAATCTGTAGCGCGATTCAGTAACTTCTTTTTAACGACAATTGAATCGTTAGAAAAAGAAAACAACAAAATTATCGATTTTGGTATTCAGTAAAATTTTTAAACGATATTCGCTATTGTTAAAGTCGGCTGTTGTTGTTATCTTAACGACAACCATTTTAGTGTTGTTTTTCAATCGATAAAAAGTTAAAGAGGTTGAAATGTAGTCATACAAAAATAAAAATCATAAAACAGTGAAAATATTTTGGTTTTATTATAAAACCTTTTTGTATAAATAATAAATAATAACATTGACAATGGCACTTTGACAACTAACCGCTCAGAAATGACGCTTAGTAATAAGCCTCTTACCGCTCAAACTCGCCGCTTTGCCGCTCACCGCTCTGCCGCTCATTGCGTGGCCGCGAAACAAGGCCACTTTATTTTGATTTATGTTTACTTGCTATCCCCCGAATTCATAATGAAAAGTTAGCTGCTGTTTACGTGTCGCGCTCAACGAGGTTCTTACTAGTTAACCGATTAGCCTTAGTTTTTAGTTAGCACATAGTTTATTCATAATCAATTTTTTGTTGTCATCTAATAGCTTTAAAAACAACTCTGAAATTTGTAATGCCACCATATTTTTTGCATTAATGCCACCTGATATAGTGAAAATCAACTCTACATTTCAATTTGTGTGATTTCACTCCTTCATTTTTTTAAATTTATATTTACAAGTGTTAAGTTTACGACAAAATTATTTTAATTTGAAACTTATGTAAAAAAAATGTTTAAAAGATCCGCAAAGTAAAAAATATTTGTTTGCACTTAAAAATAATATATATATTTTGTTTTGTTTAGTTTGACACACATCAGCTGTTTTAACATACTTATTCAGTATTTGAAAGGTTGTTGATCTGAGTTTAGCAAACGCAGCAGCAAGTGCATTATAAATAATACTCATGCTAGGTGCTGCATAACTTTCTTTTCTCCTCATATAACGTTATAGGTTATAGCGGTCTATAAAGAATAAAACTTTCTTCATTGTTTATATTATTTTATATCAGAAAAATTTTAAAATAGAAAAAATTAAAAATAATCTAATAAATAATCTAAGAATATTGTGCGAAAAGAAAAATTGAATTATTTTTAGAATACTTCTAAAATTCTTTTAAGGATATATTTTATTATTTTAAAAATTCGCAATTTTCAAATTTAATGACTCTTTATTAAAATTCGTAGATTAAAATTTATGTCAGGCTACTTTTCTTGGGAAAATTTCACAAAGTCTGGAAATGCTTTGTCCGACTTTAGGTAAATTGACCACTTAACTACCAATAGCTGTCGTTAAAAAGTTAAAGAACTTACCCAAACATTTGGAATAAAAAAAGTATTTTAAAGAAATATTCTATTTATTTTCTTTAGGATTAATTACCAAACTGTGGTAAAAATGTTGACTTAAACAAAATGAAACAACTCTTTTTGGCAGCACACTTTCATTGTATGTTCTTAAATGTTAAATTTTAATGGTTTGTGTCGTTAAACTTTGTATAATTTTACTACTTTTGCTAACATAAAATTTTGCCACTGTTGCTACTGATTCTGTTGCCATAATCATGACAAAGTGATTATAAGCGTTAAGTTTTAATAAAGACTTTTTTGTTACTCTTCTCATCATTGTAGTAGTGGAGGTTTATTGTATGTGTGCTGATATACGTTAAATTAAATATAATTACAAGATACTATGTGAGCACTTGAAACAAAAGTACTGACAATATAAATTTGAGTATGTGAGTGAAGATGACAGTGTTCATGGGATTCAATGTGTGTGTGTGCATGACAATAAACACACTAGGGATAGTGTTAGACATGTGGGTGATGGGTAACATTTTGATGCTATTTTCATAAAAACTAAAGAAACATTGTTATAGTAAAAGGACAACATATAGTGTTCGGGATTTATTTTAACATGTACTCGTATATAGGTACATACATATGTAAGTAGATGCTAAGTGAATAAGTACGAGTAGTTGTAAAACTGAATTTAAAATCTACTTTACCAAAAATTGTGTATTACGTGAGGTTGAATTTGAAGCTGTACAATAAATTTCATTTCATATTTTCACCCTTTATTAAACGTACACAAAATATTTTAATCTCTGTGTGATGATAATTTACACTCAAAGAAATGTAAATGCAGTTTTAAATAATCTTTTTTTCCTTCATCAAAACGTTTATTATTTTATTAATATCAACTCAATTTCTACTACCCCTATATAACTACGCACAGTGGACCATATTTTGAGAAGGCGGCCAAAAATCATTTTTTTTTTGTTACCGATTTTAAAGTTATATTATTCATTTGAAAGTAAATACTAGTAAACCTCGGGAGCCAAAAAAATGCGACTCTATCTCAACTATATCACAGCGAACATGGTCTTCGAAAAAGGGGTTTCTCAGTATTTTGCTAAAATTAAAAATTTCTTTGTAAATTTTTATTTTTGAATGACTGTAACTTTTTTGATTTAAAAGATTTTGAAGTGAAATAAATTTTGTATAATTTTGTGGCTTCCATGCTATTAATGTTAAAAATGAGTCATTCAGAAATTAAAAAAAAAAATTTTAAAAAAGGTCCAAATTTTCCGAAAATCTCCTACTTAATAGAGCATAACTCCTGCCAGTCAAAAGCAGTCAGAAAATATCTGGCACTCTTCTATAGTCCGAACCCTCCCCTATACTACTATACCCCATTATACACCCGCCAGTTTCCGCCCGTGTGCACCAGAACAATTTTTCTGACCCAAGGTTAGATATTTTCTGCAAAATTTATGAATACAAAAGTTGTCCACTATGTGGTTATGATATACATATTAAGTTTGAGATGATGTTTGTAACTGCCAAAAATATTGGACCTTTATCCATCTTTTATTATACGGATCGACTCAAAAACACTTTCTGAGTCGACTAAACGATGTCCGTCCGTCCGTCTGAGTGTTACGAATACAAAAGTTGGTCGTACCGGTGCACAGCGGTGTATTTTTTTGCGTGTCGGTAGAGTTGTCAGGAGTTGCTATATACTTATAAAAGAGGGTTGAGATATAATGCGCTTAATTGTTACAGGTAGATTTACATAGGTATATTTCAAAAACATTAATAGTCTGAATTAGATTTATATAGTTTAAATACCTGACAAAATGGGAAACAATTTAAACAACAGGTAAATGGTAAAAAAAAAACTATTGCGACATAGCCCTTTAAGATATGAGCAGGTATGCTTCACCTTTTAAAAGGGGTTAGGGTGTGGGTTTTTATGCTTCTATAAGTGGTAATAAAAGATAAAAATTTTTATTTTACATAATTGCAAGAAAGAGTATTTATAATAATGTTTCCACAATTATTATTCATTACAATTTATGCAATGGCTGAGTACTGTTACAGAGATCTGGCAGATATTTATTTTCAACGAAATGATGTAGACGATGTAATTTTGCACATAGTGAGCAACGACTTCTTTAAGAATTGTAACCTAGAAGACATTGAAATGCACAAAGGAAAAATTACTAATTTTGCATCGAATTTGAAAAGACGGTACATTGAATGCTCTCATAGCAAGGCAAAGATGTACAAACGTTACCAAGACTGGATAATAAAGGAACTTATTTTTGAGAGTGCATCTACAACTGCCAACGAAAGTGGAAAAAAGGGTCGACCAGCAAAACCAATTGACGGATATAGTGAAAGATCTCGAAGGCGCAAGCTGGAGAATATCAATGAAGAAATTTTTCAAAGAATTATAAAGAATTCATGTTTGCACCAAATTCAACCAACCCAAAATAAAATTGAAATAATTGAAAAAATAGTAGTAGCGAGCCCAAGGCGCACAAAGAGAATTTTGAAAGGCATTCCTACACCAATTGATAAGTAATTTAATTTTTTTTTAATTTTTAAGATAAGTAATTTACGCCGGAAGAAGCGTTCGCACTATTTTTGAATTTGAAATTGGCCAAAAATCAATATAAGGAATTGCGGAAGCGAACCAATGAAAATAATTGTGGGATTTTTCCAGAGTATCGAGATTTAGTTTCTGCCAAAAAAGAATGCTTACCTTCACAATCTGCTATTAGTGTCACTTCAACATCAGCAGAAATAAAATTGCTTGATCTCCTTGAACATACTGCAGAACGATTGCTAAATACGCTTGATACTGATCATTAAAAAAAATTGGTAATAGCAGCATTACTTTAATTTCTAAATGGGGATGTGAATGATCCTCTGGTCAGAAACAATACAAGCAATTTAATGCCGAAAATTCATCAGATGCTAATTTATTTATGGTATATTTCGTTCCATTGCGCTTAACAAAAAGGTATAGCGTCTTAGAGCCGTCAACTAGTAGAGCAACAGAAATTGATATATGGAAAAATGAAATTCCTTCTTCAACAAAGTATTGCAGACCAATAAAATTTGCATTCAAAAAGGAAACCAAAGATGTCATAACTGAAGAAGTTCAAAAAATAAAAGATCAAATTAAAGAACTTCAACCAGTAATATTTAAATTTGATGACCAAGACATGATTGATGAAAATGATTGATGGAAAAGTTGCACAAGCTTTAACTGGAACAAAGTCAACGTCAAGCTGCATTATATGCCAAAAGACATCAAGTCAATTAAGCCAACCCCCACCAGAAGACGATAGTTTTAAGGAAGCCTACGAATTTGGAATGTCCCCTCTTCATGCTAGAATACGTTTCATGGAGCATATTCTTAAATTGGGTTATGATTTGAAATTTGGTCCGTTAGGCGAAACAGTGAGAAAAAAACAAAGAAAATGAAGAAAAAAGAAAGCAAAAAAAAAAACAAATTCAACAAAAATATCTACAGCTAGGCCTCGTAATCGACCAACCAAAACAAGGGGAAGGAAACACAAATGATGGAAATACTGCAAGGAGATTTTTTTCCCCATCCAGAAACTGCAGCATATATAACAGCTGGAGATCATGAATTAATAAGACGATTCAAAATCATATTATAAGTTCTAGCATGCAGCAGAAAGATAAATGCAAAAAAATTTGGAGAGTACGCCAATAAAACAGCTATACTTTATAATGAAAAATACTCTTGGAGATATATGCCATCCACAGTTCATAAAATTTTGTACCATGGGGAACAAATAATTCCAAAAAATATGCTACCAATAGGAGATCTATCTGAAGAAGCGCAAGAAAAAAGGAACAAAGACTACAGATTCTTTCGCGAGCACAACACAAGAAAAATGTCCAGATGTTGTACTAATGAAGACCTTATCACTATTTTGTTGTGCACTTCAGATCCATATATGTCCAACATTCGTCAAAAATGGAAAACTACCTCTATTGAATTAGAAGAAAAAGCAAAACAACTTCTAGGCTATTTAGAAGAAATTTTTACTAAAATTGGTTGATTTAAAGTACTTTTTCATTACACTAACAATAAGTTACACTTTTTTTTATATAGTTAAAAAATTTTCTTGATTTAAAAATTTATATATTTTGTAAATTTACAATAAAAATTGTTATATTTCATAAATTTACCATAAAAATTGATATAGAAATATTTAAAAAGACAACAAAAAAAATTTAACTTAAGCAAAAACATACGAGTTTTTCATTGAAACTTCTCTATCTTGAACCAATATAAGGTAACTTTTACGTTCGCTGCTTAATAAATTATATTTTAACTCGGGATCTTTCAAAAAAAAAAACCTTTGGCCCTTGTGCACATTAGGACTAAAAAGTTTACGGGGGCCAAAGTTTGGCATTTTCTGAAAAAATTAACTTAAAAAATAGTTAAAAAGTATTAGTTGTAAAATTAACTGAAAAAATAAGACATTATATTAAAAAAAAAAACTTTTTTTACCTTTTAACACTTCACTTTTGTACTAAAATTCAACTACAAATGAAAATGTATTTTAAACCCTCCGTAACTTTTTTTACTTTCGGTCGAGAATTACGTTTTGTAGCAAAACTTAAAGGCTAAAGTCTCACCTACCAAACCAAAAAAAAAAAAACGCATATCAAAATTCCAATCCAATCAAAAGTTATAGATTTTTGACCGCCTTCTCGTCAAATGGTCCACTGTGCTACGTAGTAATGAGTTTGTGTTGCTATTTGTAATGCTTGGTTTTCATTGTAATGCCTGGTTTTCAATTGCTGTCAATTATTGTCAGTTGTATGAAAACGGGTGTTGAATGTCTTGTCATTTACAACCCCTGGCAACATTTGACATCTGAAATGAAATTTCCAGCATGTTGGCAATTTGTTTGTGTTTGACAGCCGGATTTTTTGTTCGTTTATAAGATATTTATAATGAATACGTAATGAATAGAAAATTACGAGATGTCAGTTGAGGCAATTGTTTGTTGTCAGCTTATATGACATAGTGAAAACCAGGCATAACTTACAAAATTTTTTGACCTAATACCAGGTAGTTATAACCCGATCGATTGAAAATCACTTTCTGAGTGGATTTATCGATGTCTGTCCGTCCGCCACTGCATCTGTCTGCCTCTGTTTATATGAACATTTTTTAGGCAAATTACATATAAAAATATATTTTGATAAAATTTTATATATAAGCTTTTTGTCAACTATATGACAATCGTTATTGAATTTGGTGAAAATTGGGTCATGTTCAAACTCTACCAAATCAACTAAAATAGGCCTGATATCCAGATTATCATATACATCATGAATAAATTTGCTATTTATATATTTCTTATATCATTAATTTAGACATTTATTGAACTTGAGGTCAATTTTTTAATTTTTTATGTTGTTTTTAATTTATTCAATATTTCGGTATACGCTAGATAGCATCTTCAGGAATATAATTTGAGTAACAATAATTAAAATTAACAAAAATGCTTTTACATTTCATACACAGAAAAAATAGTGTCTAATAAATACCTAATAAAATAGAACAAATTTAATAAGATATCTCTATGGTTTTTTTTTCAAGAAGGAAGTCATATTATTTTAATAAGGAAAACCTTTTTGAAAAAATCAAGCAGGAAACTTAGGGTTTTTATTGGGTATTCTTCTTGATTTTGTTCAAACCGGGTTTCTTCATAATTTCATTAGGCTGTCTTATTGATTTTTTCAACAAGGGTTTCATCTTGATTTCATTAGTCTGTCTAATTGATTTTTTCAAAACGATTTTCATCTTGATTTCATTAGGCTGTCTTATTGATTTAAACAAGCTTTTCTTCTTGATTTTATTAGGCTATGTTATAGATTTTTTTAAAAAATTATACTTCTTGATTCTATTTGATATTTATATTGATTTTTTATTTTTATATTTACTTAGGAATACATTTAATAAAATAATAAAAAGTAAGTGTTATTACCAGTATCTTTGTTGATTTTTTAAATTATTTGCTTAGGAATATTTGTAAGTACTTAAGGCCATTATTACAACCAACCAACCACTCCAAAATCTGACTGTTTGCCGATAACGATTCTCTTTCGCATATAAATGGTAAATTCTGAAACAATACTTAAATGAAAAAAAAAAATTTTTTTCATAAAAATTATTTTGTACGTACAATATTCTTACGCCATTCCCTTAAGCCTGCTTTGAACTTTAACATCTCCGCAGTATATTTTTGGTCCAATTTATGAAATAAATTTTCAATGTCTTCAATTTCCATTTTTTTTAAGACAGTTGTGGACATAATTCCAAAAGTGAAAAGAATGCGGCACGCTTCATCGCACAGTTCCCATGATTTAAAAATAGACAAAACATCGATATCTTCAGTTAAACTTTTTTGGTCTGCCATTATTTGCATGGAACTGAAATAATGCATATAAACTTCATAAAATAGCCAACAAACATAAAACTCTTTCAATAAATACTTTCTGTGTCCGGCCGCTTAAAATTATTATGATGTATTAACTAATTATTTTTTTTTATATATAATGAACATTCACCAATAGCATCTAATTGGTTAATATAATAAATCCAAATGGTTTTTTTTTTTTTTTGGTTATAAAGACTGTCGCCTTTTACGCAAAGAAAAGGAGTCATTTATGATTTTTCACCCACGTACACAGTTATTTGTTATCTTATTTTATTACATTAAATCAGATGCACTATTTATAATTAGACTTGTTATTATATTTCAATTTTATATTTTGTGGACAAATATTTCATTGTTCTTCCGACTTGTTTACTTATCATTTTTTCACTTTCAACTAAAATAACTAAAAAGAACAGTTGTATTTTTCTGGCGTCAAAAAAATGCAAAAAATTCGTCAAAGGATATTCCAGAGCATTACGACGACTTTGTAGATGTTGATTTATATATGGGGGATTTCATGTCAAGTGCACCAACTTTTGAAACCGATGCCTTCCGATCGGGAAGTTCTATTGGATAGTAGTTTAGACACAATTTTTCAACAAGATCGGTCCAGATCTCTCTGAGTTAGAGGGAATCACAATTTGACATTTTGGCCAAACAGGTGTTTTTTCTCATCCATGTAACTTATTACCTATTGTTCTTAGAAAATTTTCTCCCAAAGAGTTTAGATAGCTATTTCTTCAATATTTCGGAAAAAATACTTAAAAAAAAAAATTTTAGACTTTTTTTTTGCTAAATTAAAGCATTTTTTGCCTTTTTTTCAAAAAGGGCATTTTTTTCTTTTTTTTTTTCATAAGAAAGCTTAGGATTTTTCCTTTAAGAGCTTTTTGGTCGCTTAGTGGGATGGGAGTGGGATATCTATCAAAATAAATGTTTTGTAACTCAAGACAACGGTTTTTCAATTTGTCACAAGTGCACTATTTTGAATTTTTTCCTATTTGTGTCTAAAACCTTATACTGAGAAACTAGACAAACTAAACTTTCCGAAGGTATATAACATACCTAACTAAAATTTTATACCCTCGATACTGTAATACCCAGAATATGTTAACCTCAGGAAAAAAATCGCTTTTTTTCTATAGAAATGTTGAAAAATTATTATTTTTTATTTATTTTTAATAATAATTAAATTAATAAATAATAATAATAATATTAAAAATAAAAAGATAAATAATTTATTAAAATTTAATCTTAATTGCATTAGATCCATTTATATCATAACTATTTTTATACTTAATTTATTGTAGCTGATGAAGTATTTAAGTCTTGTAAATTTTTAAATACCCAGTCTTTCATCCAGCTTTTTTGTCGCCTTTATTTACTGCGTTTTTTTGTCAATCTTTTCTTGGCGTTACTAGGTTCTGCTGTTGATTTCGCTGAAGGTTTATTTGTTGGCTTTGGAAAGAAATCGCATTGAATAGAGGCAGAAAACTTTTTCAACTTGAGCCTTCCGTCGACAAGTGGTATAAAAGCATGGTATTGGGCGGTGCCATCGATTGTTACCGCAGCATCGAATCTGCTCTTCAGTGTTTGCAATCTTTCCTGATGATCCTCTTTGCTACTAAAAACTATTTTAGTTTCTTTACAATAATTCTTTGCCCAATGGAATAAAGCAGTCGCATCTAAGATGCGATCTTGATGAGAGCACTGGAGGCTATACTTCGCTGCATTTCTTTTAAGGTTTGCTCCAATACCATCACATACTCCTTTACCATGAGCAGTAGGATGAAAATGCCACTCAGCTGGCATTCCAAAATCTTTTTCATGAGCCATAAGATTTGCGAAGCTACTTTTGTTTTTAAAATGTTGACGAGCTCCGAAACGTAGTATACCTTCTTTACTGTAAATTTAGATTTTAGATATTTTAGTATTATCTTCTGGTACTCATAAACTGCAACGGTATCATGTTTTAAATCGTCGGATATGTTTGCCATACTTTTGTGTTCCAGTTTTTCATCTTTCATGTAGTAAATAACTACTGTGAATATAGTTGCTTGGTCGTTATTGAAGTGGAATGCTTGTATGGCATCCTGAAGAACATATTTATAGTTTTCTGCGAAATCATATGAAATAACGAATTCACCAGACTTCAAATGTATCTTCAAATCCTTGAAGAATGACCATTGCTCTTTGACTAAAAAGTCATGGTTTCTCAACTTTAGCAATCCTGTACACATTTCTTCCACAAAATCATCCACATTTAAAATGATTGTTTTCAATGTGCATCTGTCAGTCTGAATCCAAGAATCAAATTTGACCTCCTCTATATATTCTCGATCTAAAGAGTTGATTAAATTTTCTTTGATGAATGTGGTTTTCGGGCAATTGGTACATTCACCTAAGTGGCAAGAAGTTGTTGCATTAGGACACATAGTCAATTTAAGGCAATCGCGGTAATCGTGTAAATCTTCTGCCGAATCATCTGTTAAATACTTTAAGTTGATTTCCTTCAACATCAGTTTAACATTTTCATGATAAATGCAAACGCATACTGTGTGAGTTCCGCTGCTTCCTGCCAAAAGGCAATGTTTTGGCCTCATTTGGATTAATTTCGTGAAGCCAATTCTAACATCCTCGTGTTCAGATTGAAATGTTGCAAATAACTCTTTCAGGTTACAGACAACCATTCTCTTCTGTTATGTTATGAAGGTATGTTACATACCTTCGGAAAGTTTAGTTTGTCTAGTTTCTCAGTATAAGTTTTATTTGTAAGGTTTTAGACACAAATAGAAAAAAATTGAAAATAGTGCATTTGTGAAAAATTGAAAAACCGTTGTAGATATCCCACTCCCATCCCACTAAGCGACCAAAAAGCTCTTAAAGTAAAAATTCTAAGCTTTCTTATGAAAAAAAAAAGCCCTTTTTGAAAAAAAAGGCAAAAAATGCTTTAATTTAGCAAAAAAAAAGTCTACAAATTTTTTTTTTTTTAAAGTATTTTTTCCGAAATATTGAGGAAATAGCTATCTAAACTCTTTGGGAGAAAATTTTTTAGGAACAATAGGTAATAAGTTACATGGATGAGAAAAAACACCTGTTTGGCCAAAATGTCAAATGTTGATCCCCTCTAACTCAGAGAGATCTGGACCGATCTTGTTGAAAAATTGTGTCTGAACTACTATCTAATAGGACTAACCTTGGTGCAAATTTCATCCCGATCGGAAGACATCGGTTTCAAAAGTTGGTGCACTTGACATGAAATCCCCCATATATGAAATAACAAGCAAGCTAATATAATCAAGAAGATATTCTTATTAAGCAAATCAAGAAGATGATTTGCACATGATCATATAGGAACCTTATGAAATCAATTAGGAAAACCTTTTTGAAAAAATCAATTAGATAGCCTAATGAAATTAATAAGAAAATCCCTTTTTATACAAGTCAGAAGCAAACCTAGTAGAATAAAAAAGTGTTTCTCTATTGATTGTTTTTTTGGTGCCAAAAATAACGGAAATTGAGTGAAAAAAAATTGTGAGTAACAAGTTTCCTTCTTGATTTTATGTGTTTTCCTTCTTAATAAAATTAAAAAGATTTACAACATTAAAATAATAAGGAATCTCTTCGGAATAATCTTGGCTTCTTTCTTCTGGGATACCCCTTAGCCTAAAAACCTTTCATAGAGAAAATCTTCTTGATTCTATTAGGTAGTTTTGGCTCTGTGTATTGTCCATTCTTTGGCTTGGACAGTATTTTTTCCCACCAAAAGACAATGTTTAATCAAAACACGAAACTCCATTTTTTCTCAAACTTTAAAAGCAGTACTATTTTTATAACGGTAACTTTTTTTCTAATTAATGAAATGACAGGAGTTTTTGACGAAATTTTTCTAAACAGCAAAAATTGGCACCTATCACGCCATCTCTATGTGATGCTACATACTTTTCACTCCATGTGATATTTCTGAAATTCTGAAAATCATTTGATATTTTCTAAAATACATTTGATAACACCTGAAATATATTTGATAATTTCTAAAATACATTGGATTTTTCTGAAATACATTTGATACTTTCTGAAATACAGTTGATAATTTCTAGAATCAAATTGATGATTTCTTTAATACCTGAAAATCAATTGTTTTCTGAAATAAAATTGGTACTTTCCGAAAATCAATTGCTGTTTTCTGAAACACATTGTGAAAACATTGATGTTTTCTGAAACACAATGGATAATTTCTGGAAATTGTTTTATGTTTCCTGAAATACAATTGACTATTTCTGAAAATCAATTTAAGTTTAAAAAAAAAATTGATATTTTCTGAAAATAGATTGACTATTTCTGAAAATCAATTTAAGTTTAAAAAAAAAAATTGATATTTTCTGAAAATAGATTGATGTTTTCTGAAAACAATTGATACTTTCTGAACATCAATCGATAATTTCCGAAATAGAATTGTTTATATCTGAAAATTAATTGATGATTTCTGAAATAGAATTGGAAAAGTTGTAGTGTCCGGTTAAAGGCGATTTGTTTAAGACCGATGCCGAAGTTTGACAAAATTTTTTAAAATTCGGCCAAACCGAATTTTTTTTAAAATCATAAAAGAAAATTTATATGTTTTGTTTTTTAGATAAGTTAGTTTATTAGAATAATTAAAAAAATAACATTTCACTGATAAAAATTCTTTGTATCATTCCAATCTGTCGCATTCATACACACATGTCATTTAAGTACTTAATGTACTCTAGCTATATTTTCATACTTATGCATACTTCATACTCGGAAGTATACGTATGACATGCACATATAATCTATAATATTTATACAAGCATGTTATTTAAGTTGTTCAAGTTGGCTGTGAGACATGTTTGGTATAAGTATGAAGTATACCCATTGTAGCCGTTGTAGCATCGCAAAGGTGTGTAAGACAGTATTTTCGTTGTTTCATGCATTGGTATACAAAAAAAAAAGTGTTTGAATTTAAAGTTTATGGGTTAGGAAATAAAATTGTGCTATATTTTACGAAAACTTGCCCTTATGTGCTCCTAGCGTTAAAATGATCCAAAATTCAGCAGTATTTTCAAAATATTTGAATTTTTTGACTTAATCCTTCTATACTAGCTTTGGGTCATTTGTGGCGCCAAGTCCAAATGGGTTAAAGATGTCAATTATAAAATCATCACAATCATCAACTCATAAAAACAGGTAAAATATAGCAGAATTTTATTTCCCAACCCATAGTAAGGATTTCATCTAGTTTACTAGAACAATTAATTTTTTTAAATATGCCAAAATTCAAAGTTTGGCCTCGGCAAGGATTGAGTTAACATTGTTCGATTTATGCCAACTTTTTAGCATGGAAGACTTGCGTATTTGGTTATTATATTTTCAGTGTCACACCTAAAAATTCAATTGCACTTACAAAATATTTGATTTTTTTTTAATAAATTGTGTGTTGTTAGCTTGGGGTCATATGTGACCCCAAGTCCAAAAGGGATAATGGGTTCATATAATTTTGTTTCCAAACCCTAGGCTATTAAGATAAAATATAACATTTAAAAGTAGAAAACTAATAAATTTTTGATACAAAGTATTTAGATGGAGTAAATGTACTGAATATTTCACAAAAAATTAATTTTTCTTGAAATCCGCAAAAAAAAAATTTTGTATAAAAAATTCGAACAGAAAAATTTACTTAAAAATTCATACAGTTAATCTCTAACATATATTTAACAAGACTTTAAGGTGCCAGATGCTTTTTTTGAAATTTTGTTTAAGCAAATTTTTTAAAACTTAAAAAAGGAGTTTTCAAAATTTTATCAAAAAAATTTTCCATCTTTGGTCTCCTTTCGCAATAGGTTAACAACGTGGTAATAAAACAATACTTCATATCTGAGCACTTATACATAGGTATAGAGACAAAAAAAAAATTATGGCTTTAATCAAGTTGTTGAAGTTGAAATAATGTTCATCACATTTCATGACCTAGAGTTTTTTGGCATAAAAGTGGTCTGGGGCATTTGTTATTTCTTGGCGAGTTTTATTCGAATTTGAAGTTTTATAGTTTTTTGAAAAGATAATATAATACTGATTCCGAATTATATAACAATGTGTAGGAAAAATTAAACTACAACACGAAATTTTCGTAAAATCTAAAAAAGTCATATTTTCCCCATATAAACACACTTGAAAATTTCAGTAGCGTTGAGGCACCTCTAAACTTTTTTTGATTGACACAAAACTTTGTATTTCTCAGTTTTTTTTTTCTATTCGCATATTTCTAGGGGGTGAGACCGAGAGTTTAAACACTTTTTTTTTATTAAGGGCGACCTTAGTATACACAATAACGAAAAACATGGGTAAATGCTTAAGTTTTTTTTTAGTACTTATTGTCACTCTCTAATAGTTTCGATAACAAATGCGACGATTCGACCCTTGGTCTGGATCGCTCCGCTTTATGAATTAGTTTCCATATAACTGATACTCACAAGCCATATGAACTTCAAAAAATTTGCTGTCAAAATATCTGACAATTTGACTAAAGTTCGGTTTAGGTTTATTATAACCTCATGGTGTAGGGTAACGTAAAGTCGGCATATATTGATTATATTTTTCTGTTACTTTCCTTCTTTAATCCTTAATCAATTTTTTTTTAAATTTTCCATACAGAAAAATTACGAAATCTATAGAGTAATATTCACAAGAATTTTTTTTTGAAATTTCAAAATTTGAAACTCAAAATGTTTTGTTGAACTTTTTTTTGCGAGTGTAAACCAGTTGATAATAAAAACGAGTATAAGATAAGCATTTTATTTAATTAAAGTATTAAAGTTTATAGGTCTATAGAAGAGGATTATTTAATTATAGTTTCTCTAAGTTACACACTAAGGAAACCAAAAATTTAATTTCTATAATTTAATCAAAGATAACAAGAAACATAAACGTTACAAAAGTGTACAATATAGATGGATGGATGGATGGATGAAGTGGAGTGGAGTGGAGTGCAATACAACATGGAAAGAAAATTATAAAATTTATCATTTTGCAGACAGGCAATTTATCTAAGTAAGTTTTTCCGAAGAGAGAGTAAGAGAAAAAACTGAAAAAAATGCAATTATATCACAAGAAATGTTGACATCATTAAAAACTTGGTAACGAGAACAAGAACGAAAACGTTCAGGATAAAAACTATAACAAGAAATAAGTAAAAAGTTTGTAAGGAAAATGTTGTTTAATTTTTCCACGGAACTCAATTTAAGTTGATGTATCATAACAAACAATTTAAGAAACACGAAAAGAACAACAATAACAACCACTAAAACAACAAGTTATACTAACATAAATGTTGCCCCACAACCAACTACAACATCCTGTAGAGTAAAACAACAAACAGTCTTTGTATAGAAAAAAGAAAAATAAAAATAAATTAAATAACAGAAAAACTAAACTTGATTATAAAAATGTTTCCATCACCGGAAGCGTGATGGGTAGTGTTTTTTTTTTTGTTTTTCTGTAGCTGGAAGGGAAACAAAATTTTAAAGTTTCCTTTTTCTTCTCCACAAGATTTTAACCACGGCGATACACAGCGACTAACATACATTTAAGTGGAATAAAAACTAAACCCAAAAAATATCCAACACAAACAACTAGTTAAAACAAAAAAAAAAAAAAACTTTCCAAAGTATTTCAGAGGATGTTGTTGAGAGATAAAAAAAAAGGAGCAGCAGATGAAACATGGTCATATATAAGAATGAGTAAATGACAGTAAAAATAGCAGATGAAGTTGTAAAACTTCTATGTTAAAAATTGCACAAAAAAAAAGACAAAAACATTGACAAAATAACAGATAACATGTGGTGGCTCACTTTTTATGCTCCACACACCGGTTTATATTTTAACGGCCTTTCAATTTATATAAAACTCATTTATCTTCAGAAAAATTATGGTGACAATTAAATAATCCGTACATTGAGGAACGGCTGTATTTGATAACATTGTAATCATATGCCACAAACTTTTGCAGCATGAAACAGTAGATCATTGTATGGAAAAATAGGATGAAAGTTTTTCTTTATAATAAAAATCCATATGACAGATTCAACTTTAACACTTCACATTTGTAAAACAAAAAAATTACCAAATATAAAAAAAAACTAAAGTTTATCTTAAGGACTCTGATAAGTCTCATTTATATAAAATCAAACATACTGAAATCATTTTTATAAAATGAAATTTTAACTTGATTTTCAGTCATCTTTTTGAGTGTTATCGAATATGCACAGGGTGCGCCATCTTTTATGTCGGTATGTGTATATTGAATAACATAAGAAAACAAGCGATTTCTAAATGTGGGAGATTTTTATTTAACTTGACCCTTTTCAATTCATGTGGACTACGCTTTTAATACATCAATGGTCGCCTTGATATCCCACGGCAAAATGTGTCCTATTTGCTGCATTTTCTGTAACTTTTTCGAGCAGCCTCGAACACAAAAAGAATCAACAATAGGATCTAGAGATATGGGTGGCCTTTAGCGTTTTTTTTTCAAAAATATGCCCCAGCCAAAAAGTCTATTAAAAAATATTAAGAAACGCAATCTTACTTCTTCGCTGCTGTCAAAAAAAGTTTCCGCACCAAACGCGTTGATTTAAAATATTTTTCCTAAGTTTTAAAGACTTTTGTGTATTTTAGGCGCGATGCCCCGATCGGTTTCACATTTTCACCACTTATAACACGTTTTGTTGCGATTCTAGCAAAATATTTTTTTTTTCGACGGTCGAGATATTTTCCCAGTTATGGACCTCCAAAGTTTGGACATTGACTTATATATAACTTTGTTATTTAGTATCGGAATTGAGCAATATATATATCATTTTGAAGCTCACAAGAAACCCTTTAACCCATTATGAACCGATTTAAATTTTAAAAAATTTTTTTTTTTGAAAAAATGGCATTATCTCATAAAACGATCTCTACAATGTTGGTATTTACAACAACTGAATAAAAGCTAGATCCACCAGCTTCATTTCGATGTATATATTGACCTATTAACCCTTTCAGGACCGGATATATTAGGGATTTTAGCTACAATTATAAGTTTTTGTAAAAATATATGGTTATTTCAAAGTTACTTCGATAGAAAATCATATATCTTACTTATTTTTTTAGGGAAATTAATCCATTATAAACTTTATATTTTCATATTATTATGAAAAATTTAAAAAAAAAATAGTAAGATATTTGATTTTTTGTCTTAGAAATAACAATATATTTTTACAAAAACTTAAAATTGTGGGTAAAATACCTGATATATCCAGTCTTGAAAGGGTTAAGTGATCAAAATATACATCGGCTCGACCGCAGAAAAAAAAATATTTTGCTAGAATCAGCCCAAAAACTCCTAAAAAAAAATAAAATCGTGGCATCGGCCCTAAAGACATAAATTAAAAAAATACTTTTAACTTAGAAGCACATGCATTTTTGTCGTTTACGATAAATCTTGTAATTAACGTTTATTGTTTTTTAATTTTGTTTGAACCACACGAATTCATATATTGTCAGACAAAAAAAAGTTAAAAAGCTGTTCAGAAAAATTGCACACTCTGGGACAAAAATTTAAATTGTTTTGAAAACAGGAAATCAACGTTGAAAGCCATACCAAATATAGAAGATTCATTATTTAACTTACACAAAATCCCCAAGCAAATATTTATTATTGGCAGATTTATAGGATTAGCAGCATCGGACAAGTCTAAAAAGGGAAGATATAAAACCATTTCAAAAGAATTATTCGATTTGTGGAAAAAGCTCAAAGTTCCGAAAATAGCGATAACATCTATAGAACGGAAAGTAAAACTCTTAATTGAAAGTTATCAAAAGTGATTAAAAAGACTTAAAGCTTACAGTTTCAACAGAGATTTTGATATAACCAATAAAAATTTAGAATGGCAGTCCGAAACAAGTAGCGTTGAAGATGTAATGGGTGACTCTGATTCAGTTCCACTATCCGATTAAGATCAAGATGACAATTTTGAAATGGATGATGCATTCGCCGATGAAAATGAAAATTCTTTGACTAGCGAAGAGGCTCTAGAAGAAAAAGATTATAAATCTCCTGAAATGCTGAAAGTTTCTGTTAAGGCAGCTGCATCATTGGTTACAAATTTAAGTGTAAGCACTTCAAAAGCACATAAAATCCGCAAACAATTGGCTAAGACAGGCATTAACATTTCAACGCCATCACAAACAGGTATTTACAGAGCGGTAATAAAATCCGCTGAAGAAATAGAAATTCTATACAAAAAATCATTGAAAAATGAAGAGTGGTGTCTTCATTTTGATGGAAAGAAAATTGACGGTAAAGAAATACAGGTAATCGTATTGAAAAATGCAACAAAGGAAGTTAAGTTATGTGTTCCTATTCTTGAAAATGGAAACTTTAGACAAATATGATTTGTGGAAATGAATTAAAATTATCATTTCTGACACAACTGACGCACAGTGGCGCCATTTGAGTTTTTTCGTTGCAAAAATCATATCTTTTGAACCGAATAACATAATTGAACAGTTTAAACAGCATATGATAGATAACTGCTCAGCCTATAAAATCAGCGTCTGAAAAGGGTGCTACGCTTTGTAGGGGCCTACTTATGGGTTATCAAAGTTAAAATTTGTAGAAAAATCAATTTTATGGTAACTAAAAAAAATTATTTTTTACATTTTTAGATTGTTTTTATTTTTTTTCTTCAGGGTTTTATGTTTTAAATTATTACCCAACAAATTAAAAAAAAATTACTTCTTTTTTAAATTTATTTTTTAAATTCTCTGTAAAATATTCATCACAATTCGTAAGAGAAGGTATATCTAAAAGACTAATCATTTCTAAACTGTAATTATTTTCTAACTCTATTCGTGACTTCACATGCCGCAGGGAAGAAATAAGTGGATCGGAAGATGCTGCCAACATGTTGAAGAGGTCCTCATTTTGCCTTACCCTTGATGCTTTGAATATGTTCTGCAATCTATATTTTTTATAAAATTTGTTAAGAGACTCCAGTGCTTCTTCAGAAAGCTCTCCAATTGGCAAAGACTGGTACTCAATTATATCTTTGCCATGCGCCAATATTTTATGGACGGTCGGGGTCAACTTCTTCTGTGGATACATTTCTGCTAAAAGAGATGCAGTTTTCGATGCATATTCTCCATATTTTGTAGAATTGACATTTTCTTTGCAGTTTAAAACATTCAAGATCGTTCCCAATCTTTTCACGATTTGATTGTCAATTCCAGTGATTCTAGTTACTGCCTTATCATTTTCAAAAAATCTCCTAGAAGTGTTTCCATCGTTTGAGTTACCATATCCGTGCTTGGGACAGTCTACTTTTAGTCCAACTTGTTTAAAAAAAGCATCCTGTATTTGCTTCTTTCTGATCTTTTCCTTATCCTTTATTGATGTATTTTCATCGAAGTTTTCCTCCTCTTGTGGTAGGGTATACGCCAGTTTTAGCAAGAACTCCATACACCTTATCCTTGCGTGCAATGGTGACATTCCATATTCGTAATTCTCCTCGTTTGTAGAATCGTTTAAATTACCAAAGTTCTTCTCACTCTTTTTGCAAATCGGGCATGACAATGTTGAGGTTGTTCCTGTCAGTTCGTTTACGACTTTTCCGTCAACCACGGTCAGGTGGAACTCGTAATTGCATTCAATATATTTTCCTTCTCCAATTTGCAGCTTTGTAGGCTTAATCTTGCTTATTTGTTCTTCAATGTCCTTCACCGTGGTCTTTATGAGTTCTGCCGATTCCCTTGCAAACTGAAACATTATTGGTCGGCAATAATGCACTGATGACGGACGTGGATTTTTCCAGTGTAGGGAAACATCAGATTTTAGCCGCAAAGGAACAACAGATGACATAAACATATTTCCATCCGATATTGTAGCGTCATCGGAAGATAGCCTTTGCTTATAAACGCTTTGTCCGGATGATCCATCGCAGCCCCATTTGCTGATCAATGTCAGTTTCTCAGGAAGAATTTTCACCTCATTTTCAGGAAGACTCCCCAACAACCGTTTTGCTGTATGGCCCATGAGATCCTGCAGATTGGCTTTCACAGAGACTTCCATAAACTCCGTATACAGTGGTCGTGAATTTATTTTGGCTTGCGTATTATGCTTGTATCCTGGTAAAACGTCAGCCCCGTGTCGCATCAAGGATGCCCGTAGTATCTCATATTTTTCTTTGGAAAGTTGTAAGTCCATAAACAAGGCCAAGGCTTCTTCGGAACCATACTTTTTAATGTGTGCGTTTGTGGGCGTGGGATTGCTTTCCTTAATCCTTTTTAGTCGCAGTGGGCTTGCATCAGCAACAGATTTTGTAATCTGCGACCTAACTCTTTCACTATCCTTTGTATATTTAATAGACAGCGCGTCCGATAAATGCTTCGTGGTCAAGTCATTGGTGGCATCGGCAAGTTTCCTCTTTCTTGTGAAAATTGAACACTCCTCAATACTTTTTTTGGCCTTCCTTTTGCTCCTCTGGTTGATGAGGTGGGCTTATCTACTGCCAATATATCCAGGATGGTGTCTTCATTAAGCCAGTCCTCGTATTTGGAGTTGAAGTTCTGAATGGTTCGATTAGATTTCACCCATTTTGCCTTAATATTTGCATATATCAGATATTTTATTTTTTATAATGTCGCTTCTCTCAATATTTCCGTATAAGCTATCAAGTTCTTCTAAAGCAGCTTCCGTGAAAAACTTTGGAGTGGTTGACCTTCTAAACAGTTCAAATAATTTTAAATTGTTTAACGCCATGGTTTCAGTACTTGTTGCGCCAACTTTCAGTCATAGACTAATCCAGGCATTATGCTTATTTTGCACTATATAGGCTTATGCTACCATGCCTAAAAATTTACCTGTTCCCTGCATACATATGGATTTAGGCTGAATTATGCAATTTTGATATTATGCTCGTGTCTAAATAAGATTTGAGCCCACCTGGATGGACCATAAGTTAACATTGTTCTTGACCATTTGTACTCCAAAGTAATTTTTAAGTGAGGTGCGTTCCTGCGAATTTCAATGAGTAGTTTTTTGTGCATCCTTTGTCTGTAACAGAATATTGGGAGTAGACTTTGGCAGAGGCTCACTGGTAGACAACCGACTTAAAATGCAATTTTCAAACTATTAGATCAAACTACTGTCAGTCAAAACATGTAAGGGATGCACGACATACAATTTCTGCAACCATGTCTTTTTAACCTTTTTTACCTCTAGATGCCAAACGGGCACGTACGGGCAGATAAAACCTTTTGAATTATGTAAAGAAATAATCAAAGAACATGTTTTGCAGATATGGCAAATATAGAAAAATATAGATTTTTTTTATTTTCCGTCAAAGTTGAAAAATAGTGAAAAAACGGATAGTTTTTAAATAGTGATTTACCAGGAGAAACACAAAGCAAACAGTTAATTTTTTTTATCATTATACATTTAATGAATATATCAATCAATACAAGCAAAAAATAAGGCGATTCGTTACCTATTTTTCGTGATATTACACCTGAAATCGCAACAAATTGACTAAAAATTGTGTGTTTTTTTGAAAACCGAAAGTCGGTCAACTTTGAACGGTTATATCTTCTAAACTAAAAATGTGATATTATTAAGATTAGCATATTTGAAATCGTTGAAAAGTTTCCTATTTTATTCAAAACTTCGTCGGCGCACATGAAAATTTTGATTTTTGCAACCTCGTTTGCTCTACGGGCGCCACTGTGTGACGTTAACACATTCAAAACAAACAGAGTTGTTGCTTTGCTAAGGAACCATTATAAGACAATGTCACTTGTTCCTCCACAGTGTATTGGTTGCCAGCATCACATTTTAGACTTGCTTTTAAGACATGTTATGGACGAGATGTTGGATGAAAAATCGTCATCGCCAAATATATGTTATTATTTTGTATCAGAACTAATAATTAGTTATGAACAACTAAAAGACAACTATAAACAAAATCAAGAAAGCATTAAAGCTGTAAATATTAAATGGAGAGATGATATGCAGTTCCTATATGAGCTTGGAAAAGCTTTCAGATTCTACGAAAAACATGAAAAATTTCCCTTCATAAATTTCAAAACGGTGGAGGAGTCGCAAATAATAAATCAGCAGCGCACAGTGGCTGAAAATCATTTTTCATTGGCCAAAATTCTGTAACTTTTGAACCGCTCAAAATATTTTAGTACTGTTTTTTTTAATAGATAGATAGATAGTTGATCTTGACTCAGTGTGAATTTCATTTAAATTGATTGAGTACTTTTTAAGGAATTCTAGGTCAAAGTTTAACTTTTGATTTTTTTTAACTTTTAGCTTGATATATGTTTTTTTTTTATTTATTTTTATTTATTAGAAAGTGTCATATTTGGAGTTAAATAATTATTATAAACATTTTTTGTAATAATGAAATTTTTTTAATGCTTACACTCAAAAAAATTTTTACACTCAAAAAAATTTTTACACGCAAAAAATAGTAAAATTCACTAGAAATTTAACTAGTATTACTAAAAAATTTAAAATGTTTGCTATCAAATTTGCAATTTGCTTACACTCAAGGAATATTATTATTACTACAGAAAAATTTATTAGTGTTTGCTGCCTAATTTGTTACACTAGCTAAATAAATCTGCTAAACATTAGCGCAATGATTCTAATTTTTTTTTTAATTTTGATATGAAAATATGGGTTCTTATTTTTTGAATCTTTCTTATCTATTAAAACATTGCATTCATATGTGGGAAACCTTTTAAGAATAAAAACTGCAATAGATTTAAATAGCATTTGTAACAATGGTAGGTTCTGTTTATTATTATTTTTTACTAATACTATGTTTTTCGTACTTAAATAACAATGAAAGGCAATTATAATTATTATTCATTAGACTCAAATATTGATTGCAAATATTCCATATTTTGTTCTGTGCTATTTCTGTTCTTTAGTAGTTTTTTGGCTTCTTCATCTAAATCCCGATGTTCCACTTTCCATTGATTTCGAATACTGGAGATGAACGGATCTGACGTTGCCAATAATATATTAAATAGATCTTCATTTGTGGAATTTCGTGACATTTTTCTAGTATTGTGCTGTCTATAAAATCTGTAATCCTTGTTCCTTTTTTCCTGAGCCTCCTCTGATAGATCTCCAAGTGGCACCAAATGATATTTAATGACATCTTCTCCATGATAAAGGATTTTGTGGACTGTTGCAGACATATTTCTCCATGGGTAGTTGGTTGTATATATTTTTGCAGTTTCCTTAGCATAATCTCCAAATTTTCTAGAGTCAATTTCTTCATTGCACGAAAGTACTTCTAGGATTATTTTAAATCTGAAAATAAGGTTTAAATCCACTCCTGTTATTTCAGATGCTGTTTCTGGATCTGAAAAGAATCTTCTTGCGGTATTGCCATCATTTGTATTGCCTGACCCTTGTTTTGGCTGATCTATAATCAATCCAAATTTGCGATATTCATCTTGAAAATGTTTCTTTTTTGAACTTCTTAACTCTTTGTTGGTTTCGTTGTTTCTTATTGATCCTGAAGGCCCGAAATCCAAATCATAACTGATTTTTAGTATGTGTTCCATAAGTCGTATTCTTGCATGTAGTGGTGATAATCCAAATTCGAAGGCATCGGTATTATCGAATGATTTTGTCGGGACTTGGTTTAATTGGCTTGATGTTGCTTGGCATATAATGCAGCTGGATGCAGCCTTCGTGTTAGTCAAAGCCTGACCTACTTTTCCATCTATCATTGTCAGCACTAATTGGTAGCTTACTTCAATTTGCTGCCCATCTAACTGTAATTGTAATGGCTGTAGTGTTGCTATTTGGGCCTTGATATCACTAACTTCTTTGTTAATGGCATCATGACTTTCTTTTTTGAATTCAAATTTGATTGGCCTGCAGTATTTCGTAGAAGATGGTGTCTCATTTTTCCAAATATCCATTGTTTGCGTTGTACTACTCGAAGGCTCCGAATCTTCCAAAATCTTTTTCAATCGCAATGGTACAAATGATACCATGAACATATCTGAGTCCGAAATATTTTCACATACAACTTGTTTGTATTGTTTTTGTCCCGAAGAACCATCACATCCCCATTTACAAAATAGAATTAACTTTGTGTTTCCATATTTCTTTAACTCAGTTCCTGTTATTGATTGTAGCAAGCGTTTGGCTGTGTGATCAAGTAAAGATTGTAGTTGTACTTCTGCCGAAATTGGTGTGATTGTAATAGTGTCCTTTGATGGCAAACAGTCTATTTTAGCAGCTGTTATGTGATGATATGCTGGATACATATTTGAGCCTTTTTCAATCGCACGCAATCTGAGCTGAATATATTGGTGTTTTGTTAATTTCAAATCCAGAAATAATGCTAATGCCTCCTCATTTGTGAACTGTTTTGCATCGCTCGGAGTTGGTATACTTTTAAGAATTCGCTTTGTTCTCACTGGACTAGCATTACAAGTTTTTTCAATGATATCCACTTTTGTTAATTGGTTTTGTGCTCGTAATTGATGTAGAAAAGATTCTTTTATATTTGTAGAACCAATTTCCTCGTTAAAATTTTTAAGTTTCCGCCTCTTAGATCTATCGCTGCAGTTGTCCAATGATTTGCGTGGTCTTCCAGCCTTATCTAGCTTTGCTGTTTCTCCACCAACATTAAGTTGGCCTTCTAACCAGTTTGCACTTTTATTATAAAACTTTTGTTTACAGTAGTTAACTTCTTTCAATCGTTTTTTTAGTACTTTGACGAAATTAGATAATTGCTCTTGTATTTCGCTACTAGACGAATTTAAGTTTAATTTTATTTTAACGTAACTAAGAACATCTTCCTGGTTTTTGTTTCGAAAATACTCTTCGGCCAGTTCTTTATAACTAAAGTTCTCCATATTTTTCTCAATATTTTTATTTGCGTCTGTTATCACTTTTTTATCACTTTTTATCACTTGCGAATATACGTCCGTACACTTGAAGTATTAACTTATTATTGAGTAATCCCTTATAGAATCCGTCATTTTATACATTTTTAGGTACATGTTATTCACACATTGATCTTTAATTTCATAGCAGGTAGTACTTAAATTGAACAAAACTGCACTTGTTATCCAGACTTCAATATCAGGTAAAACTAATTAGTTTCTCGCCAATATGGGGTGGTTTTTTATCTTTAGTGGTTTAGTGCCGCGATTATTGACAAACTTATAAAATTGTTTATGACTTTGGTTGACCCTTAAATTTGACAACAGGTAAATTAAGAAAGAGATCATTTGTTTACTGTAGAACCTATTGTGATCATTTTATGACTTATTTTTTTGCTGATCAAAACAAAGCCAATAAACCCTTTCGCAGGTATTTTATTTAATTATTTTACTTTACGTAGTCTAAAGTAAAAAAACAAAATTTTTTTTAGAGTAATTTTTTTAGAGTAATTTCATTAAAATGAAAAAAGTGTTCTACCGGGGGCTCGTGGGGGGTGCAAAAGTATATATAGGGTTAAACAGGATACATTCGCCTTTCTCCGGGTGGTATACGTTTCTTGTTCCCTTACTTCCTTTAGAAGTTCTATTCCACTAAAGTTTAAATTTGAGAAAAATATAGTGGTTTCATAAATATTTCATAACGCCCCTAATATCAAACGTTAGAACTGTGACTACTTACAAAAACTAAAGACTATAATCCTACTAACATTATAAAAAAGACCGCAGGCCAATATCGATGATAGCTTGCGAGTAGTAACCATTTATTTTTGATAAAAAACAAAAAAAAAACACCTTTTGCTGAATTAAAAAAAACAGTTGAGTTTGACAGCATGCCACGCCCACAATTATCAATAGTTTAACCTAATTTTTTGGCTACCTTAATCTGGATATATAAGCTACAAAAAGGAGTAAAAATTTTAAAAATCGATGACAAAAAAAAATTTGACTTTTGGCCAATGAAATCAAAATTTGAGCCACAGTGCAGCGTAGTAACATTTGCGCAGAACGTGCTATAAAAGTTATTCCTTTCTGCAAAAATAGTCGCACTTAAATCTTAAATTTATATCATACAATAATTAAATAAATAAATAATCATACCTCGTATCGAAATGTACATTGTTTAAATAGTATTTTTTTTTACTATGTATATATTAAATTAATAAAAAATTAAAAAAAAAAAAATTAAAAAATAAAAAAAATTCTGTGAGTTTTTTGAAATTGCATTTGGTGCGGAAGGTTTTTTTTTGCCAAAATGACCTGCAAACACGATTTTTATTATTAATATAGTATTGCATATCACGTGGTGATAGGAAAAAATTTTGTAAAAAATTATTCATAACCCTAGTGGCCATGCAATGTCGCTTTTTTTGACACCACAGGCAGGGTTGCCACTCAAAATTTTTTTTTCTACCAAATTTAATTTCAAAAACTACCAAATGGCATGTTAACCTACCAAAAAATAAAATAAGCAGTTATAAAAAAAAAAATGATTTATTTATTTGTAATACAATAAGCCTATAAGGCCAAAAATACGTATTACTAGAACAATTCAGAATATGAACACTTCAATATAATGTTACTATGACTTAAAAACTAAAAATAAATAATGTAATTAAAGAAAAAAGACATAAGAAGATTTATTAAAAAAAAAAAAACAAAACAAGTTTATACATAACAATGTTAATATGTATCTTTATAAAAATAAATAACAATTCATTTGTAAAAGAAACAAAATTTTAAGTAAAAAATAAATAAGACTTCATTTGTAAAAGTAAAAATCTTAAGTGTTTATTTGGAAAAAGGTTTATTTTTTAAAGTCTCTTTTTTGCTGACCATATATAGTGCGAATCAGTCTTATTTATCATTTCCTTGCACACCATAATATTATTTAAGGAACATAGTTCGAGTCTATTTCGAAGTTTGGTTTTTACTAACGCAAGTGTTGAAAATTTTCTTTCTGCAGCTGCTGAACTAAGTGGTAAAGACAATACATTGAAAACAAAATTAACTAGATCGCTAAACATATTTTCATTAAGCCCATTTTTAATTTTGCCAACTTTTTCCCAAAAAAAATTAATCTCCATTTCATCATTCAAGTTGTGGTCACTAACTCTAATAACAGAATTGATTTGTCATTTTCAGATAAAAGTTTCTGGAGGTGTTATTAATTTCAAAAATTGCAAGTCAAATCTGTCAAAGTCAAATATTTTTTTAAGCTGATTAAAAAATTCAATGTAACACTGCACTATATTTGTTTTAACTGCAAGTATTTCATCATTATCAAAATTATCTTTTAAAAAAACTTCTGCTTTTGCTCCGATAAATATGCTCCCAGTTTCTAAATGTGTATTTTTATTTTCATAATCGATATTCAAATTTTTGTCAATATATTTCTTTTGGACAAAGTTATTCAAAATTAAAATAAAAGTTGTTTTTATACTGCTAAATATGGCAATCTGCTTCTTTCGCTTTGGAACTCTTTGTTGAGATTATTTATTATAGGCAAAATGTAAGATAAAAATAAAAATTAAATCTTACTTGATTCATTCATTTTTTCAGCTAAATCAGTCGCGCGAATACCATTTACTTCTAACGTACATGAAATAAAATCTTAGACTATCCCATTGTTCAACAATTCTAGTAATTACTGCTTCCAATGGTAACCACCTCGTATTGCTAATACCCAAAATCTTATGGGGGCTCAACGGAACAGTGTTTTTGAAACTCTTGCAGCTCTGTTATTCTTTTCGGGCTATGTGAGAAGTATGAATATATATTCCTGCAAAGGGTCTCCAAACTGTTCGGAAGCTTTTTGAAATCATAACTGGAACATAAATGCAGTGAGTGGCAGGTGCACTTCAAAAAAAATAAATCTGTCTCTGCCTGCAATAAAGTTTTAAGTCCTCCAACATTTCCTGCCATCACAGATGCTCCGTCCGTGGCCAATCCAATCATGTTGCAAAATGGGATCTTATGTTGATTAAAAAATTCTTTTATCAAATTGTATATGGATATTGCATCAGCGTTTTGAACTTCTAATAATGCTACGAATCGATCACGCACTTGACCATCATCCACATATCTAGCCACTAAAACTAAGCATTTTTTGATGAAACATCAGTTGTCTCATCCACAATTAAAGATAATTTTTTATTTTGTAAGGCAGCTATTATACCTTTGCGACCTTGTTGTGCTATTTTGTCAATTAATTGGGTGGATTTTGTTCTACCACATTGTAATTGCTTAGCAATAGCGGAGTCCGGGCAACATTCTTTTAATAAATTTGGCAAACTATCCATTAGTAAAATTGGCAAATTATTAGTGACTAAGAACATCAATAAATTCATTTCTGCGTTTTTAACTTGTTGGTTAATCGAATCCTCTTGCATGTCAAAAAACTTTTCAATAGAAACTTGTTTTGTTTTTGCTTCATAATTTTGTGCATGGAGAGTAGTTTCTCCATGATTTTTAATGTGAGTTACATGGTTGAGTATATTTTTCTCACATACTTTGCAGTAAGCTATGTCATTTCTGTTTTCTAGCCACTTAAATGTTTGCAGCCATTCATTTCTAAATTTCCTTTTAATATTATTTTTCTCATCAGTACTTCTAAAATATAAATTATACATAAATAATAAATAAATGTGCAGTTATGTATATTACCTGCACACTGAGTTACTGTTTACATCATTTGTTTCAATAGCCTTAGATTTTTTCATAAGGAATCTTATATTATACACAAATACATACATTTTATTATTATTATAATAATTGTTCAAAACAAATCAAACCAACCTGTCCATGATGCCATCCAACGAAGAGAGTAACAGAGAGCCGACAAGATTGATGTAATATCCAAAGAGTAACAAGAGGTGACGAAAATGATCGATGAAAAAGAAATGAAAGCTGATTATTAAAAATCATGCATGGCTGAAAGCTGGTTAGCGTGAAAAAAAAATTAAAACTGAAATTGAAAAAAACTACTAAATTCACGACACAACCTACCAACTCATTTCAAAACTACCAAATTTGGTAAGAAACTACCAAAAACGGCAACTCTGACCACAGGTTACAGAAACTGCATTGTTTTATTACTAGCGTGGCATCTTGTTAAAATCAATTATTACGGTGCGTTGTTTTGGTGTGAAGGTATAAAATTTGTACTAAATTGACATTTCGAAAACATGAGTTCTTAAGTCAATCAGTTAACAACTACACTTTATACATGACCGCTCTGAAAAAAAAAGGTTAGAACAACCGAAATTAGGAGACCTCGTTTTTTTACTCTCTTTATATTAACTGGTAGTGTCTGCTTGTCTGAGTGTCGACAAAACTTTGGATCGATTTTTAACCCTTTTCCCGTGATCCATTCGAGCTTAAACTTTGCAGGCCGACTCGTGACGACGACAAAATGATCTAACAAATTTTTGATTTTTGACATTTTCAGTCAATCAATTATTTAATTACATGATGGTAAAATAATTTACAAATAAAGGGAGTATAATAAAAAATTGGCTTTTATGGCTTGGTTTTCTTTTTTATTTTTTTTATTTTGGAAATTATTTTCTGAAGTTATCACAAAAATAGAAGAATATTATTTAGAACGCTACTGTTAAGGTACACGAATTTTTCTTCGCACTCGTCCTGTTAGTCTTTGTACGAAGTATACTTTTTCTGGTACTACTGTATCCAATCGCAAAGGTGAGGTTTATTATAAAATAAAAAGGTTTTTATATACTTCTCGCTTTCACAACAATTCCCCTCCAGAGGCAATACATTTGCCAACGTTTTCTCCATTCAACGATTCGTATTTTATTTCCGCAATCGATACAAAACGGCATCCCAAGATTAAAAAAGAACTTTAGTACGAAGGCGCTGCACTAGGGTGGCCCTTCATTATATGGAGGGGAAAAAAGTGTTAAAACTCTCGATCTCACCCCCTAGAAATAAGCAAATAGTAAAAAAACGGAGAAATACTAAGTTTTGGGCCAATCAAAAAACATTTAGTCGTGCCTCAACGCGATTGAAAATTTCAAGTGTGTTTATACGGGGAAAATATTACTTTTTTTTTCAGATTTTACGAAAATTTCGTTCTATTGTTTAATTTTTCCGCCAAGCTGTTATATAATTCGGGATCAGTATTAAATTATTCTTTCAAAAAGCTATAAAGCTTCAAAATTGAATAAAACCTCGCCAAAAAATAGCAAATGCCCCAGACTACTTTTGTGCTAAAAAAAACTAGCTCATGAAATTTGATCACATTTTTTCAACTTTGAGAAATTGATTAAAGCCATAATTTCTTTTTGGTCTCTATACTTATAAGTACTCAGATATGAAGTATTGCTTTATAACCTCGTTGTTAACCTAATGCGCATTGAGACCGAAAATGGGAAATTTTTTTGATAAAATTTTGAAAACTCCTTTTTCAAGTTTTAAAAAATTTTCTTAAACAAAATTTGAAAAACTGGATCTGGAACTTTAAGGTTTTGTTAAATACATGTTACAGATTAACTGTGTGAATTTTTAAGTAAATTCCTATGCCAAAATTTTTTTGACAGGGATTTTATTTTGTGGATTTCGAAAAAAATGCGATTTTTGTAAAAAATATTCTGTAAAATACTTTGTATAAAAAATTCATCACTTTCCTAGTTTTAAATGTTTTGTTTTATCTTAATAGCCTAGGGTTTCGGAAAAATATAATATGACCCCATTAACCCTTTTGGAATTGGGGTCACATAGGACCCCAAGCTAATAAAAGGCAATTTATTCAAAATTCAAATATTTTATATAAATATAATAACCAAATGTGTAAACTTCCGTTCCTAAAATTTGGGATAAATCCGAGAACGTTAACCCATTATTCGCCAAGGCCAACTTTGGATTTTAAAATATTTATAAATAAAAATTACCGAAAACGAGTTTTTTTATTAAACTCGATGAGACCACTATTTAGAATATAAGAAAAGTAATTCGCTTAATTTTTATTTATTTTTATTTTTATTTAGTGCTCCTGGGATCAAAATTATCCATTGTGATATATCTTTGGTGCAATTATCTGCTTATTGCTCGCGAATATAAATTAAAACAACTTTTAACAAATTTTGTTGTAAAATTATTTTATGTATAAAAACTATCTATATTTTTCTAAATAAAATAAGAAGACCCACAAATACCCAAAGCTAATAAGACATTTTATTCAAAAGAATATGAAAAATAAAATTAATATAATAATATAAAATTAAAAAAAAGCAATACTTATTGCAAGTCGTAAGTGATTACAGAAAACAATTTGAATCGCACACTAAATCATCGTTAAATACACCAAAAGAAATAGAATTAATTTTATATTTCATATTCTTTTGAATAAATTGCCTTAATTTGTCATATGTGACCCCAATTACAAAAGGGTTAATGGGGTCATATTTTTTATTCCGAAACCCTAGGCTATTAAGATAAAAAATAACATTTAAAAGTAGAAAAGTGATGAATTTTTGATACAAAGTATTTAGAAAGAGTACATTTACAGAATATTTTACTAAAATCCCATTTTTTCTCGAAATCCGCAGAAATAAAATCAAAAAAAATTCTGGCATAGGGATTTGATTAAAAATTCACACAGTTAATCTGATCCAGTTTTTTAAATTTTGTTTAAGAAAATTTTTTAAAACTTAAAAAGAGGTTTCCAAATTTTATCAAAAAAATTTCCCATTTTCGGTCTCAATACACAATAGGTTAGCAACGTGGTAATAAAACTTATAAGTATAGAGACCAAATAGAAATTATGGCTTTAATCAAGTTGTTAAAGCTGAAATAAAGTTCACATCACATTTCATGACATAGAGTTTTTTGGCACAAAAGTAGTCTGGGGCATTTGTTATTTCTAGACGAATTTTTATTCGATTTTGAAGTTTTATAGCTTTTTGAAAAGATAATTTAATACTGATCCCGAATTATGTAACAATTTTTCAGAAGAATTAAACTATAGAGAGAAATTTTCGTAATATCTGAAAAAAAAGTCATATTTTCCCCATATAAACAGACTTGAAATTTTCAATCCTGTTGAGGCACGACTAAATGTTTTTTGATTGGCCCAAAACTTTGTGCTTCTCAGTTTTTTCGATATTCGCATATTTCTAGGAGGTGAGACCGAGAGTTTGAACACTTTTTTTTTATTAAGGGCCACCCTACGCTGCACACACGGGTATTTTGACTGTCTACGCGGCCAAGATTATTTTTCATGAGAAACCTATTCTGGAGGATAGAATTGAAAGAAAAATACGTTTATTAAATTTATAAACACGTGTTATTGAAAACAAACGCAAAAACACTTTGTTTCTTCGCGAAATCTTTTCTGGATTTCGAGTTTTTTTTACAGTTCAATTTTTTGCTCTGCTTCAGTCTTTCGCTCTCTATATTTCTTTACTGGCAAGTTGTAAGCCAAATAAACAATGCTTTCAACGGTTCTAATTCTAGCGTGTAAAACTGAAAGGCCAAACTCCATAGCTTCGGAACGTATTTCGTTTCGAACATCAATTTTATTAAAATCCTTCGATGTTGCCATACATAGATAGCAACGATTCGTGGATTTTGTGCCAGTAGCTGCATTGCAGACTTTGCCATCTACCATTGTCATGACGAAGACATGACTGACTGAGAACTTGTTTCCATTTAAATTAATCTCTGTGCAGTTTAGTGACATCTTATAGGACGGCAAAATCGAGGTGAAGAAGATGTTGAGTTTTGCCATAACAGCTTTTCATCTTCACTACCAGAAACTAATCGTAAATGGACGAAACTACTTTGGATTATGTTGGCATCTCAGTCGACATCATTTACAAATTTCTGTTTAAATTGAGATTGATGTGACCGATCACAGCCCCATTTTGAAATCAACTTCAAGCTATTTCGTTCTTGCTCTTTTACTATTGTTATAACCACTTCTAGGAACATGGATGAACGCTTAAGTGTATGATCAATCAAAGGCTGTAAATCCGTTTCGGCGGAAGTGCTTGGTACTTTGCATGAGTAAAATGGATAGCATTTTTGCTTCGCTTTTTGCAATAAAGTATAACAAGGGAAGAATTTCTTATTGTTAGTATTCGTCACTATTTCGTACTGTCAACAAGTTAAATCGGCATCCACAAACATCGACAATGCTTGTGTTTAGCATTAGTGAGTCAGATTTTTCGATCTTTAATTTAGAAAAAGCCTTTTTATACTTAGTTGCACGTGTTGGACCATTAATGACTTCTTTGAGTATTTCAGAAGCTTCTCGTTTTCCGCAATTCCACCTGTGCATCATGTATGTACACCGCACTTCTTCAGTTTTTCTCCTCTTAGTTCTTCCATTGATTTGTTAAATAATTTGGATGGAATTTTAAGTCGAGGTTGTAGAGTAAAAGGTATCTCAAACGTTCCTTCTAGCCAAGACTAATTGTTTTTGAGAAATACGTCTTCCTTCTTATGGGTTTTTGACGATCTCTGTTTAATATTTGATTTAGAGTGTGCGTAATTGCGTTTTAAACTATTATTTAGTGGAATCCTTCAAAAAATTAAATTTATCTTCTAAAGTAGACAAATCAAAGCTCTGCATTCTATCAAACAAATATTTGCGGGTCACGATTCTTCCTCCCGAGGCGCCTTGTGAATCCAAAATTAATATATTTTTTTTTAGAATACTATTTACGATAATTGCTCACAAAATCACAAAACGAATTTCGGATGTAATTACACCAGCATTAAGAAATGAACAGGCAGGCTTTAGGCTCCATACATCCTCTATTGACCATATTAATAGCCTAAGTTTATATCACCAGGCAACCTGCCGAATCCTGCATGAAGGTAAATTAAGCAAATGAATTTCAGTCGGCATTGGAGTAAGCCAGGGTTGTGTTTTATCAACACTTCTCTTTAAGATTGTCCTCGACACTATTATGGCTAAGGCTATGCAGGATGGCAGAAGGATAAGGTGGTGTCTGCATGGTAGCTTAAGTGACCTAGATTACGCAGACGATATCTGTATTTTGGCACACAATTTCGAGGATATGATAGGTTAAACTGTAACAGTTAGCCGATATCACCGAAAAAGCTGGGCTGATGATAAATATTGGCAAAACAAAACCATTGCGTATTAATGAAGCAAGACTGGTACCATTCCATACCAACAACCACGAATTGGAAGATGTGCACTCCTTCTGCTATTTAGGTAGCATTATAACAAAATCTGGTGGTTCTAAAGACGATATTGAAAATCGTGTTTTAAAAGCAAGACAAACCTTCGGTTGGTTGAAATCCGTATGGAGCTCGCGTACCCTCTATCGCCGAGTGAAACATAAGATATTCGAGACAAACGTGAAACATGGAATGCTGCACCCCGAGATATCCAGAAAATGCAAG